>JARWKJ010000004.1:55844179-56084179 GCA_029959095.1 Rhinichthys osculus | reverse complement strand
AGTGCCACAAACTGAAAAAAAAAAAAGCACCAGAGGGTTAACATAACACTTTCCATTTTTGGGCGAACTTGTACATTCACACAAATGGCCAATAAAAATCCACAGCCTTTTAAAAACCAGTGCCATGCCAGCCAGAAGTTGTGAAACCATGACAACAGATCCCAATAACTTACGGTAACTGGCTGTTACACGGTGTGTTTAACTCATTTCCAGACTCTTGTCCTGCATCATTGACTGTTCCTGTGTGTTGTACAGTGAACTAAAGCATTGCTGCCATCAGACACACACTGGCACCAGCTCTGCTATGGCAACCCCAGCGGTGTGACACACACACACACACAAGCAAGTAACCCTGCGTCTGTGATTTAACGTCAACCACTGACTCTCGCAGCTTTCCAGTAATACGCTGAATTATGCAGCAAGTAGATGTGCGGCAGGACAAACACTGGCACTGTTTGACAGTTCATCAAAGACAATCTCAGTCAATGTGAGCATCATTTTCCCTTTTGAGGAGCAGATCTTTCTTGTCTTCTTGAAGAGGCCGTATTCACGGTTTTCATTCAGCATCCAAATATGAAACTGTGCCAACCAACACCAGTCTCCACAAATGGTACTGTGATCAACTATACAGTAAAACCAAAAATGAATCAGACACCAGATATATTTTTTGATATTTTTATACTAGTGTGTGCAGGACACTTTAGTTCATTTATGTGAGGAGAGCAAAGTAAACTGTGGCATATTATACCCCAGAAATGCTTCATACAGTGGACTAGTAAAATCTATAAAACTGTTGAAAGTGTCTGAATACATCTTGGTTTGACTGTATATAGTATCACGTTTCTCAAACTAAAGCTGAAATGATTGTGAAGGTCATTCACTCAGTGTGTTAATTGCAGAAGAGTAATGAGTGTGAAACACGACGCCAGCTCCCTCTGTGGGTCAGAACAGTCCCTGCATGACCGATTGCTTTTTCTTGCCCCATTAAAGGGATAGTCCACCCAAAAATGAAAATTAGCCCATGATTTACTCACCCTCAAGCCATTGGTGTATATGAATATCTTTCAGACGAACACAATCGGAGTTATATTTTTTAAAAAACATATCCAGGCTCTTCCAACGCTTTATAATGGGAGTGAATGGAGGGGCGAGATTTTGAAACCCAAAAAAATTCATCCATCCATCATAAAAAAATAATCCATATGGCTTCAGGGGTTTAATGAAGGCTTTCTGAAGCGACGCGATGGGTTTTTGAAGGAAAAATATTCATATTTAAAACTTTATTAACACTCTAAAAAATGCTGGGTTGTTTTAAACCAAATTTGGGTCGAATATGGACAAACCCAACCGTTGGGTGAAACATTTTGTTTAAAAATGTAACCCAACGGCTGGGTTTGTCCATATTTGACCCAAATTTGGGTTGAAACAATAATATTTAAAAGCTATAATAACTAGCTTCCGGCAGACGGCTGTACGCATCGATGTGCTGAGACGATTTGACGTCTGGAGAGGAGAGAGCGAAACAAAACATCGGTCACGAATCAGAAGTCTACGAGAAATATTAAAGAGACATTTCGGGGCATTTTTGGGTGAACTGTCCCTTTAAATAAATGTACTTGATGAGCTTGATCTGACACTGCAGGAACCAAGAACGGGCTGGTCAACCTACAAATACCATAATTAATCAATATTTTTCTTTAGACATAAGCCAAAATGTTACTTAATGTAGGTCAATATAATCATTTTGAACTTTTATCATAAACAAATAACATTTCACCATAAACAAAAGCTAAATTAGCTATAACACAAGGATTTTCACTTGATTATAAAAGTAAAAACATTTTGTTAGTCAATGTTTAATTTAGTTAAATTTAGAAGACCTTAATGTTTAATTGGATGTCTTTTTTCAAATATGCATCATATTTTCTGTTATGTGCTAAAAATTATATGCTTTAAAATCCACAATAATTTCTGCAGTCAGTAAAGCTAGCCAGTTTGTAATCTTTATAACATTGTCGAGTGTCTTTTTTGTTTTCTATGGCGAAGATTCAATTGTTTTAACAGGTTTAAAACCATGATTTTTGACAAGACCAATATAAAAATGCACTTTAAATAAATAGCGTGTTGATTTCACTTTCTGCAGTGCGTAGACGCTCTGTATTGTTTGTCCAGTCCAGTTCAGTTTTTTGTCAATGCACATTTACTCTAAGTTTAGCAGGACTCCTGAAATCTCAAGCTCAAGGTCTTTCTGATGTAAAGATGGTGATTCAACTCACAACTCTCTACAAAACCATCCAACACACTCCTATACACTGTTAACACAACCTCCAGTAGCTGAATCATCTGAAGAGGTTGATATCGATGAACCACACACACGCTCTTTCACTGTAATGTGTCCAGGGTTGCGAAATCTGTTACTTATATAATATATAATATTTAACGCCTCCTTATTTTCCTTTGCCCCTCTTGATGAGATTCCTGTCCACACATACAAACCGAAAATATAGTCCAGAATATTTTTGCCCAGCAATGCCTCAGTCAAACACAGAACAATCCTCATGATTTAAACTCATATTCCTCATGACAGTGATGGAGGATACGGTTTAAAGCCCCTGATCTTCAGGTCAAACATCTCCTCCTCAACTCTGGCCATCAAACACACAGTCTGAGACTCATCAGCCGGTCCCTGGTGTAAAGACTGAGTCATGAGTCGCCTCCAGATCAAGGATATATGGCATATACACTCACCTACAGGATTATTAGGAACACTATACTAATACTGTGTTTGACCCCCTTTCGCCTTCAGAACTGCCTTAATTCTACATGGCATTGATTCAACAAGGTGCTGAAAGCATTCTTTAGAAATGTTGGCCCATATTGATAGGATAGCATCTTGCAGTTGATGGAGATTTGTGGGATGCACATCCAGAGCACGAAGCTCCCGTTCCACCACATCCCAAAGATGCTCTATTGGCTTGAGATCTGGTGACTGTGGGGGCCATTTTAGTACAGTGAACTCATTTTCATGTTCAAGAAACCAATTTGAAATGATTCGAGCTTTGTGACATGGTGCATTATCCTGCTGGAAGTAGCCATCAGAGGATGGGGACATGGTGGCCATAAAGGGATGGACATGGTCAGAAACAATGCTCAGGTAGGCCGTGGCATTTAAACGATGCCCAACTGGCACTAAGGGGCCTAAAGTGTGCCAAGAAAACATCCCCCACACCATTACACCACCACCACCAGCCTGCACAGTGGTAACAAGGCATGATGGATCCATGTTCTCATTCTGTTTACGCCAAATTCTGACTCTAACATCTGAATGTCTCAACAGAAATCGAGACTCATCAGACCAGGCAACATTTTTCCAGTCTTCAACTGTCCAATTTTGGTGAGCTCTTGCAAATTGTAGCCTCTTTTTCCTATTTGTAGTGGAGATGAGTGGTACCCGGTGGGGTCTTCTGCTGTTGTAGCCCATCCGCCTCAAGGTTGTGCGTGTTGTGGCTTCACAAATGCTTTGCTGCATACCTCGGTTGTAACGAGTGGTTATTTCAGTCAAAGTTGCTCTTCTATCTGCTTGAATCAGTCGGCCCATTCTCCTCTGACCTCTAGCATCAACAAGGCATTTTCGCCCACAGGACTGCCGCATACTGGATGTTTTTCCCTTTTCACACCATTCTTTGTAAACCCTAGAAATGGTTGTGCGTGAAAATCCCAGTAACTGAGCAGATTGTGAAATACTCAGACCGGCCCGTCTGGCACCAACAACCATGCCACGCTCAAAATTGCTTAAATCACCTTTCTTTCCCATTCTGACATTCAGTTTGGAGTTCAGGAGATTGTATTGACCAGGACCACACCCCTTAATGCATTGAAGCAACTGCCATGTGATTGGTTGATTAGATAATTGCATTAATGAGAAATTGAACAGGTGTTCCTAATAATCCTTTAGGTGAGTGTATAGTAAAGTGTAATTTATTCCTGTGATCAAAGCTGAATTTTCAGCATCATTACTCTCATTTGTCTTCAGTGTCACATGATCCTTCAGAAATCACTCTAATATGATGATTTGATGTCCCAGAAACATTTATGATTATTATCAATGTTAAAAACAGTTGTGCTGCTTCAGATTTTTGTGGAAACTGTGATACAGTTTTTCAAGAATATTTGAGAAAGTTAAAAAGAACAACATTTACTGTATTTAAAATAGAGATCTTTGTAACAAAACTGTCAATTTTAATTAATTTAATGCATGAAAAAGAGTATTAATTGAACAACTTACTTTGCCCAAACTTTACTTTGAAATGATAATCTGTGCGTGCATGCATGCGTGTGTGTGTGTGTGTGTGTGTGTGTGTGTGCATGTGTCTGTGTGTGAGAACTTGCAGTTGCTGTCAGTTTACGGCTTTTGACTGTAAATAAAAGACAATTTGTTTGTTTTTTACAAATAAAACATAAATTTACCAAGTTCAGTAATTATTTACTCATTTTTATTTGTTTAAAAAAAAAAAAAGTTTCCTTCTATATACCAGGTATACAATATATCCAACATTGCCCTTGTTTAATAAATGACCATCAATACAAGGAAAGTGTTGCCTTTTGCCTTTTGTTTCTGAGACTGCATGAAAATAATGAAATTGCGTGCCATCCACTGCTAAACATCCTCTTCTCCCAGGAAGACATTCATTTACACACATTTTCTCCAGATGCATGCGCAGACACACACAGGATCATGTGTCCATTCAGGATATTTATAGCCTCATTACGCCAGACAGAAAGAGCTGAGAGCGGACTGTCATCACTGGAGACCTTATTCTGGGGCTTTTCTTTCATATTGTCTTAAGTGAACAGCAGAGCCAGAAGCGAGATACGAGCCACTGCATTAGTGGAGATTTTCATTCACAATGAGCGTCTCAGATACTTGCATTGACGAGTATAAGACACGAGATCGCATGCACTGCATTGGTGGCTGCACTAATTTCTGAAAATGTGGCTATGAATAATTAATATAAATAATAATGGATGAAGAACTGTTGTTAATAACAAAAAAGCACATTTTGATATGACTTGGTTGGGTAGGGTATATGGGTGGGGTTAATTCACAGATTCACTTTTCGATAGCACTTTTATTTAAATTTAAATTGTGTTTTTCACCATTTATTTAAATACTTAATATTCAATCCCAGAATCAAATCAGAAACCCAGTAAAAGGGATCTATTTGAAAGGTAAATGTACCGTATGACTTTTATTGAAAATTGACTATAATATTTAGTTGTCCATATTTTTAATTGAAGATGTGTCATAGTAGCAACAATTTAAATTGATAGATTTCACTTAGTTCGCCTATTTGAATGAAAAGTGAAGATTCACTTCAAAATGGACTAAAAGAAAAGCATAAAGCAGCACATGATGCACACAGTTCAGGCCTGAGATTTCTGCTGGAATATTTCAGATCAAACATTGGACATTATTTTAGGTGGAGAACTGGAATGAAGCGGCTCACTGACGATTGAAACATTTAGAGTAAACACAACACTTCAGTTCAGTCACTGGGCCAGCGGGACGTATGCATGATCTAAACATTAAAGAAGCATGTCAAGTAAAAATACAAAAAACATATCAACAGTCTATCAGTTTAAAAAGAACGGTTATAAAAGGCCTTTATATAAAATGCATTATTAGTATTTGCATGCATTAATTATGCACCTTTTGTTGATCTCATGAATAGTTGCAAAAAGTTATAATGCATTATAATACTTATCCATTCATTGAACACAACTTTAGAACGTATAATGCATTAAAACATGACAAACAACGCATATGTAAAAAGGAGTTTGCAAATAGTATTGGGTGAAGTAAAGTGTTACCAAAAAAAAATGTGCAAAAAAATTGTTTTTAATGTGCTTTCTTAAATTATGTAGTTTTACCACCTACAGCAGACAGTTTAAATTTACGGTAGGTACAGTAAGTTTACAAGCAGGAACATAAAGAAAGATTCATTTCGAACTGTATGCGACAGACAATGTAATTGGTAAATCAAAAGAATAGTGGCACACAGTTCTCCTCCTCTGATATTTCCTGGAATCTGATTGGCCGCACGGCATGCCAAACTGTTTGTGTCTGCATGTCCTAGACGGGCTGTCAGTGTCTGTGCATTAGTGCTGAGGATTTCCAATGGTCACTTGTGCAAGTTACATTGTCAAGCCAGTAGGCAACAAGAGACTGGCTTTTTGAGTGAGTCAGTGAATCATTCACCTCATTCACTCACTTTGAATCATTCACCTCATTCACTCTCTTTGAATCATTCACCTCATTCACTCACTTTGAATCATTCACCTCATTCACTCACTTTGAATCATTCACCTCATTCACTCTCTTTGAATCATTCACCTCATTCGCTCACTTTGAATCATTCACTCACTTTGAATCATTCACCTCATTCACTCACTTTGAATCATTCACCTCATTCACTCACTTTGAATCATTCACCTCATTCACTCTCTTTGAATCATTCACCTCATTCACTCACTTTGAATCATTCACCTCATTCACTCTCTTTGAATCATTCACCTCATTCACTCACTTTGAATCATTCACCTCATTCACTCACTTTGAATCATTCACCTCATTCACTCTCTTTGAATCATTCACCTCATTCACTCTCTTTGAATCATTCACCTCATTCACTCACTTTGAATCATTCACCTCATTCACTCTCTTTGAATCATTCACCTCATTCACTCACTTTGAATCATTCACTCACTTTGAATCATTCACCTCATTCACTCACTTTGAATCATTCACCTCATTCACTCACTTTGAATCATTCACCTCTTTCACTCTCTTTGAATCATTCACCTCATTCACTAACTTTGAATCATTCACCTCATTCACTCTCTTTGAATCATTCACCTCATTCACTCACTTTGAATCATTCACCTCATTCACTCTCTTTGAATCATTCACCTCATTCACTCACTTTGAATCATTCACTCACTTTGAATCATTCACCTCATTCACTCACTTTGAATCATTCACCTCATTCACTCACTTTGAATCATTCACCTCATTCACTCTCTTTGAATCATTCACCTCATTCAATCACTTTGAATCATTCACTCACTTTGAATCATTCACCTCATTCACTCACTTTGAATCATTCACCTCATTCACTCACTTTGAATCATTCACCTCATTCACTCTCTTTGACTCATTCACCTCATTCACTCTCTTTGAATCATTCACCTCATTCACTCTCTTTGAATCATTCACCTCATTCACTCACTTTGAATCATTCACTCACTTTGAATCATTCACCTCATTCACTCACTTTGAATCATTCACCTCATTCACTCACTTTGAATCATTCACCTCATTCACTCTCTTTGAATCGTTCACCTCATTCACTCTCTTTGAATCATTCACCTCATTCACTCACTTTGAATCATTCACTCACTTTGAATCATTCACCTCATTCACTCACTTTGAATCATTCACCTCATTCACTAACTTTGAATCATTCACCTCTTTCACTCTCTTTGAATCATTCACCTCATTCACTAACTTTGAATCATTCACCTCATTCACTCTCTTTGACTCATTCACCTCATTCACTCTCTTTGAATCATTCACCTCATTCACTCACTTTGAATCATTCACCTCTTTCACTCTCTTTGAATCATTCACCTCATTCACTCACTTTGAATCATTCACCTCATTCACTCTCTTTGAATCATTCACCTCATTCACTCTCTTTGAATCATTCACCTCATTCACTCACTTTGAATCATTCACTCACTTTGAATCATTCACCTCATTCACTCACTTTGAATCATTCACCTCATTCACTCACTTTGAATCATTCACTCACTTTGAATCATTCACCTCATTCACTCACTTTGAATCATTCACCTCATTCACTAACTTTGAATCATTCACCTCATTCACTCTCTTTGACTCATTCACCTCATTCACTCTCTTTGAATCATTCACCTCATTCACTCTCTTTGAATCATTCACCTCATTCACTCACTTTGAATCATTCACTCACTTTGAATCATTCACCTCATTCACTCACTTTGAATCATTCACCTCATTCACTCACTTTGAATCATTCACCTCATTCACTCACTTTGAATCATTCACCTCATTCACTCTCTTTGAATCATTCACCTCATTCACTCACTTTGAATCATTCACTTCATTCACTCTCTTTGAATCATTCACCTCATTCACTCTCTTTGAATCATTCACCTCATTCACTCACTTTGAATCATTCACCTCATTCACTCACTTTGAATCATTCACTCACTTTGAATCATTCACCTCATTCACTCACTTTGAATCATTCACCTCATTCACTCACTTTGAATCATTCACCTCATTCACTCACTTTGAATCAATCACACACACTTTTCATTAGTAGCTACTAGAACAAAGACTTCCCATCATGCACTCTTATCTTGCATGTCCCCTTGTCAGGGTGAAGATATATATATTTTTTCATTAATCAAAATCAGCACCAATACATTTGTTGAGAGCACCATTTTTTACATTTAACCATTATAGTATATTGTAGCATTAATGTCACTATTGACTAAAAACAACATCTTTAAAGGACTTCATAAAGCAGTATCATGTTACAGTGACAGCATCAGGTGGTAATATCAAGCTACATTAATAAATACTGTACCTACCATGGCAATAAATTATACTTTTACATTAAAATTTAGGCTAAAAATTCACTTTTACCACAGTACTCTTTTTGTTATCAGTATTGTGCTACAGTTTTACAAAGCGTGAAACCCTTTCAAACGATAAAGCCGTCCAAATGATTCTTATCCAGACCATTTTGCTAATCCGTTTGACCAATACATGTAACAGAACTGACTCAACTGTGTGTTTCCTTGACAATTCATATTAGTCTGACGCTTATGGTTTTGCTTGTGTTACCTCGAGTTTAAAATGAGTGGAAGTACAAGCTGATATTGATATTGTTTATCCTGTAGTTTTTAACATCGCACAGTAAATGAACAGAAAAATGCCATCGCTTGACCCTTGACCTATGTGATCACTATGCACCTGTCTGCATGTGTGTGACTTTATGTGCCAAACTAAACTCAACAACACAACTACTCAAAAGCCTTGAGCAAAAGGCGGAAATAAGAGATGAAAGCAAGAGAAACATCACCCTGCAGTGGTGTTCATGAAGGAAGATGAGGAACGTCTCTCTGTCTGCAGTAATGCACAGTATAAGGTATGTAGAAAAGCTAGATATGGTTTATACTTGTTTCTATTATGAACAGAACTCACACTTGCTTGCATTGACAGACATGCACACAAACATGTAAAAGAGCTTGTCTAGATAACCTCTTCAAATACGGTTTAAACTCCTTAAAGAGCTAAATAAATCGACAGAACGCCACTTAGTGGACAAAACAGAGCACAGCCATTCATTCTGGCCATATCAACACATATCAACACATATCATCACATATAAACACATATCAACACATCATCACATATAAACACATATAAACACATATCAACACATTATCACATATAAACACATATAAACACATATCAACACATATCATCATCACATATCATCACATATCATCACATATCAACACATATCAACACATATCAAGGAGGAATGATGAGTATGAAAATATCAGCAACATTTTGTACACACATTAAAATTAATTATATCACTGTAGCACTAAAGTCACAATAACTGTGTATATACCAACTACAAAATGTAAATGCGTTTTATGTACGTCATTTTTATTATGATTCAGTACTTACAAAGTAATTACTAACCCAGACAAAGTAACGTATGATCTAATATCCAATGCATTTTATATTTTAGTATGAAAATATCTCTTTTCTCTCAACAAATTACAAGTTACTATTAAAAGAGGATGTGATATTTGTCTTTTCCTCGTGTTATGCACCTTGTTTATGTGGTATTTGAGGGGTAAATTAGACTATATCAATAATCACTGTATTTCAAGGCAAGGCATACATGTGCTCAAGTAAACAAATGTTTACAGGGTCCCTACTTATGTCTGGGAAAATGTACAGAAACGAATTATTGGTGCTTAAAGTAACACCAGGGAACTTTTGCTCTCGGGGTGGGGTCCCCCTACAGTTGGGAAACAGTATTGTCCTCTAGACCTCTACTACTGTCGTAAACTCTGTCATCCTACATGCACGTGCAATTGTTGACAACCACGATAGCCCTGAACACTGTAGGAGGAGGTCACATGCAGGTGTTCTGCTTGCGTCGCGTGTGAAATGTCTTCATCCCAGGTACAGTGGCATATATTTCAGCATGTCATATGAATATAATTTCATGGGTTTTATTTTTTTTCTAACGACAAATGATCGCGATGCTCACGTTTACAAGCCAGCGTCATTATAGTAGCCTAGTCTATTGGTTACCGTTTTACTTCAATGCAATGTTTGAGTGGTAGATAATAACCATATATCGTCAATATTATAATATCAAGCTACCATAAATGAATCTGCAAATTTTACAAATCGATTTGCATTATAGCTTGAGGCAAGACAAATAAACAAATATCATAGACATGTTAGGTATCCTAAAATATGATTTTGTACATCTTGTATATTTACTTGCAAGAATGTAGCCCCTACCAAACTTGTACACGCCGTTTAGACACAGGCTTTAATTTTATTTTTTTATTTTTTTGCCAAGTCCGCATCGGTCGGGCACCCCTCCTCCTCCTTCAGCTCACGCCGGCGAGAAAATGCTGGCCCAATGTTGATCCTCGTTCTGCCTTTAACGCGATCACTTTCTCTTTTTCTCTTTTTGCTTTGCTCCGATAAAACCTTTGCTTTCTTGTTTTTCTGTGCTGCTTCGGCCATGACTATAACATTTGGCTCGCACGTCCGATTTTAAGGAAGTGAGGGTGGTGGTGGAAGTGACGTATAAGCCGTAAAGCAGTCGAATTTTGTAGTTCTCTTTGTTCGCCGGTTACTACCCGAAACCCGAAGTTTAAAAGTACGATTAAAAACGCTACAGACCCCGTCAGGCTATGGCAGACGTGTCATTCAACCTATTGTAAGTCGATGTACCATCACAAGAGACTTGGAAATATATTATGAAGGTTGCAAAGTAACCTAGTGCTGCTTTAATTAAGGCAAGTGTCAATACTTCTATTGTTCATGATGAATTGATGTGATTGGATCAAAACCCTAACCTTCGCCCTGCAATGCTTATGCAAAGAACATAAATGATTAAAAAAAATCTGACTTTTGATTTTTGATTTTTTACATTAAGCAGAATATCATAGGTTTTGGAAAGACGTGAGGATGAGTAAATGATAGAATTTTTTGGGCCCTATTTTAATAAAATTCATGTCACAAGATTATAACTGATGTAATGGAAGACTATAATATGGATAACTACTTGTTTTAAAATATGATAAAAAAAATAAGAGTATGTTGTTTGAGGAAAATATGAATCTTATTATTGACTTTCACTATGAAGCAAAACCAATTAAAACACAATTGAAAGTGAAATAAATAAATAGATCAGGTAGTTTGTCCTTAATATGACAAGGCAAGGTTAGTACATGTTGTAAAATATCATGACTTTCCTAAAACACAATGATATTCATGAACTAGATATGTAAATGTTCTGAAGAAAATGTGGGCGGGAGGATTTTTCAAGATCTACTAATTAAAAAAAAAATGTGATAATTGTAAAAAAAAAAAAATATATTACCTTATATATAGTATATATCTTGTATACTTAAAACCACCCATATTATTGGTTTCTAACCAAATAATCAAATTCAAAACCGGTAAAAAGACAAATACAAATTGTGATTGTGATCTGTCACATTGTCTGGTTGTGTTTCCCTGGGTTATCACTAGAGGTCCTCGTTTCCACGGTGTCATTCACGATTAACTACATTTCCAAGCATTCTGTTCTGCCACTCATCTGATCATTGCCCACAGCTGTTTCCCGTCACCTTGTTAGTTCTGTGTGTGTATATAAACCCTGTCTGTGTTAGTGTTTGTCATGGAGTCCTTGTTATTCATCACACCACGTCTGAGGTCTGTTCCTGTCTATTTGTTGTTACTTGTGTGTGTTTGGATTGCTTATATGGATATTGACCCCTGCCTGGACTGTTTTGTGAGTACGGATTTCCCCATTAAATACTACTGCACTATTGGATCTTTTGTGTGTTTCCTGAGTGTGGATCGTGACAGAAGGACTCCATCATGTCAAGATCCAGCAGTACGGGGTTCTGTGTTCCCTCCCAGACTAATGGGAGGAAGGGTGCAACTTCGAGCGGGACTTCTCAAGTCAAGGAGGAGGCACCACGTATGAAAATTTTTCAATGTTTCGCATTGTGGGCTCGGATGACTGAGGAAGCTTCACCAGCAAAGTCTCCCGCGCCCCTTTTCACTGGACCCAAGGACCCGTTTGAGGGAACCCGTCTGGCCAGATTTTCTGGGACCCGCGGAGGTCGCAGGAGAGGAGGTGCTAGAAGTGAGTCCCGGCATCATTCTCCACTTCGGTCCCACCTTGACCCTGGGCTGGTGAGGTACAGCCCAGAGCTCCATTTGCCGCTGATTCCACCCGGCCCAGAGGTCTGTTCACCGCAGCTCCCGGCCAGCCCAGAGTCTGCACCTCACCATCAGAGACGGCGGAGGAGAGGGAGGAACTCCAGTCTCCCTAAGAACCCGGAGGTTGTGTCCAAGCTGCTCGCCATGCCGACGCCACCCCAGCGACCTGGCCCATCTGCCGAACCCGAGTTCCACGCCAGCTCTGCCGAGCCTGCACTTCACGTCAGTCATGACGAGCCAGAGACGGTTCACGTCGCGTCTGCCCAGTCAGAGACGGTTCACGTCGCGTCTGCCCAGTCAGAGACTGTTCACGTCCCGTCTGCCCAGTCAGAGACTGTTCACGTCCCGTCTGCCCAGTCAGAGACTGTTCACGTTCCATCTGCCTTCATGGACCTGGACTATCTGGAGCGTCTGGCTCGGATCCTGGACATGCCAGTGTCTGCTGTTCCAGGGCCGGAGCCAGTGTCTGCTGTTCCAGGGCCGGAGCCAGTGTCTGCTGTTCCAGGGCCGGAGCCAGTGTCTGCTGTTCCAGGGCCGGTGCCAGTGTCTGCTGTTCCAGGGCCGGAGCCAGTGTCTGCTGTTCCAGGGCCGGAGCCAGTGTCTGCTGTTCCAGGGCCGGAGCCAGTGTCTGCTGTTCCAGGGCCGGAGCCAGTGTCTGCTGTTCCAGAGCCGGAGCCAGTGTCTGCTGTTCCAGAGCCGGAGCCAGTGTCTGCTGTTCCAGAGCCGGAGCCAGTGTCTGCTGTTCCAGAGCCGGGGCCAGTGTCTGGTGTTCCAGAGCCAAGGCCTGTTCCAGAGCCGGAGGCAGAGCCAAGGCCTGTTCCAGAGCTGGAGGCAGAGCCAGTGCCTGTTCCAGAGCTGGAGCCAATGTCCGTTCCAGAGCCAGTGCCTGTTCCAGCGCCAGAGCCAGTGTTAGTTTCTGTGTTTGTGTCTGTTCTTGTGACTGTTGCAGTTCTTGTGGCTGTTCCTGAGCCGGAGCCAGTGTCTGTTCCTGAGCCTGAGCCAGTGTCTGTTCCTGAGCCGGAGCCAGTGTCTGTTCCTGAGCCGGAGCCGGTGTCTGTTCCTGAGCCGGTGTCTGTTCCTGAGCCGGAGCCGGTGTCTGTTGCTGTTCCTGAGCCGGTGTCTGTTGCTGTTCCTGAGCCGTGGTCGCCCTGGTCTTCTCCGCCATGGCCGCCCGAAGGATCTGCCCCGTTTCGGCCGCCTGCACAGTCGGATCCGCCCTGGCCGCCCGACGGACTGTCTGCTCCGCCCTGGCCGCCCGAAGGGTCATCACCGCCCTGGCCGCCCGAAGGGTCATCACCGCCGTGGTCACCCAAGGAGTCTTCTCCACCATGGCCACCTGAACTGTCTGGTCCGCCCTGGTCGTCCGATGGACTGTCTGCCCCGCCCTGGCCGCCCGATGGACGGTCTGCTTTGCCCCGGCCACCGACTAATTCGTTACCTCCTGTTCCCCTTCATGGACCCGGGCCCCCGTCCCTCCCTCTGATTCCCCACATCTCCACCCCCTCCTGAACTTGTTTTTTCGAGTGTTTTCTGTCGTGGAGCGTCTGGTAGCTGCTCCGTAGAAGGAGGGTTATGTCACAGTGTCTGGTTGTGTTTCCCTGGGTTATCACTAGAGGTCCTCGTTTCCACGGTGTCATTCACGATTAACTACATTTCCCAGCATTCTGTTCTGCCACTCATCTGATCATTGCCCACAGCTGTTTCCCGTCACCTTGTTAGTTCTGTGTGTGTATATAAACCCTGTCTGTGTTAGTGTTTGTCATGGAGTCCTTGTTATTCATCACACCACGTCTGAGGTCTGTTCCTGTCTATTTGTTGTTACTTGTGTGTGTTTGTCCCTGCCTGGACTGTTTTGTGAGTACGGATTTCCCCATTAAATACTACTGCACTATTGGATCTTTTGTGTGTTTCCTGAGTGTGGATCGTGACAGTGATCAGATTATGATTGAAATCTAGTTTTCTTTAAATTTTTTCACTTCTAGTTTCTGTTTGTATCCCTTGTTGTGGAAATGTTTTTTAAAGTATAGCAGGATCAGTTTCCTCAGCTCGGTTTGGGACTCATTTAAGATTCTTAAGAAGTTACTTTTTTTGGATGGTTTGGTTTTGTTGGTGTCGTGGCATTTGGTCATGGTCTAAAGCGCACGGCGCAAGTGCACTTAGGTCGTGTCCGGATCCACTTTTGCTAGTTTAAAGACGGGAAAAATAGTCGGTGCGCCCAGTGCATGGTCTAAAAGGGTTGTCTCTATTCTCTTAATGGGTAATGGGTGTGTTTTGGGCGTAACGTGCAATAAACCAATCAGAGTCTCATCTCCCATTCCATGATGGATTCGCTATTTACATGACGGAATTTGCAAGCGGAAAAACTGAACGCTTCTCTAGCGAGGAAACGGATTCTACATTTTGCGTGTACACTTTGTCCCGTAGATGGTCTGCTTGCGTGCTTTAACCTCACACACGAGTAAACCATACACGGGACAAAGTGTACGCGCGTTGTGGACCCGCCGATAGGCTCATATTACTAACGCACTCCTTAAATAACAAAAAAAAAAAAAACTGCGCCATTGACTTTCGACCAGGCTTCAGTTGGTCAAAGGCTCCGTCTATTTCAGATCCTCAAAATAGCAATGCGCCAACAATGCGCCTGAACACACACCTGGTTTTCAGACCAGCAGCCCATGGACCACAGATGGGTGCAAATGCATTTGCTATTTAAACAACGTGGCGCAGGACGTGAAAATGATAACTGCGTCAGGCTGAAACTAGCAAAAAACACCGGGCGTATGAAAGGGCCCTGTATCTTTGGGTGAACTATTCCTTGTGTCTTTGTCTTGTGCTGTGCATGTGCTTTTGTGAAGAAAGAGTGGTGCTTATACTAATATATCAGCTGAAGCAACTAACATCAGTAGCACCTCATTGCAGTACACGAGATCCAGGGGGCGGAGTTGGATCTAGATCTAAGGGGTTGAGATGGGTAGGATTAGGGGTGGGCTTAGGGATCAGGGGGTGGAGATGGGTAGGATTAGGGTGGGGTTAGGGATCAGGGGGTGGAGATGGGTAGCATTAGGGGTGGGGTTAGGGATCAGGGGGTGGAGATGGGTAGCATTAGGGGTGGGGTTAGGGCTCAGGGGGTGGAGATGGGTAGGATTAGGGGTGGGGTTAGGGATCAGGGGGCGGAGATGGGTAGGATTAGGGTGGGGTTAGGGATCAGGGGGTGGAGATGGGTAGGATTAGGGTGGGGTTAGGGATCAGGGGGTGGAGATGGGTAGCATTAGGGGTGGGGTTAGGGATCAGGGGGCGGAGATGGGTAGGATTAGGGTGGGGTTAGGGATCAGGGGGTGGAGATGGGTAGGATTAGGGTGGGGTTAGGGATCAGGGGGCGGAGATGGGTAGGATTAGGGTGGGGTTAGGGATCAGGGGGTGGAGATGGGTAGGATTAGGGTGGGGTTAGGGATCAGGGGGTGGAGATGGGTAGGATTAGGGTGGGGTTAGGGATCAGGGGGCGGAGATGGTTAGGATTAGGGTGGGGTTAGGGATCAGGGGGTGGAGATGGGTAGGATTAGGGTGGGGTTAGGGATCAGGGGGTGGAGATGTGTAGCATTAGGGGTGGGGTTAGGGATCAGGGGGTGGAGATGGGTAGCATTAGGGGTGGGGTTAGGGCTCAGGGGGTGGAGATGTGTAGGATTAGGGTGGGGTTAGGGATCAGGGGGTTGAGATGGGTAGGATTAGGGTGGGGTTAGGGATCAGGGGGCGGAGATGGGTAGGATTAGGGGTGGGGTTAGGGATCAGGGGGCGGAGATGGGTAGGATTAGGGTGGGGTTAGGGATCAGGGGGTGGAGATGGGTAGCATTAGGGGTGGGGTTAGGGATCAGGGGGCGGAGATGGGTAGGTTTAAGTATATGTAAGGTGGGAGGAGTTGGATCTGGATTCAACTCCTCCCCCTGGATTTCGTGTTCTGCAGTGAGGACCATCTCACTAACATGGCAAAGGGAAATTATGAATAAACTCTTTGGACTTACTTTTCTCCCGGAGAACAGCATGCAGAGCTGATGCATGGACCCTCCGTTCTTCGTCAGCTCTTTCTTCAGGGTTCTGGGTGAGGGAAGCGTCCACCCGCCCGTGTGTGTCCCTGAGCCCTCCATGCAGTGGATGGCGTTATCAGAAGTGAAGCAGGTCGTGCGCGGGTCCTGGAGAAGACTTCCCTCGCTGTGTGTGCGTCTGCGCAGGGAGTTCTGCACGCTGAGTCCACTCGGGTGCTTTTCACATGAGGAGGCTTCAACCATGCTCCTGCGTTTACTGTCACTGCGCTCCAGGTAGTTCTCGTCACTATCTTCCTCCTCCTCTTCATCATCCTCCTCTTCATCCTCATCCTCGTACTCTTCATCGGTGCCGGGGGTGGAGAGGGCGTCCGCACTGAAGGAGCGATCTAATCGAAGCTCGGGGATGACAAATGATGAGGATGATGATGAAGGGGGAGCATTGGTGTCCAGCGCATCCGACACATTCTCTTCATCAACAAGCAGCTGTTTTTCTTCATCACAGTCTCGTGTGTGTGCGTCCAAGAACTCCTTCTCTTTGCCCTCATCCTCGTGGACGCTGCTCTCTGTGCTTCTGCCATCTTCTCCTTCAGTGGAGGGTGGAGGTGTTGGAGGAACCAGGTTGTCCTCCAGAGAGGTACACATGTCCTCCAGCAGCGTGAGACTCCTGGACCGAGGGCTCGCTGTGGTGAGCGAAGCGTCCGACAGGTTCCCCGGGGACTGGTCCTCCTCAGAGGTCATTCTCTGGCCCCTGAGGTCACATGGCTCATCCTGCTTGGGTTCAAGCATCTGACAACAGAAGAACACAGTGTTGCAACACCGTTACATTTACATTTCTAACATATGCATCATCTGCATGCTTACCATTTCTAAGAACTTTTAAAAAATGCATTTGAAAGCATTTTAACTACCCAGATGAGGCATTCATTTAAAGGGGTGGTTCAGGATTTTGGACATTGGGCCTCATTTCCAAGTTAGTCTGTGTGTTATTTATCAGTGGAGACAGTTTTCATCCAGTCGTTCCAGTTGCATAGTTCGCCGGTGCTAGGCTAGCGTAAGTCAACGGTATCTGCTAGCCAGCCATTAAAAACAGTTTTACCCACTCCACAGTTCACCAAACGCAAATAAATTATAACGCCAGACTATCAATGTAAATGTCTGTTAAGAGAATGATGTTAACCGAACAACCCCTTAACTAAATGTGAAACATTGGACACTTCATGTATTCACATTTACAGATATGCAATATCTGCATTCTTATGCACAATTCTATTCCGTTTTCCGGAATTTTGGTAACACTTTATTTTGATGGTTCCTTTTGAACATTTTGTGGCCTATAAGTCATTTTGCAACTACATGTCAACTAACTCTCATTAAAGTATTAGTGTCTGCTTAATGTCTGCTAACTCTTTATTGTGATGCTCCTCCAACAGACACTCGACTGACTATAAGCAACTACATGTCAACTAACTCTAACCCTACCAGTCTACTAATACTCTACTAATACTCTAATGAGAGTTAGTAGACATGTAGGTGCAACGTTACTTATAGTCACCAGAATGTGTTAAAGGGACCATCAAAATAAAGTGAAACCAAAATGTGCATTTTTAATACCCAGCTGATGCACTCTCAAAAAACTAAATGTGGAACATTGGACACTTTATACACTCACATTTTAACAAAGCTCTACCCTAAACTTAAAGGTTATAGTTAAAGAAAACGCATTTGATGAAACAACCTTGCTATTTTATGTGGCTTCTACAAGTCTTTGAGCTCTTTTATCGTGACTTGTGTTTCACAGGATTTACCCAAGCAAGTTCAATGATGTACCAGATAAGTGATTAGCCATACATATGAAGCTGATTATGTGATGCAAACATCAAAATGTACAAGTTTACAAATCATGCACTATGGTAAAAGTGTTTTGAGCACATAACTCAAAACTGTTTTACATTAAAATACTGAAAAAGAATAAATATTTGTTAATCAATAATCTGCCCCACAATCATAATTTGTGTGAATGGGGAATAAAAGTTGTTGGTGTTTTACTGCCTCTAGTGTTCAATTGCGTGAATTTTTTTAAGTTTTGAGAAAATTTAGGAGAGGCACATCTTTCTAATGAGCCTAGATTGATACTTAAAGTTGTAACTGTGTGTTAAAAAGGGATGCCAAGGAGTCCTGATGTCAATATGTGACACATGAGACATTGCAACTACCCTGGACAAATGGGAATAAATAAAATATAAATATGAATATTTTCAATCCAAAAAAATTAAGTGAGTGAGTGAGTGAATTCAGATTTAGGGTTGACAATAATTATCTAGTACACGTCGGCTAATATGCATGAGGAAAAGAGGTGTGAAAATATAATAACAGTAACAGACATTCACATTCAGATGGGATTGGATTTTCCTAGAGGAGAAAGCTGGAAAACAAACGGTAATTTAATTTGCTCTGGAATTTGTGCAGAGATTGTGTGAGAGAAACCCAGACTTGGCAGATGCAGCAACATACTGCGACACACGAATTTCTCTAATTTCCTTCAGGAAAACTAGTCCCGTCTGAATAAGGCTTCTTTCTGTCTTTGTTTTTGTTTCAGGCTCCATAGATGCTGGGTGTGAACAGTAGAATAGAGGGAGGACGTTTGAAGTAAAATACAGAAAATAATTGTTTAAACTGAATTAATGAGGAAGACAATCATTGGTAGAAAAATTTGCAGTATATCCAGTCCGGGCAAGCCGTGAAGTCAAACACATTTCACTGCTCGCAAAGCTGAAAAGAAGAATCTATAAAGCATTTTCAGAAATGGCAAATGTCGTCTTTTGGGATGAAAAATGAATGACCAGAACAAGTTAACTAACTAGTTCTTCAACATTGTCAACTAGTTTACTAGATCTTGCTGTCTATCAAATGACAGACAGACAGACAGACAGATAGATAGACAGATAGATAGATAGATAGATAGATAGATAGATAGATAGATAGATAGATAGATAGATAGATAGATAGATAGATAGATAGATAGATAGATAGATAGATAGATAGATAGATAGATAGATAGATAGATAGATAGATAGATAGATAGATAGATAGATAGATAGATAGATAGATAGATACAGACAGACAGACAGACAGACAGACAGACAGACAGACAGACAGACAGACAGACAGACAGACGGACGGATGGATATTTAGATAGATGGATAGATGGATAGATGGACGGACGGACGGATGGATGGATGGATATTTAGATAGATAGATAGATAGATAGACACTCTGGTGAGAAACTCCCTTTACTGCAACAGAAAACAAGCTCAGCTGATGCAGCCAAAAGCAGAAGTCATAAGATTTCCAGAATTCATATAACCTCGGCTCACATGATCACGGCGTATTAGCTCTCTCTCTCTCATCCATTACTGGAGCTTCACTGAGAATGAGCCTCTTATCTCGCCTGTGGTATTTTTAGGCTGTGTAAAAGGTTACTACTGAACAGAGCGACACGGAGGAAATTAGGGCACAAGAACCGAAGACAGATGATTTCCTTAAACTCTCTCTTTTGCTCTGTTATCCGTGACGGGATGGTTCAGTCTGAGTCCCACGTGCATCGCTCTCCCATCGTGACGCAGAAGAAAAAAATAGAATAGTTGCGTAATGTGAAAAAAATGGGTTTGGGGGGGGGGGGGGGGGGGATAAGATAAAAGATAAAATAGAGCAGCATGAACTACAGCTTTGAAAGAAATAGAGAGAATGGATTATACAAAAACAAAATAGATAGTTTGCCTGTGCAGTGGGTCGTTGCTAGGGTGTTGCTAAGTGTTTTGTTGTTCACTTTGCGCAAGCATGTTGAAGGTAGTTGCTTATTGGCTCAAATCAAAAGAGCCCAACCCTAAATGTTCAACTGAGCAATGTGCCTTCATGCAAACACCACTAATTATTAAATCAATAAGGGTGCAGTATTACTTGATTCCTTTTCAGTGGCTCCCAGGAAATCATCCCATCTATTATTCATTCAAAGCATTAAGCCGTCCAACTCGATGACTGCAAAACATATTTTGAGCAGAGATAACTTTTTTATGCAGAATGATACTGTGGATTTGTCAAAGGATCTTTGGATGGTGTATGAACACCAAAGACTTTAGATATGCATTCATATTATATCTAGCCTTTAAAAAAATAAACTTTCATGTTGATAAGTAAGCTTTCATAAAAGATCATGTTGCTGGTTTTACATGTAATTTAAGCAGGTTTTGAGGTTTCATGATCCCCCATTGAAGTCGATGGGATGTGGTCTTGGCGTTGTGAACACGCCACCGAGTGAAAGGGTCTTTACTGAACACTATCTGCATGTGAAACCAGAATTGTTCTTAATATATCAAATGTGTGAGGCTTAAGATATGCTCTATGCAAGCCGGTGATGATGTGTAACTATATATGACTTGCTTTTATTGCACTCTAAAAAATGCTGGGTTGTTTCCACCCATGTTTGGGTCAAATATGGACAAACCCAACCGTTGGGTTAAAAAACTGTATTACAAAATGTAAACCAACGTTTGGGTTTTTCCATATTTTACCCAAACATGGGTGGAAACAAACCAGCATTTATTAGAGTGTGTGTTGTTGTGTTCTGAAACTGCATTAGCAGCAATGCTAGAACGCTATAGCGCACATGAACATAAACTGTCTTTTATATATACAGTTTTCTCTGTCAGGTCAACTACTGCAATGGACCCTTTTCACAGACTGCATGTGATGATGCGTTTCCAGTTATTGTATAATCCTACTTTTTTTCTTTTTTCTTTTCTTTTTTTTTATGTAGCCTATAATTTGTGTTGTCTTACCTTGGCATAAAATGACTGAAAACTGGTTGCATGAGTGTTTCTAATACAAACGGTTGAGGGAGTGATAGCAAATATGACATCTATCTCTCTTCTCACCACCATAATCAATGCCTTGATATTTTTTTCCCCTCTTTTGGAAAGTCACAGGCCATTTAGGCCGTGAGACAGAGGGTTGATTGGTACCATTTTGAGGAATTAAACCGCATGGTGATTTTTGTGTAGGTATATGACCCTGTATTTGAAAAATGTGTGATAGGATTAGATTCAAGCTCGTTTTTGGTTACGGAGGACGATTTTCAAACATATGTCAAGAAAAAGGATAAATTAATTTATCTTTAAATAAATGTTAAATTTTATACAATTTTATAAAATGTTATAAAATTTTATACATTTTTATACATTTTTATACATTTTTATACATTTTTATAAATTTTTATAATAAAAAAATTATAAAAAATTTTTTAATACATTTTTTAAATTATAAAAGGATACATTTTTCTCTCTTGTAGTCACTGAACACCTTACCTTGAGGTAGGATGATATAAGTGTTGATTTCTAATGAAAGCTACCATGGATCGGATGCTATCACACATTTTCCAACACTAGAGATGTGTACCTTCATGAAAATCAAAAAGAAATTTAATCCCTCAAAATGGTACCGGTAGCCCAAATTTGGGGTCCCGTCTCATGGCCTAATTTGGGAATAGACATCGCAGTGGGTGGCAGAACACGGAGGTAACAAGTGGAGGAAACCGGGTGGGATCCACGGAATAAAGGGGAAAATGTCTTTGGATGTCAGAATCAGAATGCAGAAAAAAAGATGGTCTTCATTTTCTTAGAAATTGTCTTCAAAACACTGACATTTTTGGTCCGTCATTAAAGGGATAGTTCACTTTGAAATTAATTTTTGGTATGTTTTAGCTTACCTCAAGGGCATCCAAGATGTAGGTGTCTTTGTTTCCGCAGTAGTTTCAATTTTGATATTTTTAGGTCAAACCGTTCTTGTCTGTCAGTCATATAATGCAGGTCTATGGTCACCACCTCAAAGAGCAGCACAGAGAAGTCCAAATTAAACATGATTTAATGACTCGTAAATGTAAGTACACATTGATGGCCTAAGACACGAAACGAGCGGTTTGTGTGAGAAAACGAACAGTATTTATATTGTTTTTACCTCTTGTAAACACAAGCCACGTCCAAGTGATCTGAGGGCGCCGGTGCTTCGGTCTGCGCAAGCGCCGGAAGTGATCTCTCGCGCAGTTGCGAAAAAAATTCAACGTTGTCTGTAGATATATCGAAATCGTGTTCCATTGCGATTTCCTGTATATCTAAATATGTTTAGATCTTCACAGTGAAAGGTAACACTTCCGAAATCCGAAGCGCCGGCGCCCTCAGATCACTTGGACGTGGCTGTGTTCACAAGAGGTAAAAACGATATAAATACTGTTCGTTTTCTCACACAAACCGCTCGTTTCGTGTCTTAGGCCATCAATGTGTACTTACATTTACAAGTCATTAAATCATGTTTAATTTGGACTTCTCTGTGCATGCTCTTTGAGGTGGTGACCATAGACCTGCATTATATGACTGACAGACAAGAACGGTTTGACCTAAAAATATCAAAATTGAAACTTCTGCGGAAACAAAGACACCTACATCTTGGATGCCCTTGAGGTAAGCTAGAACATACCAAAAATTAATTTCAAAGTGAACTATCCCTTTAAAAAATTGTCCGGCTTTCCATGTTTTCACTGTAATACGGTAGGGGGGCGCTATTAGTACAGAATATCTGGATCAAAGCTTAGGCAAAAAAGAAGCATAAACAATTGATAAAAACATTGCTTATGCACGTTGTAGTCTTTAGGGGGAAAACTATTTTCTCAGATTTTTGCTCAAAATGTTGCTTTTTCATAAAACTTACCCACATACAAGTGTTGATAAAAAAAAAAAGAATGCATGAAACTAGAATAAAATTAGTTTGTTTGTTTGTTTGTTTGTTTGTTTGTTTGTTTGTTTGTTTGTTTGTTTGATTGATTAAAGGCAGAGAGTCTGTTTTTTCTTGTGATATATTGCATGTTCAGATATTCATACAACAAAATATTCTGGGGGCCATGAAAGTTTTGTGAAAATGATAAAAAAATAATTAGTCTACTATTCAAGCATGAATTTGATGTAAACAATAGAAATACATTCTATTCATATTCAGTTCACACGGGGCATGATGTATTTACCCTAACCCTACAGTTTCAAATCATATTTAAACTAAACCTATTACATTTTAATCTCACAATTCTAACATTTTCTTGCATTTGCAAGATTATATCTTCCAATTCAGACTTTATTATTGGCAATTGCGAGTTTATATCACAAGAGAAAAAAATGAATTCTGAGATATAAACACAAATGCCAATCACTGTTTTTATTTTATATTCTGTGACTTAGAAATGTCACGTTCTGCCATCAGGCTACGCCCACAAATCACCAAAATAGAAATGTTTAGAAAAATAGAATTTTTTTTTCTTTTGCTAATGGAGCAAGTTAGAACACAAAAATTGTAGTTTCCATTCATCATTATAGAAGTTTACCCCGATAATTTCGACTTCCACGAGAACCCCAGAAATGAAGTCCATTGTGGATCAATTGTCTGAGTAATTTAAAGTTAACTTACAGTGCTTGTGCAATAGGCCAGCACCACTCGAGCACTTGTATCTGTGTGTTTCTGACTCGAGAGTGTGAGAGCAATAGGTCTGGTGTTGAGCTGTGATCTCCTGCTAATGTCAGCTACAGCAAGTGTGTAGAATTAGTGTTCACACAAGAGTCAAAGAGTCTACAGCACATGTAGGTCATGAATGATTTAACTCTACACAACTAGCACCATCATCTGACGGAGAACATCCCATCATCAAAACACGACACAAAGAAAAGAAGAGGAATATCAGGCTAAAGACCAGCAGACCCGTGGCTCGAGGTGAGGGGAACGATTCAGAGGCCGTTTACACGACACGTACTGAAAAAACGTAAAACTTTTTATGCGTTTTGGCCGTTCATTTACACGACGGCGGCGTTTTGGGCGCCTGAAAACGCTAAATTTTAAAAACGGGTTTCAAAGTGCAAGTTTTTGAGAACGTTCTCTGTGTAAACAACAAAAACGTGAATCTCTAAAGACAAATCTGAAGTCTATAGTGTTTCATCGCCATCTACTGGCCTGGAGGAAGAATTCAGCGTTTTCCTCGTTTTGGTCATTTGTCCAGCATTGTTACACTT
This sequence comes from Rhinichthys osculus, assembly GCA_029959095.1. Taxonomy (NCBI): domain Eukaryota; kingdom Metazoa; phylum Chordata; class Actinopteri; order Cypriniformes; family Leuciscidae; genus Rhinichthys; species Rhinichthys osculus. Next base: position 56,059,433 of record JARWKJ010000004.1, on the reverse strand, counting down.
AGGTTTATGATTTAGTTTGAAGCACAACAAACAAAGCGCAAGTTTGAAATTATGTTCCGCACACAGAGAAGTTAAAACACTTTATTCAATTGACCTATGGCTAAGCCACGCCCCCTCCACTCACTCGGGGACAGGCGCTATGGCAGCCGTCACAGTAGGAGACATTTCACAGGAGGCAATTGATGATTTTTGGAGACAGAGAGATTATATATCATCTCGAAGTCACTATAAGAGCATTAACTATGCATTGAAGGGTTATATTAATAATGTTATTGTTGAGAAGGTCAATGAAAAGCGACTGCAAAAATGTACAGGTCACAGTGTAAACGTGATAAACAGCATCTCGTTGCCATCACCATCTCAGACAACAAGAGGATCAGCATTGTTCATGCACTGCAGTATTTAACGTTACATGAATCATTCAGCACAACATTGCTAACATTTGTTATCTCGGTTATATTCTCGGCTAAGTGACATGATGTGCAACGCAGCTAGAAGCTAACGCTAACGTTTTAAGCTAACGTTACATTAGAGATGTTAAAAATAACGTTCAAATGCGCTGTTGACTTAGAACAGATGTAGACATCCTTGTTTAATTCTTGTTTAATTTATGCACTTTTAGTTGGTGTTGTGTTCTACCGCATAACTTTATCCAGAGCAGACATTTATCTCGGTTGAGATGTTTGGGAAAGGGTAAAAAATACACACCGTTGCCCAGCCTCTCGGGATACCTAGTGTCGGAGTTGCATGTACCCCATGCACACCGTTTGACCATTTTAAACTTAAAATGACAAGAAAAAAAAAACATATAACAACGGATGAAAACTGACTAACAGCAATGCATTTCAATGGACGTGGAAGCAAAGAATGTCCTATGCGCACTGATTGGCTCATCGTGTTTGGGGGCGTGGCTTAGCCATAGGTCAATTGAGGATTGTACCAAAAACGTACCGAACTGTCATTTTTGTGAAGCGTTTCACCCCTACACCTCCAACAATTATTGATTACCTCATCTTCTCCGTCGAACATGACCGGACACAGTGAACACTGAGTGCACATCGTCACTGGCAAACTTTAGGGAAGATGAGACACTAGTTATATCATATACGATAAGTTATCATCAGAGATCTTGTGATCCACGTCTCCCGAGCTCGTCCGACCCTGAGGCTGGAGATCGGGACGTTTCTTTTTAAAGAAAGCAATCTGGGAGTGAAGCAATTTTAGCTTCATATTCTCACAATGCGTACAGTCGCGAGCAACTCAGCTGAGTCGGCCTGAAACAAAGACGAGATGTTATCAGGACTAAATTGTGCCTCTGTCTTGTTATATATTAATGAGGACACTCACACACAGAGCATCAAGCTTCATCGGGCTTCAGAGATCATCACTCCTGAACTCAGCGACTCTAAGGGAAACACTGCCTTTTACTAAAGAAATAAATATCTCATAAAAACCTAGCTTAAATATTGTGTAAACCAGTAGCAGGGTTATTAGATAACTGAAACTAAACCTAAAACTAAACAAAATGTATATGATTTTTTGTATATGAAACATTTCTCATTTTTATTTAGTTTAACTTGATGTAGGCTACTAAAATAACTAAAACTTAAATAAAAATTAATAACAGCAAATAAAAATCTTCCTCAGAACCCGTTTTCCGCTACAAATATCTCAATATTCTTAAGTCACGATACATTTACTAAAGCAAAATTACCGACGACAATAAGAAAATCAGACAAATAAACGTAATTTTTATTTTTCTGAGCCAATTGGCAGATATTTTTAAGCATAAACTCACTTTATTTTGATACAATTTTCAGTAAACAACACTTAATGACTTAAAAGTCATTTTGCTTCTCAAGTAAATGTATCTTGATTTAAAATATTTAGATATTTGTACTGAAAAACAAGTGTAGACATATTTAAAAATATATATATAAAACATAAAAATGACAAACACAACAAAATTGCTAAAAAAAATTAAGCTGCAATGCAAACGGAAAAATACTAATTCAAAATATGAATAAAAACTATAATAGTATGATACTAAAATAACTGACTGGATGCCTTCAACACTTGATGAATCTCTTACAGAAAATTATCCCAGACAAAATTAATACCTAATAATTATTTCATAAAAACTCCATTACCTGGAGGAAGGTTTTTTTTAATGAGTGATTAGCAATGGAGGAAACTATCTAAAATGTGTTGGCAACTTTGCCTTTATCATTTTCCATTACTCTATCAATAATTATACCTAATAATACATCTTGTTAAGCAACTGATTTATGATCAGTTTTCATTAAAAGGATTATGTTTTCAGACCTCCATAGAGTCGGCCTCAGACGACACAATACAGTATGATGCACACTGCACAAAAAATATCGAAAGCTTTCTCAAAATGGCAATCTCCAATTTAATTAGCCATCTTTGTGCAATTTCCATGGCTTTTATCAGTCCACCGGAAACATGTTTATCGGCACAGTGACTTTGCACGGCTGGCATTAAACCTTTCAAAGACATTTTAGCAAGTAAACTAAATGGAAGAATCTCAGGAAACCTTTCAAGAATCTGTCATTCAAAAATCAAACGCAAGAGAAAGAAAAAAAAAAGCGAATTGATTTTCCTTAAAGAACACGATGGCTATTTTTAGGACCATTAATATGTTCTGCTTTGTGATATTTTCCTGGGGTCTGTGGTGGCGCCGTGGGGAATACTCCAATAATTGTTTAATTAAAATATGTGTTAAACAAAAATACAATTTTAAGTACAGAATATAAACGGCTTAAGAACGGATATAGTCACAATTACTGAAAAAATATTTAGTGTATCTGGATGTTAATTGCATCAAGCCCAACAGAACAGATGTCTTTTTTCAAGCAGTCGATATATGATACAATCCTATATGTAAAAAAAATGATTGGTTTATAGTGCATTTTCACATGTTTGAGTTCAGCAAGTGCCATGCAAGGAAATTAAGAAGACGACTTGAATCTCAGACAGTTACAATATGTTGGTTGGACGACATTAAAGACAGATCTTGAGGTTAAAGATGCGAGTATATGTGTGTGAACTGTGTTGATAGACGTCATGATCATCTGAGCGTCAGCTGACTGTGTGCTTGAAAGCCTAAAGCTATGCTTGATTTCTGCCAATGTTGTTTAGAAACGTCATAATACCCATCAAGGTTACACTTTATCTTGATATCCACTTCAGACATTCTTAACTAACTTTGCAACTACATGTCAATAGCAGAGTAGAATAAGTTGGCATGTTGTTGCACTTATAGTTAGTAGGATATCTGTTGAGGAAGCATCAAAATAAAGTGTTAAGCAGACAGTCTATTAATACACTAATGACTGCTAGAGACGTGTAGTTACAAAGTTACTTATAGTTAAGAGAATATCTATCGAAATAAAGTGTAACCAATACCATTTGCTTATAGACCGTAGTGCACAAAACATCCTTCTTTAAAAGGGATAGTTCACCCCAAAATAGATCATTTATAAATCTTTAATTCATTTTCAGAACCAAAAATACTATTTTGTAATATTCTCTCATAATTTGTGTCCGTCTATTTAAAACGTCTATGCAATCAACATTTCAAGCTTCAAAAGTAGCATAAAAGCATTGTGAAAGTAATGCCCACGAACGAGTCTTCTGAAGAGACATGATCATGTTATACACATAAACACATAAAGCACATCAAATATGCTCAACCATGCGATCGTGACTCAAACCTCACAGGTCAAGCAAGAGCGTTTAAGCATCAGATCATTTGATATTAATGCATATGATATCAAAATCTGCAGAGTAGACTTTTGTTCTTACTTTCCACCTAAACTCTAGACTACAGACTCATCTCTTTAGCCAAGCATTCATAATTCATTCTCTAAACACTTACGCATTAACTGGTATAATATAGTTGGTACTTAAATATGACTTTGATATAAAACAATATAACAGACAGACTAAGTTCAATTTCTTTGTCTGCAGTGTATAGTGTTGGTCAGGTACGGAAGCCCTGAACCGCAGCGTAAAAAAAAAAAAAAATATCTCTAAAAAAAAATAATAATAATCTAGCATTTCGAGAATAAAGTCGAAACATTTCGAGAATAAAGTCGAAACATTTCGAGAATAAAGTCGAAACATTTCGAGAATAAAGTCGAAACATTTCGAGATTAAAGTCGAAACATTTCGAGATTAAAGTCGAATCATTTCGAGATTAAAGTCGAATCATTTCGAGAATAAAGTCGAAACATTTCGAGATTAAAGTCGAAACATTTCGAGATTAAAGTCGAAACATTTCGATATTAAAGTCGAATCATTTCCAGATTAAAGTCGAAACATTTCCAGATTAAAGTCGAAACATTTCGAGATTAAAGTCGAAACATTTCGAGAATAAAGTCGAAACATTTCGAGATTAAAGTCGAAACATTTCGAGATTACAGTCGAAACATTTCGGGATTAAAGTCGAAACATTTCGAGATTAAAGTCGAAACATTTCGGGATTAAAGTCGAAACATTTCGGGTTTAAAGTCGAAAATTTCGAGATTAAAGTCGAAACATTTCGAGATTAAAGTCGAAACATTTCGGGATTAAAGTCGAAACATTTCGAGATTAAAGTCGAAACATTTCGAGATTAAAGTCGAAAAATTTCGAGATTAAAGTCGAAAAATTTCGAGATTAAAGTCGAAACATTTCGAGATTAAAGTCGAAACATTTCGGGATTAAAGTCGAAACATTTCGGGATTAAAGTCGAAACATTTCGAGATTAAAGTCGAAAAATTTCGAGATTAAAGTCGAAACATTTCGAGATTAAAGTCGAAACATTTCGGGATTAAAGTCGAAACATTTCGAGATTAAAGTCGAAACATTTCGAGATTAAAGTCGAAACATTTCGAGATTAAAGTCTAAACATTTCGAGATTAAAGTCTAAACATTTCGAGATTAAAGTCGAAACATTTCGGGATTAAAGTCGAAACATTTCGGGATTAAAGTCGAAACATTTCGAGATTAAAGTCGAAACATTACGCTAATACAGTCTTCCATAGAAGTGTGTGCATTCATAACAGTGCGCGTCCACTGGCTCAGAGCGCGCGCGCGCGTGTGTGTGTGTGTAAAGAAATGCACTTGTGAAGTCGAACTGCCATGGATCAACACAAAATAGTAGCTTTTTACTTTTATCTGGGCTTTCAACAAAATTCTACACAGGTGCTAATCTACCAACAAGAATTAGCATGGCGTTGCCTATAGACGAGCGCACAGACTCCGCCGGAGTAGGTATCACAATCTGGTCCAAACACACAAAACACACACACACACACACAGTGTGAAACACTCGCTATGCACCATTATGAATGCCTGTGTGTGCGGCAATGTGAAACAATGGCAAGCACACACGCAACTTTCACGGAATACTGTATTCTCGTACTCTCGAAATGTTTCGACTTTATTCTCGAAATGTTTCGACTTTAATCCCGAAATGTTTCGACTTTAATCCCGAAATGTTTCGACTTTAATCCCGAAATGTTTCCAATTTATTCTCGAAATGTTTCGACTTTAATCTCGAAATGTTTCCAATTTATTCTCGAAATGATTCGACTTTAATCTCGAAATGTTTCGACCTTAATCTCGAAATGTTTCGACCTTAATCTCGAAATGTTTTGACTTTTTTCTCGAAATGTTTCGACTTTAATCCCGAAATGTTTCGACTTTAATCTCGAAATGTTTCGACTTTAATCTCGAAATGTTTCGACTTTATTCTGGAAATGTTTCGACTTTAATCCCGAAATGTTTCGACTTTATTCTCGAAATGTTTCGACTTTAATCCCGAAATGTTTCGACTTTAAACTCGAAATGTTTAGACTTTAAACTCAAAATGTTTCGACTTTAATCCCGAAATGTTTCGACTTTATTCTCGAAATGTTTCGACTTTAATCCCGAAATGTTTAGACTTTAAACTCAAAATGTTTCGACTTTAATCCCGAAATGTTTCGACTTTAATCCCGAAATGTTTCGACTTTATTCTCGAAATGTTTCGACTTTAATCTCGAAATATTTCGACTTTAATCTTGAAATGTTTCGACTTTAATCCCGAAATGTTTCAACTTTAATCCCGAAATATTTTGACTTTAATCCCGAAATATTTCGACTTTAATCCCGAAATATTTCAATTTTAATCCCGAAATATTTCGACTTTAATCCCGAAATATTTCGACTTTAATCTCGAAATGCTAGATTATTATTTATTTATCTTTTACAGATTTTTTTTTTTTTTTTTTTTACGTTGCGGTTCAGGGCTTCCGTAGTCAGGTGCTCAAAAATATCTTAAATGATAATTTCCTACATTTCCATATATAGGAACTGGCTTAAATGCATAAAAAAAAATCAATAATATAATATCCCACAACATCCTAATAAATATTTTGGTAAACTAGCTTTATGATCATACAAACACTGATACTGACTTTATGTCAGTATTGAAGGCAAAAACAATTTGTCGGCAACATCTAATAGATAGGGTGATTTTTCAGTGATGCTGAGAGCTTGGAAGGGAACGGAGAGGCTAAAACAAATAAATAAATTTTGATTAAATATTTGAACCAACTAGGAATCTCTTCTAATCACAGTATCATAACACAGAGCATTGATAAAGCAGGATTTTAAAGGATCCTGTCACCAGGAATCGACCAATGAATAATGTTGGTGAGCATTAATGTTGGGATGATTGATAAATCAATGGGACACTGAAGTTAATTGTCTGCTGTGCGATCGTGCTCACAGAACGAGGGAATCATTGGGAGAGACGTGTCTTTACAGCGGCATCGGTACAGCATTAGAAACAGCAGATTAAATGGAGAGGAACGTGCCTCGCACACCAAAACACCACCGGATCAACGAGAGGAATGGAGAAAGATACTGAGACCATACACACTAATACACACATACACTCTCAGAAAAGAAATGTGCAACAGTTGTGCCTTTGGGGGAACAGCGTCTTCTCACTGAGGCACACTGCAAAAAATGACTCAGTATTTTTGTCTTGTTTTCCAGTAAAAATATCTAAACGTTCTTAAATCAAGATTGGGAAGCACAATAAGACCATACATAAGATTTTAAATCTTGTTTTCTGAAAAGAATATCAAAATTAAGTGAGTTTACACTTAAAACAAGACAAATATCTGCCAATAAATAAACCAAATTAAAAGGGAAAACAAGATTATTCAAGATTACTCAAAACGTATAGTACAAAAACAATAATTGTACAACATTCATGGAACTTTTTTTAAGAACATTTTAGTTGGATGTTCGTCTAACATTTTTTAATGTATACTTGTCTTTACTACTCGGGAAGCACAATCAGACCATACTTGTTTTCTGAAGAAAAAAATCTAAATTAAGTGAGTTCATACTTAAAACAAGACAAATATCTGCCAATAAATAAACTTAATTAAAAGGGAAAACAAGATTATTTTTCTTACCCCAATAGCAGATTTTTTTACTCAAAACGATAATTGTACAACATTCATGGAACTTTTTTAGGAACATTTTAGTTCAAACATTTTTAAATGTATACTTGTTTACAAAAACAAATAATGTTTGCAAAAAGGAATGTTTTTTGTAATATGTTTTGGCTCTATTTGTGGACTCGCAAATCTTCTCTGCTTGCTAAACGTGAGACATAAAGCCTGATTCGACTAAAATATATACGATAAAAGTGATTGCTGGCAACTATTCACGATTACCTCATTCATATTTCACAGTGATGTGGATTTTTGGTTGTTCATAGGATTAAACGTTAACAAACATGAACAAACGTGAACGACGCTCGGGACAGTTGACGGGCCAGCGCTGCATTGTCACGAAAGTTTATTTAGATATTCAAGCGCAAGAAGACGTGAAAGGGAGCTAGCTTCATTACTCGTCCAGAAAACAGTCTCAGACAGCGCGCGGATACTAAACTGAGCTCTCTTTCACATCATCTTGTGCTCGAGCGGACAAATTTACACACAAAATAGTGAGTATCCTAGTTGGATAAGTCTTAAGTGAACGTAAACAGTTGAGAAAGTAAACGCATGTGAACAGTATCAGTGCATTCGCTGTTAAAGTGACCTAATATTCCTCCTGCTGTCTGTGTTTTTAATGTTAATCAGACAAAGGACAAAGGAAAAAAACAATCACTGCTCTGAATAACTTTTGTAACGTTAATAAGGATGTTTAATTTATACAATGAAGCAGTCATACCTGAAATCTACTGTCAAGAAACCTGAAAAGCATTGTTTATTTCATGTGTACCCTTTGTTATATCGCATTTATTTGTGCTTTTGCTTGTAATTTGATTATTTGATCTTATTTTATTACTGACTGTTTACTTTAATGACGTTTCAGTTTTACATTAATTAGGCTATTAGTTTAGCTTTGGTGTCGAAATTGTGAATTTCCAATGGTATCTACAATTTTGGTGTTATTACTGCCTGTTTTTGCCCCCCCCCCCAAAAAAAAAACTGTGTAATGGCCCGTAAAAATGTTACAGCCAGTACATTTTTTTGGTAACGCTTCCTTTTACAGTCCTGTTACCCATGTACATACTATGTACTTATTATAGTAATTACAATTACTGGGTAATAACTAGGTACTAACCCTAAACCTACCCCTAACCCATGTACTTATCTTATATTAGCCAGTACTTTGAAGGTAAGTACACTGTAAGTACACGTAAGTACTGTACTGTAAAAGGAAGCGTTACCATTTTTTTAAGTCACCGGACATTGGCAACAGTTTTAGACCCTGGTTACAACAACTTTTCAAAGTATCTTCCTTTGTTTTCAGCAGAATAAAGAAATGCATACGAGTTTGTAACACCTTGAGGGTGAGTAAATGATGAAATAATCTGAATGTTTGGGTGAATATCCCTTTAATGGCAATGTTAGTAAATCATTCAAATATAGTTTTGTTAGCCGGGTTTTTGCCGATTTGTTGACATTATCCAACAGCCTATACACAGTCTGTGAATAAAAAAAAAAAAAGTATATCAAATTTGGCATGAGACCAGCAGGATACAATAAGCAAACACTGTTATAGTTAGGGTTGATTTCATGTTGATCCATTGATTGTAATATTTCTCAAGTCAAACACTGGGAAGTCTAACCTCAATATATTCAATAAAGTAAATACAGCTTTATTAGTATTTCTTTCTCCTACATTCTATCCTATAAACAACCAAAAATTAAAATCACTGTGAGGTAATCATGAATAGTTGCCAGCAATCACTTTTATCGTATATATTTTAGTCGAATCAGGCTTTATGTCTCACGTTTAGCAAGCAGAGATGATTGTGCAAGTCCACAAATAGAGCCATAACATATTTAACAGAGTACAGAAAACCACCTTTACCATTTGTACGGCTATTAGACACAATCTTTCTGCTACGGAGGCCCAATATATTCCTCCACTCTCTGAGAGAGAGAAAGAAGGACATGCAGGCAAGATTAATCACACACAGAAGGTCAGGGACACACAATGCTTGATTAAGGTCACACAAACCATCACAAAGACATTGGGCCCAATAAAGACGCCCGCTGCAGTCATTAACATGGCCGCCGCAGGGAAGCCTCGTTTTCTTGATCCCTCGTGCTCAATCTCACACAAACAAACAGGGTTATGTTGCTAAATAAAAGAAGAGAAGTGAAATGTTGCAACCCATAGGCGAGGCATGTTGTATCATGACTGATTGACATCCATGTAATAAAAATGTACTGTTTCTTAAAGAGCCTCCCTAGAGTAACATATGTGAAAACTAAATATTTAACATTATTTGAGCTCTGACAACAATACTCCTGCATTAATGATGTTTCCTCGAGGGACGACGACGACACGAGTGAAAAAAAGATAAATGCTGGTGAACGATAGCAACTCGGCGAGTACAGGAATTAGCATTAAGCTAACACGCCGATTCGCTAGCCTGTTTGTTTACATTCTTGTTTCCGGAAGTCATTCGCTAGTTCCGCCTTCTCGATGACATCACGTACGTCGTTAATAACGGCAAGTAATGATTGGTCGAGAAGCAATCCGTAGGAATTGCATAATCTGACACTGTGAGTATCGTAACAGACAAAAATATTGGGTAACACTTTATATTACGACCCGCAAACCGAAATAACGGTGTACGTTTACGTAATTATAGTGTACTTCCGTCTAGGTATAAGGGAACAATATGTTAAGTTTTGGGTAATAAAGGGATAACAAACAGATATACAACCTGCAAAGAACTTCGTAAGTAAACCGAAATTACGGTGTACGTTTCTTATAGTGTACCTACGTGTAGGTATAAGGGAACAATATGTTAAGTTTTGGGTAATAAAGGGGTACAACCAGTTATACTTTGTTTGGCTTAACATTAAGTAGTTTAGTAAGAAAACCCAATAAATTAAATTTTTATGATACTGTGCTTACATACAGCCATATATATATATATATATATGTTTAATTTACAACCCACAGATGTCAAAATTACCCTGTAACTACACTGCACAAGAACATATTTTGCCAGAAATGTGATAAAAACTTTTATATATAACAGACGTGCAATTTTTGCCTGGAATATATTAACAGAATAGGTACCTGATAGTTTTTAAATAATTACATTAATAATAATTTGCTTGTATATCTGGTTGTACCCCTTTATTACCCAAAACTTAACATATTGTTCCCTTATACTTACACGGAAGTACACTATAATTACAGAAACGTACACCGTAATTTCGGTTTACTTACGCAGTTGTTTGCTGGTCGTAAAATAAAGTGTTACCAAATATTGTGTAGGCTGAATCCTTTATGAGAGTGCAGATGTCAAATATGAGATTACAGATTGCCAAAATTTGTGATCACAAATTGTTATAATGTGAGAACTTACCGGTATACAAAGTTATGAGTGCAGTTCATAAGCAGAGAGCGCTGAGCTCAAGACACAGATTATTGGGAAAACTTCTGCTACTGCATGTGACCCTAGGGGGACTCCATACTTTCTCATGCTGCAGTAAATAGAATTCACAAAAGGGAATAAAGTGAATTATTTCCTTAACTGCATGGATTCGTCTGGTTCTTATAGCGGGGCTCGTTGTAATGCAGTGTTGACATGTACTGTGTTCATTATTTTAGTATGATTTTGCACAGGTGTTTTTACCCGTAGTTTAAATTATGTGTTGTTTTCTAGGGCTAAAGGAAATTTTGCATTAAAAGACTAAGCTGTCAAATAACATATTGGAGATTATAAGGATACCAAGTTTTCCCTGTTTATCAGAGGTGAAAATCAACTTTAGTGTTAAATTGTACTTTTACCATGGTTAAAATAACTGGCAGTGATTAACCTTCTCCATCGCTACGACAGAGAGGCCATGCATGAGATCAATGCGGATCAGGCTTGGAAATCAACGGGCTTGGGGCAAAAATGCCATGAAACTGCCCCCAAAATCCCCCTATGCAAAATTATACTTAATCGATAATTATCACAATTAAAGTGAAGTTTGAAAAGGAATGAAAAGTGTTGATTGCAGCATTACATTTTCAGTGTAGACAGCTTCAGTGGTTTTTCATTGAGCACTTCATTGATGAGGAACGTTCTTTGCTGTATATAATTTATTCCCAGTTTGAATAACCATTTTGTTTTTCATGCTGTTAAGATAACCAATCTATGAAAAAACTAGGGCTGTCAGTTAAACGCGTTATTAACGGCGTTAACGTAAACCCATTTTGACGGCGTTCATGTTTTTTATCGCGCGATTAACGGTCTTTTTGGCCTAGCAAACTTTGTAGTTTTTTTTCACATATTTCTTTCACCCTTTTATTGATGGACAGTGTTACATTATGTGAGAGATTATTTGCTCCAAGTGAGAATGTTAGTGTGAAATTGAACACTGAACAATTTTCAATAAAAAACATTTGCACAAAGCAAGCCGATCCACTTTTCCACGTTGATAAGAGCATTAAAATTAGAAAAAATAATGGGACAAAAAGAAATCAAGAGACATTTAGAATAGATAAAAATATGCGATTAATTGTGATTAATCGCGAGTTAACTATGACATTAATATGATTAATCGCGATTAAATATTTTAATCGTTTGACAGCACTAGTAAGAACGCAATAATCTAATTCATAAATGTTCTCAACTTGTTCTGTCTGTGTAGCCTGCAAGAATATGACAACTTGAGCTTGCATGGACTTTTTACACAAGTTTATGCAAAATCTGATGATCCATTATCCCATCGGTCAATAACGAGCTCACATGGTCAAATGCCACACACTTATTTTGATTTCATTAGTGACCTACAAATACTGCAGATCTTTAAAAGATTGTCTTGAGCAACATAAGTACGTTATTACTTTACAGTGGTTGCTCTTAAACAGCAATGAAATTAAAGAGACGTTTTAAGCATCTTTTACACTTGACAAAAAGACCCCAGTATCTCACATGTGTCAGTCTCAGAACAGATCGTGATGTCTCAAACTGTGCTCAGATTTGCCAAGAGCCTGACAGAAGCCAGAGATCTTAATACAAACTCAATTCTTTCAACACCATATTTATTTTATAGTTCTATATCCGGACTCAGTTTCGAGAGTTAGCCAAGACAAAGTTGATGCCTCCCGAGATTTAAAAGAGCAAAAGCATTTTACACTCAAACAAGGAATAAAACGTACATACACAAGCACATACTCGGAAACACTAGTAAAGAAGTAAAGCGCACCGTCAACACACTCACCATCAGAGCGAACACACAGCCAAGACACGAGAATTGGACCCTGGTCACATGTGCATCAGTGTGTGTGTGTGTGTGTGTGTGTGTGTCAGACCAAGTTAGAGTGCATGCAGATTCAAGTTTCTTCTGCAAGATCACAAGAAGTGCAAGAAAGAAGAGAGACAGGAAGAATCTAGTGGTTGGACAGGCGACACCCTCTTCACATAAACACATCATGAGTGGAAGGAAAAGAGAGAGAGTGTGTGTGTGTGTGTGTGTGTGTCTTTAACAAACACACCATTAACCGCAGATCGCTCACCCTAGCCTCACTCAAGACATCATGCCACTTGGCTGGACTTCTATGTCCGACTGAACACACACTCATTAACGTCCACCACACACACAGTAGCCCTATCTGCTCTGTTTGCGCTGCTCAAAATGGCCTGAAAAGCAGAAACTTAAGAATGGTAAACAACCGCAAACTAGTTGAAATGCTACTAAAAAACACAGCTATACGAAGTAAGGCATGTAAATCAATGATTCCTCTCTTAAAAACAAACATATTACATACAAAGACACACATATTATTATAGAAGGGATGTTTTTGACTCCTCTGTTCCAGTGGACTTATTATGATTTTAAGCTAATAAGTTGGAATTTGAATCGAATTTGAATAGAATTGTCCACCACAGCCTGCAGGATGATTTATATCTGATGCTTTGAGGAATTCTGCACCGAGATCCACTGACAGTAAAGGTCCCAAAACAGTTTAAGCGAAATCTGTGTGACGTCGTTTTGAACAAAGTCATGCCAAAAAGGAGTTTGTTTGGAGTTCATATTGAGAGTTCGAAACAGCTTAACAAAGTAAACACCTTTTTTTAATTATTATTATTATTTTTTTTGTATTATTAACAACATGTAATACAAAAATTAGAACAAACACCAGAGGAGACATGAAAAGAAAAAGAAAAAAACAGAATTAACAATAATAATAATAATACAAGAAAGGATTATCAAATACATAAAGGAGATACAAACAGTTAGAGCATGTTAGGACAATAAAATAAACTTTAAAGGGGGATTTTGAAGAGAGCACAACAAGACAATTTTTTCCTTGCTTTGGTCTTCTCTGAAACAGAAAGCGTTTGAAGGTATTGGTGAAATTCGTTGAGTAATGCATGGCTTATGATTGGAAAATTTACACTTATGAATATGAAATTTTGTAAACACCTTTAAACTACCATAATCTGTGGTTATGATGTAATAAGTGGGCGTGGCTCTGAGGCTCCGCCTTCTCTGACATGTAAATCTCCAATTAATGTCTTGTTCAGTCCGTTAAAGACACTTAGCCGTGTTTCCATTACCCTTCAAATTGCGCGAATTGAAAATACGCACAATGGAAACACGTCAATTTCGCAAAAACTCCCGTTTATCGCAAAAAAGGTTTTACGCTCGCATGAGGAGGTTTTTCAGGCAATTCGAAAAAGGAATATTTCGCAAAACTGCAACGGAAATAGTTTTTGCGCATTTACAGACACCTGACTTAGAAGACGCGGTGTGTTTGGACAGAATACGAGACAGAGTTCTTTATTAAATTCATAAAAGACAAAAGAATTACAGGAATACTGGATTATAAACCGCCACAATGAAGACCTCGAAGCAGAAATGAGGAGAAACACAGAGAAACTCCTCATATGTGCCGTTCACAGTATAAGGGTCTTTCCTTGCCATTAATGCTTGGATAACACACACACACACGTCTCCTTCTATTAATAATAATAATGTCTAGTGCGGTGGCTCTCGTCCGTTGCCACGATTTTTGTAATGACTTATCGCGAGAGGACAAAATTACGTTTTAGTCGCATAACATCGGTTGGTTAATGGAAACGCCGTCATTTTGCAATAGTTTTTTATCGATATTTAGAAAAAAATGCTAAAGTTTTGTGCAAATCTGTAATGGAAATGCGCCGACTGACACTGTTTTTTCATGTTTACCACTGCAAAGCTGCTTGCTTTTAAGCAATCTATTGTATACAGTGCTAAATAAACATGATGTGAATTGAGTGTTGAATTGCAGAGCTCATGAACATCCACATCTCTATGATGATCAGAGGCTTTCTGAACTGCTGTTTTCTCACCGCTGTCATTTTAGTCAGGTGTTTCAAACTACTTTTTACCCCTAAGGGATGAACGTAGACGAACTTTACTATAAGTAAACCTGGGAAGTTGTGAAGCACTTCCAACCAAGCTGATATCACACAATATCATATCTGTTGCTTGTTTTGTCACATGTTCCCTTCTTGATTAGACTCTCCACAGTTTGAGGTTTCTTTGCTTTAACAACACTAGGTTAAAATGCAGTTTAAAACTGTCCATGGTAGATAGCAACCTAAGTTCAGTGCAACAACACTATTTACTGTAGCAATGAGCCACAATACTGCACTAAGACCTTCTTTTCTATGTTCACAGACATGACATAAACCGAACAACGTAAACTGATTGCCCAAATCAGATCCAACATCTAAACATGTAGACTTACTGAGAATTGGGGTAAGGGATGAACAAAGCCATCAAAACAGATTAAATTTGCCATTCGTCACCACAGAAATCCACCATATTGTTTTGAAATAATTTGATAAAAATGTAGCCTACTGAATATAAAATATTTTGAGTAAATTAGAGCATTCTTTGAAATGAAATAAATAAATAAAGGTCAATGAAATTAAATGTATTGTTGCCCTGTGGTGAAAATCCAGCTTTAATGTTGTTTATATGTCTATGTGGTGTTTTTAATATGGTTTAAGACACACCATGTGTAAATTCATAAGTCGACAGCATTGCTGAGTATTTTCTCCTTATATTAAAACTGCAGTGAACCAAAGACAGTCTCAAAAACACGGTTTGAAATCGCTGGTGTTTCTGACGTCACAAACGACCTTGTAACCAATCAGATCAACGTGTGATCGTCAACCAGTGGATCTCTGAGCTGAGTGAGTGAGTGGAGGCGGGGCTCATTTGCATATTCATAGAACCGCATATACTAAATGAGGCAAGGGTGTCGAGTTACATTCAGGCTATTTTAAAGCATGAAGACATTTTTTCAAGGAAAAAACTTTTAAATATGTAATTTTGGTGATCAAAGATGAGTTTTAAGGGATACAATTAGGGGACTTTAAAATGATCATATATATGATTTAAAACAATGGCATTTAAAACACTGATTATCATCCACTGTTACTAGAAATAACCCCTGTGGTATGAAAATAATTCAAAAATTGTATTTATTTGTTTATTTATTTGCTCACTTAAACTCAAATGGTTTGGTTCAAATTAGAAATAGAACTGGAATTGAAGTTTCTGTAACACTTTAGTTTAGGGTCCAATTCTCACAATTAACTAGTTGCGTACCTTGCATATATTACTATGATATTGGCTGTTTATTAGTAGCCTACTTATAACCCACATATTAATGCTTTGCTTTGCATGACCATATTCAACATCTCTTAATCCTGCTAAGTACATAAACTTAACAACTACCTAATAAACATTAATTAGGCAAAATTAAAGTGTGACTGTATTTTGTGTATTCTGAATGTTGCACAACCCTGGTGTCTATATAAGCTGTTGGTGTGTGTGTGTTTTATTTACACTTTAATCTAATTTTACCATTTCCCCTCCTATCTCTGTTACTTTGCACCTTTATGGTTCCTCCTTATGTGAAATAAGAAACAAGGGTTTGCTGGTTTTTCTTTCTTTTGGTTTCTTACATGGAACACAAAAGTAAATATTCTACGTGCAACAACTGAAATGACAAAAAAGCAACACAAGCTGCTCTTAAATGTAATTTGTCATTGTGTCCATTGCAATAGGACACGTCACGCCATATTTGACATCACTGGCATCAAACACCATTGACTGAGTTTGTCTTATCACTGGCGTGCAACCTTGCATGACACATCTTGACACACGGCATCTTTAAATGTGTAAGGGAAGATTTTTAATCAGTAGGGACTTAATTATCGTGTGTGTTGCTCACACAACAACTACTGAACGGCTTCAAATATATCACACCAGTCATACTGTACTTTTATAGCACTTTCTTTGTACGGAAAAGAGCAGTATGAACACTTTGCTTATTGTGTTTCACAGAATTTGAAATACATAAATTATGACAGATTATGTGGGTAAACTATTCAAACTAATGAATTAAAAAAATTCTCAAATACCACAACAGCAGGAAGTGTTTAAGAACAACAAGTTGAGAAATCTCCTGTTTAAATGAGTGTGTTTTCTTAGTTTCCTGCACATTTACACTCACGTCTGTCTCATACAGTTACAGTTTACCTCGCCTCCATGAGCATTGTGGGAAATGTGCAAGTCAGCGGCTGCCCAGTCATATAAACCTCATAAAGCAATCTATCATCACGTAAGTCACCTCTCTCTGCGTATCCTCGTATGTGAAAACTAGAGCAAGAAACTTTATTTAACAGTTTTTCACTTGCTTATCTCAGCAAACGCCATTTATAACCAATAAAACACACACACAGACATAAAATATGAGCATGTTAAGCATTTCATATATGGTGATCATCACTCATCATAAAATTGCATTTAAAATATTACCTCCTAAAAAAAGGAAATAAACCAAAATAATATCCACAAAATAGGTAGGCTGTCCGTATACATAAAGCTTATCATTTTTAGAAGTAAACATAAAATGTGCATCAGAAAACCTTAAAAGGATTAAAAAGAAACCAGCTTAACCATATTAAATTGAACTAAAAATCTAAAATAATTATTGAAACTTGCATTAAATAAATAAATCTGCATTAGAAAACCGTCAAGCAATTAAAAAGAAGCCACATATTTTAAGTCTAAAACTCTATGTATAAAAAATATATATATATAAAATGTAATCTTTACTGAAACCCATTGTGACATTCAGTGAAACTGCACATAAATGTCAATGTCAGCTACACATTTAATAAAATAAAACTGATAAAATAGACAAGGTAATGTTATCCGTCTTCCCGGTCACACACACACACACACACACACACACTGTTAGGTGTAGAGCAGGTGTACCTTGAATACAGGCATCTGTCCGCTCTCTCACATGTGCTGATCCTCAGTCCTGTCCAGTGAACGCCTCCTTCCGTACTTCTGTCTACAAACGCAAGTTCCCTTTTTTTGTGTCTGTTTTGTTCTACCTGTTTCTTTCACTCTCTTTCTCTCTGTGTGGATTTGTCTCACTCTCTCCACGGTTTATTACGTTTGCTGCAGACTGAATGTGTGTGTTGTGTGTGTATGTGTGTGTGTGTCAGCGGCTGCTCTGAAGCGCGACTGTGCTGCTGAACAAAATGACTGGAGAGAGAGAGAGCGAAAGAAAGAAAGAGAGAGAGAGAGAGAGAGAGAGAGAGAGAGAGCGAAAGAGAGAGCGAAAGAGAGAGAGAGGAATAAAGGAGGACTGCACATGTCCTGTCTCTCTATTTCTCTCTCTCTCTCTCTCTCTCTCTCTCTCTCTCTCTCTCTCTCTCTTTCTTTCTTTCTTTCGCTCTTTCTCTCTCTCTCTCTCTCTCTCTCTCTCTCTCTCTCTCTCTCTCTCTCTCTCTCTCTCTCTCTCTCTCTCTCTCTCTCTCTCTCTCTCTCTCTCTCGAGACAGGCCGCTGTCCCGCACTGCTTGCTGTTATTTTTAGATGCGGCCGAGTCGTGAATCAAAAGCTCGCAAAAGAAACAGGCACATGTCATACGCCAGCAGATCTCTGTGTGTCACACACACACACACACAGTCCACACAGGTATTTGTCCACATTTCATCAGCCCTGGTGCATAAAAACTGCAAGTTGTTTTATTTTTGAGAGGTCATTACTGAGGGAAGCTGTACGTTGTGTTCAAGTAAACTAAGGTTTTATGCTACACATTATTCTCAAGACAGACTATTCCGCAATAATGACCCGAGATAAAACCGTCTGATCTATAGATACGTGATCGATCCCAATGCAAGGTCGTGTGAAACCTTCAGTCCTCCAACAATCAGTTAAATCCGAGACGTCACATTCATCATAGAGTTTGCAATTTGGGGAGACTTGACCGAGTTACAAACTTGTCAGTTCTAATGGCTGCACATCAGTCTCATTAAAGTCTCATAGACCCTCTGCTGAAATAACTTCATTCGTCAGAAAGCAATAAATGAGACTGTCACCAGACCCATTACCATAAAACATATCTGCCATGCAGGACTGACGTAACATTAAAGTTATAAATTGTTATTCTCCTCTCTTTAAAGACAACCAAACACGATCCATCAAAGGCTGAGTATCCAGTTTAAATCTTGTAAGAGTTTTATATATATATATATATATATATATATATATATATATCAATTATCAGAGCAGAAGACATTTTGGAGAAAATTAGCTTGGTCCATAATTCATGAAGGTCCGGACTTTAAAGCTCTTAAATGGGATAGTTCACCCAAAAATGAAAATTCTGTCATTATTTATTCACCCTCGTATTGTTCCTAACCTGTACGAGTTTCTCTCTTCTGTCGTACACAAAAGATACAAGATATTTTGAAGAATGTCAGTAACCAAACAATAGTTCTATAGTTTTATGGTCCATAATTTATGGAAGTCAATTGGGTCCGTCCACTGTTTGGTTACTGACATTCTTCAAAATATCTTCTTTTGTGTAGGACAGAAGAGAGAAACTCGTACAGGGGGGTGTGTCCCGTACATCGCCGTAACTCGGTGCTTCACTATGATAGTGCGATGCATCGTTGAAGAAATCATCTAATCATCTAGGACTGTTTCCCGAAACATATTGTCGCATATTGGTCGTTCAAACACGTTGGTTAATGATGTCACGCACGTGGTGGAGTAATAATTTATTTTAATGAAACTGTTTGAGAATGAATTAATGCTAGATGTTTTGATATAAATTACTAGTGATGTAGTACTCGAGTCCGGTCTCGAGACTGATTTCTGCTTTCTCGGACTCGTCTCGGACTCGACCCTTCAAAGGCTCGGTCTCGACTCGGACTCGACTGTATTTGAAAACCAACGGACTCGGTCTCGACTCGGACTCGACCCTTCAAAGACTCGGTCTCGACTCGGACTCGACTGTATTTGAAAACCAACGGACTCGGTCTCGACTCGGACTCGACCCTTCAAAGACTCGGTCTCGACTCGGACTCGACTGTATTAACCAACGGACTCGGTCTCGACTCGAACTCGACCCTTCAAAGACTCGGTCTCGACTCGGACTCGACTGTATTAACCAACGGACTCGGTCTCGACTCGAACTCGACCCTTCAAAGACTCGGTCTCGACTCGGACTCGACTGTATTAACTAACGGACTCGGTCTCGACTCGAACTCGACCTTTCAAAGACTCGGTCTCGACTCGGACTCGACTGTATTAACCAACGGACTCGGTCTCGACTCGGACTCGACCCTTCAAAGACTCGGTCTCGACTCGGACTCGACTGTATTAACCAACGGACTCGGTCTCGACTCGAACTCGACCCTTCATAGACTCGGTCTTGACTAGGACTCGACTGTATTAACCAACGGACTCGGTCTCGACTCGGCCCTTCAAAGACTCGGTCTTGACTCGGACTCGACTATTTGAAAACCAACGGACTCGGTCTCGACTCGAACTCGACCCTTCAAAGACTCGGTCTTGACTCGGACTCGACTGTATTAACTAACGGACTCGGTCTTGACTCGAACTCGACCCTTCAAAGACTCGGTCTTGACTCGGACTCGACTGTATTTGAAAACCAACGGACTCGGTCTCGACTCGGCCCTTCAAAGACTCGGTCTCGACTCGGACTCGACTGTATTAACTAACGGACTCGGGCTTGACTCGAACTCGACCCTTCAAAGACTCGGTCTTGACTCGGACTCGACTGTATTTGAAAACCAACGGACTTGGTCTCGACTCGGACTTGACCCTTCAAAGACTCGGTCTTGACTCGGACTCGACTGTATTTGAAAACCAACGGACTCGGTCTTGACTCGGACTCGACCCTTCAAAGACTCGGTCTTGACACGGACTCGACTGTATAAACAAACGAACTCGGTCTCGGACTCGACCCTTCAAAGACTCGGTCTTAACTCGGACTCGACTGTATAAACAAACGAACTCGGTCTCGGACTCGACCCTTCAAAAACTCGGTCTTGACTCGGACTCGACTGTATTAACCCATGGACTCGGTCTCGACTCGGACTCGACCCTTCAAAGACTCGGTCTTGACTCGGACTCGACTGTATTTGAAAACCAACGGACTCGGTCTCGACTCGGCCCTTCAAAGACTCGGTCTCGACTCGGCCCTTCAAAGACTCGGTCTCGACTCGGACTCGACTGTATTAACCAATGGACTCGGTCTCGACTCGAACTCGACCCTTCAAAGACTCGGTCTTGACTCGGACTCGACTGTATTTGAAAACCAACGGACTCGGTCTCGACTCGGACTCGACCCTTCAAAGACTCGGTCTCGACT
Source organism: Rhinichthys osculus (assembly GCA_029959095.1). Taxonomy (NCBI): domain Eukaryota; kingdom Metazoa; phylum Chordata; class Actinopteri; order Cypriniformes; family Leuciscidae; genus Rhinichthys; species Rhinichthys osculus. The sequence goes on along the minus strand of JARWKJ010000004.1, from coordinate 56,038,191 downwards.
CGGACTCGACTGTATTAACCAATGGAATCGGTCTTGACTCGAACTCGACCCTTCAAAGACTCGGTCTTGACTCGGACTCGACTGTATTTGAAAACCAACGGACTCGGTCTCGACTCGGACTCGACCCTTCAAAGACTCGGTCTCGACTCGGACTCGACCCTTCAAAGACTCGGTCTTGACTCGGACTCGACTGTATTTGAAAACCAATGGACTCGGTCTCGACTCGGACTCGACCCTTCAAAGACTCGGTCACGACTCGAACTCGACCCTTCAAAGACTCGGTCTCGACTCGAATTCGACCCTCCAAAGACTCTGTCTCGACTCGGCCCTTCAAAGACGCGGTCTTGACTCGGACTCGACCCTTCAAAGACTCGGTCTTGACTCGGACTCGACTGTATTTGAAAACCAATGGACTCGGTCTCGACTCGGACTCGACCCTTCAAAGACTCGGTCTCGACTCGAACTCGATCCTTCAAAGACTCGGTCTCGACTCGAACTCGACCCTTCAAAGACTCGGTCTTGACTCGAACTCGACCCTTCAAAGACTCGGTCTTGACTCGGACTCGGCATTGGTGGTCTCGTCCCCATCACTATAAATTACAGACAAGCATCTGAGGACTACTTCTAATTTTTCTCAGTTATTTTGCTTTATTTCCTAGATTCAATCATATGCTCGTTCTTACGCACTAGAGCTCGTTCACATATGCACACTCTTTAAAAGCTACACTTTAAATCTCTTGACAAACTCAAAGACTTAAATGACATTTCAATGTATTCTAAATTAAAGACACAGGTTGTACTGAATTTTAGCTTGCTGATTTTGCTCAAGATCAGGATTTTTGAGTCCACACGTCATGCAAACTAGAAACTCTTCTTCTAACCGCAGGTTGAGATCTGTCACTCACACACACAACTCTGCGATGCTGTTTGTGAATGTTCGTTGGAACGATGGTTTCGGGAAACATCGACTCGTTGAACTGATGATAATGATGGAGCTTGTGAACAGTTGGCTAACGATGCTTTCGGGACACACACCCCTGGTTAGGAACAACATGAGTGTGTGTAAAAGATGACAGAATATTCTGTTTAGGGTGAACTATCCCTTTAATATTTTGTACTTGCCCTTGTAAAAAAGTGCCAAAGTTCTTAATTGTGGCACTTGTTAAAACTATAATAAGACCATTGATGGCTCTTCATTACCATACATACCAAGCTCAGGGTAAATTGTACTTTTTTTGGTCTTCTAAGACAGGAACTAAACAAAGCGTTACTGATAGACTGGGAAGAGAGGAGCTGCAGCAATGAAGAATATGAGAAAAAATAATGTTTTTTGAACATTCAAGCATGAAATGAATGCATTGTGTTTCTTTCTTGAGCATCAGTGAATCAGTTTGCAGCTTTTGTGATAGTTGTGTTTGAGTCCCTCAAGTGTCCTCAGTGTGAAAAGAGAAGAAAAGAATGTTCTGGATCTGGAGGATTTTTCTGAAGAACATCAGGGCAAACGTGGGACAGAGACACACATCCAAAGGTCATCCAAGACACACAGTATTATGATTCAAGGGTATGTCAACTTATGAACAGGGCTATTTTTATAAATTCTGCTATTATTTTGGTCTTGTGGACTATATGTAGACATCTGTTATGTGAAACAGCTTTTTCAGGAGGGCAGTACTGAATAAAAAATAACATGCCATTTTATGATACTTCTTATTTTGTTTAAAAAAAAAATTTAAATTACATTTTGCAGATTCTGAAAGGGATATGTAAACTTTTGAATACAACTGTAGATATTGCACGTAAAATTGACAATAGGGTGGCGAATCAATTAAAAATAGCAATTAATTGCATAGGTTTCTGTGATTAATCACATCTTTAAAATGTGTAATCATAAATATTTACATACAAAATCCACAAAATAATGTTGAAGAATTATTTTAAATAATATTTGAGTAACACTTTATAATAAGTATACAATAATAAAGTACTTACAAATCAGTCTCTACACTGTTAAAATATTAATAGGCTATATTAAAAAAGTAAGTTTTTCATTCATTGTCACAGTACAGTAATTAAAATAATTAGTATTTGATTAGCTCATAAAAATAGTTAGATACTATTTTTTATGCTTTGTAAACAACTTATTAACCATATAAATGGCGAACAGTATTTAAACCAGTAGTAAAAGAATTGTTAATTGTAATTATAAGTATAATCTTCACTTTAGATTAGGTCATGGGAAATCTAAAACTGTAATTAATTAAGTGCTTTAAATCAAGCTTTATTGCATTCAAATTCAGTGTTCTTTATGTTTACAAACACAAAAAAACACACACACACCCACACACACATTCCATGTTTTATGGGGACTTTCCATAGAAATAATGATTGTTTGTGAGAATGTGAGAACTATAGGTTAATAGCATAAAAAAAACATTATCTAACTCTTTACAGAGCTAATTAAAGTAATAATTTGGTTAATTACAGTGACAATGAATGAAGAACTCACATGGCCACAGTATATAGGCTATAAATATTTTAACAGTGTAGAGACAATATATTACCTATGAACTAACTATAAACTAGTAGTTTGCAAACAAATTCTAAATACTTTATTACTGTATACTTACTATAAAGTGTTACCAATATTTGTTTAATGCTATTTTTTCTTTATTTCAGTACTGATACTTCTATTTTTATTCTGATAATAACGTGAACAAACATTTCTATCTGCTCACAAGCTGCTTTTACCCATCTTATCACGCACACACTAATGATAGACAGTAGGTGTGCGTGCGTGTGTGCGTGTGTGTGTGTGTGTACGCACTCCAGTGTGAGGTAAAGATAGTCCCTGAGTGTCCAGTATGACGCAAGAACCGTTGAGCTGTCCGGGGTTATTTTTAGCCTCTTCCAGGAGTGTCACAGAGCAACGACTGCAGAAAACAATGTTTCTATAATCCCTGGACATAAACCTCCTCATGTCAAACGTGGGACATCACACATCGAAAAGACTACAGCGTGGTTATGAATTACTCATGACCTCATGCTGCTGTTCAGAGACTATTGTGCTTCATTAAACACAAAAACGCACATTAAACATTAAAGAGACCATAAACAAAGTCTTGATTTTGTTTTCGGATTCTACTAGAATAGGTTTTCATGCTTGAATGTTCAAAAAACATAATTTTTCCCATATTCTCCATTGTTGAAGCTCGTCTCTTCCCAGTCTGTCAGTAACGCTCAGGGGTGTGTGTCCCGAAAGCATCGTTAGCCAACTGTTCACAAGCTCCTTCGTTATCATCAGTTCAACGAGTCGTGTTTCCCGAAACAATCGTTTCAACGAACATTCACAAACAGCATCGCAGAGTTGTGTGTGTGAGCGACAGATCTCGACCTGTGGTTAGAAGCAGAGTTTCTAGATTGCATGACATGTGGACTCCTTAACTTGAGCAAAATAAGCAAGCTGACATTCAGTACAATCTATATCTTTTATTTGGAATACATACAAATGTTATTTATGTCTTTGAGTTTGACAAGAGATTTAAAGTGTTGTTTTTGAAGAGTGCGCATGTGTGAACGAGCTCTACTATGTAAGAACGAGTCTATGATTGAATCTGGAAATAAAGCGAAATAACTGAGAAAAATTTGAAATAGTCTTTAGATGACATGTCTGTAATTTATATCAAAACATCATTAAAAGTAGTTATTACTCCACCACCTGCGTGACATCATTAACCAACGTGGTGGAACGACCACTTTGCGGCAATATGTTTTCGGGAAACAGTCGTGACTACTAGATGATTTCTTCAACGATGCATCGCACTACCATAGTGAAGCAGCGAGTTACGGCGATGTACGGGAAACACACACCAGTTTAGTTCCTGTCTCTATGAAGCCCCTCCTTCTGAAAAGCACACTGTGCTCTGATTGGTCGGCTGGAGCAGTGTGTTGTGATTGGTCAAGCGCTTCCAGTGTGTTTGGAAAACCGAAATATTGCACACAAAATTGGAAAGCACTTTCTCATTCTGGCAAGTTCTTATCTGATTGGCTTACTTTACAGAAGAAATAACTACTAGATTTCCCAAAGTTGGTCAGTTTAGTGGAATCAAATCCCGGATACTAGTCTTTTGAAGAGTAGCAAGTAAGATTTGTTTTTAATTACATGTGTGAAATAATCAGCATGTAATATTCTGGACAGATAGAAATTTTGAGCAAAAAGTCGACATGCATGTCCATTATTCTGCAGTGTTTTCTCCAAAGCCCTGTGCAGAGACTGAGGCATTATCTGGATTCATCACAGAGGTCAAAGAGGCATGCGTGGAGAGGACAGGGAACCGCCGTGTTAAATTAAGTTCAGGACATCATTGTCCATCATGTGATATGGAAGAGGCAGCCAAATAACACATACTCATTATATAAAAAGATCAACTGACAATTCAGTGATACTGTAAGAGCTTTTTCCAAAGACATCCAAGGATATGTAGTACAATACTGTAGTAAGAAGTAACTGGCATTGTTGTGTACAAGTCGTTATACAATTCTTAAAGCACCTCTAATGGTGATCTGAAACATGTCTTGCATTTTTTTCTATGCAATTAATATTATATATGACCACTCAAATTACTATATTACAACAAAATCACTATGAAAAGAGACATTCGCATCCCTTTAGTTCAAGTAAACTAGTGTGTTGAGCACAGACAACCTGGTGTTCGTGCAAATGTCCGGGTCAATCACACAGAACTGAAAGTAACTCTTAATCTCAATAAGGTCCAGTGGGGTAAACACGTGCATTAAGAAATAACAGCATAAAATAAAAGTTATGTTTTAAGTTATTGATAATCATCTCTAAATAAAATAAAAGCTAAAATAACAAGTACAGGAAAAATATGCCAACAAATTAGAAAAAGTGGGGAAATGAAAAATAACGATCATAATATGGAAACTGCCTAAAATAATACAAAAATAAACTAAAAATACAAAAACTGACTTCTGGAAGTTGCCAGCAATTTTGTGAACTTAACTTTGTGTTGTTTTAGGCTATAATTTCATGATAGGCAATTTCATAACGTTACAAGATTAAAGTGACTCATCTATAAAGGGAACAGTCTTGTAATATACAGTATATCATCGTCTTACTCTCTTGTTTCATGCATGCATGCTTTTTCCTCCCCTTTTCCCTATAAATTACTTATCTCATAACCTGTTGCATGTCTGAAACAAAAATGAAATAATTCGAATAATAAATTCGTTTTTAGAGTATTAGAATGGTTAGAGTTGCAACATTTATTACTGAATTTCTAAAGTATACAGTGTCAGTTGAATGCAATTTAAGTGCAGCATTTTTTTACTCTTGATTTCTGTCTGCAAAAGCGAGGGAAATGAAGAATAAAAGAGTGACGGGCCTCTGATGAGTGAGAGCACAGAGCGCGCTGTGTTTACTGTAGGGACACACACAGCAGTGGCATCATTACACAGCACAATGAAATGAAACGTATGGAAGGAAATGACAGTTAGATGACATTTCCCGTGAGTCGCCACATGGCCGTTGATCCAGCTGCTCTCGAGTCGGTGTCAGAGTGTGTGTGTGTGTGTGTGTGTGTGTGTCACGCTGTGTCTCTGTGCCTGTATGATTCATGAAGCCTCATCATTTCCTCTTATATCGCACAAGAGCATCACCATGTCAAACAGACACACAGACGTATACCTGACACAATGTGACGCAATACTGGCTATGAGTTTATTAAATCACACAAATATGTACAAACCATCGTACAGGCTTCCCACACCTATAGAGGGTATGCATTGACGTCAGCCGGACTGAGTGGCAGAAGAGCTGAGCGTGACTGGAGTTAATAGGGGAAACTGCGAAAACGCATGTAAAACGAAGGATTGTCAGTTTAAACTAAAGGTTGGACTCGATATGGTGTTCCTTACAACTTACCAAAGATCAAGTGATCATGGATATTGACATGCAGCAGGAATCATGTTTCCTGACGTTTATATGAGCCTGATTTCAACGCCGGGGAAATACATTTAAAAACATCCAATTATGAATGAATGAATGAATGAAATCTTTATTTCGAACAATTAATAAAAATAATAATAAAATAAAGACAGCAGTACGTATGAAGTATCTATACAAATAATTAAACACAAAAACAATAAATATATATATATATATTTTTTTTTTAGCATAATAATCAACCTGTTCGAAAAGGGATAGGTAGAAGCCCTAGGCTTATCAAGACCTACCCCCAGTAACTACCCAAACCAATTCACAATGAGACAAGATAAATCTAACATAACGTTTTAAATAATAAAAAAAAATACCTGCTAAATTAAAGTAATACTTTATCTTAATATTAAGATAATAAAAAAATAAAATAAAAGCATTAAAAAAAACATGATCAAACTGCATTTCCAACCATAATGAAATATCATTCACCCTCTTCACTTCTGTACTTATCAAAAATAAAACTTTTATACCGTTTTTTGAATTGCAACATATTAACACTTTGTTTGATCGAACTGCTCAGACTATTCCACAAAAGCACCCCACAAATCGAAATACACATACTTTTGAGTTTTGTCCGAATCCTATGTTGACTCAAATTTAAATCCCCTCTCAAGTTATAACCCCCAACCCTATCTGTAAATAACTGTTGTATGTTTCCAGGCAACTGTTTATTTATTGCTTTATAAATTAATTGAGCGGTCCTAAATTTAACGAGATCATTAAACTTTAGAGTGTGCAATTTTAAATATAGCAAATTAGTATGCTCATGATATCCTACCTTATTTACTATCCTAATTGCTCTTTTTTGTATTGTGCTTAATGTTTGTAAGGTGGTTTTGTAGGTGTTGCCCCATACTTCAACACAATAATTTAAATAAGGCAACACAAGGGAACAATACAAGATAAAAAGTGCTTTTTTACTCAATACATGCCTTGCTTTCCCCATTACTCCAATACTCTGCGCTACTTTTGTTCTAACATATTTGATATGGGGTTTCCAACAAATTTTATGGTCAAGAATCACACCCAAAAATTTATTTTCATACACTCTTTCTATTTTAACATTATTAATCATAACTTTTACTTGTGTGTCGGTTTTACGATTACCAAACAGCATAAATTTGGTTTTATCTAAATTTAACGATAATTTATTTAAGTCAAACCATATTTTTAACTTATTAATTTCTGATGTGACCACCTCCAAAAGCTGCTTCAGATTTTCCCCTGAACAAAAAATATTGGTATCATCCGCAAAAATCACAAATTTTAAGAGGTCAGTCACCCTACATATGTCATTTATGTACATAATAAATAATTTTGGTCCCAATATTGACCCCTGTGGTACTCCACAGGTGATACCCAAACACTCCGATCTGTACTCACCCATTTGCACAAATTGTAGTCTGTTACTTATGTAACTTTTCATCCAATCTAATGCAACTCCTCTGATACCATACTTTTCCAGTTTATTGATTAACAAACGATGATCGATTGTATCGAAAGCTTTTTTTAAATCAATAAATACTCCCACTGCATATTGTTTGTTATCTATAGCACTGGTAATGTCTTCAATTAACTCCATTAGTGCCATTGATGTAGATCTGTTTGTCCTAAATCCATACTGACTATCAACCAATAATTCATGCTTCTCAATAAAATTATCCAATCTAATTACATACAATTTTTCTAATATTTTAGAGAACTGCGAGAGTAAAGACAATGGCCTATAATTCGTGAATTGATTTCTCTCTCCAGATTTATATAGTGGAATGATTTTGGCAATTTTCATTTTGCTTGGGAATACACCTGTATTGAAAGACAAATTATAAATATGAGTTAACGGTTTAACGATTGCACCAATGACATCCTTAATTAAGACCATATCAATATCATTCACGTCTGTTGACTTTTTATTCTTACAATTATTAACAATTTCAATAATCTCAATTTCCTCAGCTGGTTTCAAAAACATAGAGTTGGGGTTACTATATAAATAATCAACTGCCTTCACCTCACTTTCAATCTGTGGATTTTTAATAACATCAGCCAGCTTTGCTCCCACACTTACAAAGAAATTGTTAAACCCATTGACCACTTCTTCCATGTTGCTTAAAGTCCTCTCATTTTCTATATAATGCTGAGGGTATTTTTTATTCATTGGTCCATTCCTTATAATATTATTTAGCACTTTCCATATACCCTTGATATCATTTTTATTATCATTTAATATTTTATTATAATAATCTTTCTTACTTATCCTCATGATACTGGTCAATTTATTTTTATATCTTTTATATTTATTCTCAGCTTCTTTTGTTCTGTGTTTTATAAATTCTTTATACAAGGTGTTCTTTTTTTTACAAGCATTTTTTAATCCTTTTGTCATCCATGGGCTCTCTTTAAATTTGTGCTTTATGGTTAATTGTTTTAAAGGACAGTGTTCGTCATATAATGATTTAAAAGTGGACAGAAATGTTGCGTATGCATTATTGGTATCAGTCTCATCATACAATTTTTTCCAATTATATGTAAGTAATACACTTCTAAGTGTATTTGTTGATTCAACAGTTCTGATTCTCCTGTAACTAACCTCATTAACTTCCTTATACTTCACATGATCACCAACACACATCGCAAAAACTGGCAAATGAACTTTTGATTTTGATTATAAAATATATAACAATACAATCTATAGGTGTGGCGAGCAGGACGAGGCCGAGGGCCATGAGAGAACGACGCCTTTACTTTCATTTTGTACTTGTTTATTTTTTATTTTTTTTAACATTCACAAAGTTTTATAATAAAATAAACTAATATTGGTTCGGTGGCAGGCATACACACTTTTGTCCTGCGTGCCGAGATTGCACATATACTGTATACTGTAGAAGGACACAATAGAGCCGGTGTTGTGCCGAATTTCAACTCCCTGCCAAATGATTACCCCCCTCATTGAAGTCAGTACCTGATTGCCTAATCCTAACCCCGCCCCTAACCCCTCCCCTAATCATAACCCCGCCCCTAAACCTAACCCCGCCCCCAACCCCTCCCCTAATCATAACCCCACCCCTAATCCTAACCCCGCCCCTAACCCCACCCCCACAACTAATCCTAAACCTACCAATACTGCCCTCCAGCCGAGATTAAATCAGGGTTTTACAGCCCGAACTTCATTGTGAACCAAGAAAGGCAGTGGGTTACGCCGGATCTTGGATCTGCGAAGGCTGTGCTGATTGTGCTTCATGTTTCTTGTTGTTGAACACAAATATAATGTAAAAATGTAGCTTGAGTTTTCTCATTGTGTATGTTTGTGAATAGTTTTCAAAGAATGAGAGGACATCACACAACTGTGAATAATCTGTGATCAGTGACGGATGTGGTTTGATTGGATGCACACCTTTTGACGTCAATGGCAAAAAGTCTGGGACGTTTTTCATCCTCACTTGGAAAAATTGATTGGTCAGTTTATTTGGTATAGATTATATGGCTAGCTTCCTTTTTTTATTTACTTTTGGCATTGCTTTTTCCCCGCTGTCTGTGACTCTATATGACAAAACTTGCGACCTATTTTAGGTCAATTTGAGAACCGTGGCCCTAATTCATATCCAAGACACACACACACACACACACACACACACAGAGACATTTAAACGGATCTGGCACATGGCACAGCTGCAGTGAAAGACACAACCGGAACAAACAAACAGACAGACAGACAGAACGATGGGAAACAAAGGTGAAGAGAGGCATAAAGAAAAAGAGGAGAGGAAAAAAATTAATGAAAAAGAGTGAAAGCTGATTCAAAGCCTGATAAAAGCATCTGTGATCAACACACACCTTCTCTTTCATGTGAATGGAGAGCAAAGAAATAAATAATAGCAGGTGTGAGATCTGAATGAAAGCCTATTGAACCAATTCTGTGTTCCAATCTATGTGGAATATTATACTAGATATCTCAGACTTCCAACCATATATTTCTATATTTTGGCTGAAACATAGAACACAGAGCAAAATAACCAGACATAAGGATCATTTACCCCTTTAAGGCATTGACACACCAAGCTGATGTCAGAGAACCAGCGGTAACGAAAGCCAAAAAGCTGCATTTAAACACACCGCAAGACTACAGCCGACTGGCCACTAGCATGTGCGTTCTGCGCCTGCGTGTAAAGAAATAACCGTCGAGGGGCTTTCGCACCGGTACTTGAACTTAGTTAGCAACTAGTAGCCACAATATAGTTCCCCGAGAACTAATGGTTCCCCTAGGAACGGTTCCTGGTTGCATTTGCACCGCCAGTAACTCTGAAGTGACGTGAGCCGCGCTTGCTGTTGTGACTTTTATTTTGACGGCGCTGAGAACGGCACAGCCTGAGCAAACAAACAGTGCTCGCATTCTCCGTGTTCATTAGTTTACAATCTGTCTAACCGTCCTGTCTTATACGTTATTAGATGGAACTGTTATACAAAGAAAACGTACTACTGTACGTTCACACCGCCGCCGACTTGAGCTTCCAAAGCGGCCGGAAGTCATTCATTTTCAATGGAAGCTGGCTTCTCTCAGCTGCAAGGAGCGTCAAATCCCTCGGCGTCGCGTTTTGGGCGTTTTGAGCGTCTTGAGCGTCAATCACAAAGTTGAAAGAAGCTCAACTTTATGGTAATGAGCTGTGACGCGGTTCAGCGGCAAGCAGCGGCAAAACGCCAGCAACCAATCGTAATATAGACGTCCTTCACGCTGGCTGATTCCGGAGAAACACACGATGTAAACTTTCGTTCCTACCAAAACATTAGTTCCGAGAAAATGGAAGAGAAGCCAATAATCGCCGTTGCTGGGTTTCCTATCATTTATGACATGACGTTGTTTGCTTATAGGGATCGTGAGAGCGCAACTTTTATTTGAAATATTTACGATCGCTCGTTTTAAAGCGGGAATGGAATTCATTTGCTCACGGTGACACCGATTTGACCGCAAATAATAATAATAATAGTTATATTCTTTTTTCCCTGACCAAATGTGACCAAAACGGTTATAAAAATGCTGTCATTATAAAAGGTTTCTTTAATGTATTGCTAGTTTTTTTCTGTTTATTACATTTTATGTTGTGACACTTCTATTCTCCCTGCAACGTCAGAGCGTTCAAAGCGTCCAAAGCGTCAACAAGCTTCCCCGTAATTTTTGACAAGCGTCCTTGACAGGGCGGCCAGAGCTTCTTTGACGCTCAAGTCGGCGGCGGTGTGAACGTACAGTTAGCGTTTGCCGTTTGGTTGATGCTCAGAAATACATAATCATGTATCCCCTCAAAGTCGTGTTATATTTTCTCCTTAGCGAAAAGTTTGAGAGGCTTGTCTATCACGGTTTCCCATGTTCGTAGAGTTAGTTTCTGGAGTAAATATATAGGCTATAATCTGTGTACACGGCTTTTCTTTAAATGGCGGGTGCTGGTGTTTCGAGTGCGTTCGGCCAGTCAGCGAACACTAACGTCACGGAGAGTTCGAGCCCGTCCTCATCCCAAGGCGTCATATACGACGCTTTTGCCAAAGCGTACATATCCTACGCACATGGCACCCTTTAGCGTAAATATGAGATGCAGATATATATGGGGCAGAAGGCGCCTCCTAGTGGTCTAACCCTAACCCTACCCCAGACCTAAACCTACCCATACTCTGTGTGTGTTATATTGACGCTAAAGGGTGCCATGTGCGTAGGATATGTACGCTTTGGCAAAAGCGTCGTATATGACGCCTTGGGATGAGAACGCGTTGACAGTTCCTATAGCGCTGGTTTAGTCGGAGCTAAAATAGTTTCTCGAAAAGGAGTTCCTAGAACTACAATCGTTCCCAGTTTCTGCGGTGCGAACGCGCCAAAAAGCGAGTAGGCCTACTTCCGCCATTAGTTCTAGGAACTATGAAAAGGTTCCTCCGGTGCAAAAGCTCCTTATGTCAGCAGGAACGATAGTCTACATGGGCGTCGGAACCATTGTATATGGGTGGGACAAGACCCACCCACTTTTTAAGACCAATGATATTGGACCCACTCACCTTTACTGTCTCTAATTCAGCGCATATGTCTGCTCACTTTTCAGTCACTTGCAGTGATCTAATTGATTACTATTCCCATCTTAATAACGCCGTTACCGTTACCGCCAAAAAATGTGTTAGCCTACTATATTTGATAGGGCTGTGTAACGATACACCAAACCCACGATTCTGTTCGTATCACGATTTTTGACGCACAATTCGATACAAACTTCGATGCTTTTGGGGGTGTGGTGACGCGGCGTGACATGTTCATGTAACATGTAAGGGTGGCGCTGCCAATAAAGCACCTAAAAGCTGTCACAAAGAACCGGCAAAAGTAATGGTTATGAATATGTCAAATATAGCAAGGAGACATTTTAATTGTTTATTAATGAACAAGTGTTTTTGTGTGTGTCGGCTGCAAAGAGTAGCTTTGCCGTAGTGAACGCGCCAGAGAGAAATGCACATTTCATACGCAATACATAAGCAGAGAGCAGTCTGTTTTCTTTCGTTTTGAATTGTTCTGTTTAAAAGCTTTCTATATATTTTTTTTTTCAGGTCTGTGAGGCAAGTAGGCTACCTTATACTTATAGGCTACGCCGAGTTTCGGTTCATTTATGAGACGAGCTCCAGTTCATGCGCCGGCGCCTCCGTGTGATTATTGCCTGCTATATTTACTTCTTATTTATTAAATCCAGGCAATTGGTTGATGAAACATTGATTAAAATTAAGATACAATTAATACAAAACGAAATTCACTTTAAAGAAAGGCTTTGTGCTTTCTGTTTGAGGTCTCTGGAAGTTTTAAAGCAGTCTTCCGTAACGGAGAACTGTCATGTCCTAAGCGCGAGTCTTAGGTTCCTATGGGACATCATGACGTTTAAAACATTTAAATAGACACATCATGTAGTAATTAATGTATATGAATCTTAGTTGATTATAGGCTATTAGAACTGATTCAGGGTTCCAGACTGCGACCAAATTGGTCGCATATGCGACCATTTTTTGAGAATGTGCGAGTTAAAATTTTATGTGGTCGCATTTGTGCGAGTGGACGCTTGAGCAACAGAACGCCGTTGTATCAGCTGCTGCAGTCCGTAACTTATGTTCAAAATGAACGAGTAGGCTACATCATGAATCCATTTTCCAAACCGTGTTTTTGAATTATTCTGAATCACTACGGTACGCCTATAATAAGTGTTTAAATTCGGACTATTTTATCCCGGGGTCGACTCGGCTGCGGAGTAGCCCAGTGCCTGCGTGACTTGCCATAGACATTAACAGAGAGAAGTAGCTCCGTCTACAATGTTCTTCCGCAAAACACGTGCAGTTTATTTATTGACGAACGTAGACGTCACGCGCATTGCACACTGAAGGTGAAACGCGCCAATTACGAATTCACGAATTAAGGCATATAAAAATGATAATAATGGTCTCATGAAACACAGAGCCTCCTCCTCCTACGTCTTTTCAGCGGTTATATTTTCCTCTGTCGAGCGATTACTCTCATGATCGCTCGACAGAGGAAAAGGAAATTATTATAAAATGCAGAAGGTAAGGAGTGTGAGATTTCTGCTTTTGGTTACAACTATAAACTTTGATAACGAAAAATCTGTATCAGTTTATTATAATACTCTAATCTTTTTAAATGTAATGCATACATTTGAATGTTTAATGATTTTTAAAAGATAGAAAGATGATAAAGACAGACAGACAGACAGACAGACAGATAGATAGATAGATAGATAGATAGATAGATAGATAGATAGATAGATAGATAGATAGATAGATAGATAGATAGATAGATAGATAGATAGATAGATAGATAGATAGATAGATAGATAGATAGAATATGATTAAAATGTAAATAGATAGATTGTATATAATTCAAATGTAAAATGCTTAAAATTAAAGATTAAAATTACTGTCCAAAATCCATGAAAATCCTGAAATTTGGCAATGATACTTAATATATTACAGGTATTTCTGCTGCAACACAGAAAGTGTTTGCTAGCCTTGGTCCATTAAAACCACTATTCATCAGCATGCATTGATTAATCCCATGGCATGTAGCAAAAAAAAAAAAAAAGTGCGACCAAATCATATGCTGGTGCGACCAACTGAGAAAGTTGGTAGCACCAGTGCAACCAGTGGAAAAGTTAGTCTGGAGCCCTGTGATTGCTGAGATGGAGACGCGCAGATACGGGAATTAACGCGCTGTTTGATTTGTGATCGTGCTGTGCTTATTCAATTCATTCGAGTAGCCTGTATATTGAACAAAGCTTAAATAATTTAAATATACATACAATAATATACAATATCCTATTTGAGTTGATATTACTCTTGCCAAGCTGTGGTTTCTGAGAGATGCACGCATTGACGGATTTGCGCTTGTTTCATTTTTATTCTCACTCATTCACTTCACTCATTATTGCATAGATATTTTAGATAAGGTATTTGGCTTCGGGAACACCCCTACATTTTTCCTACACCCTAACACCCACATTTTTTTTTGCTTCCGCCGCCCATGATAGTCTATATTTGTTATTCAAAAGATGAACTGCAGATATACAAACCATAAACAAAGCAGTGCTAGCTAAACATTTTGAATATCAATCATGCTGATCACTTTCTTCATACCAGGAGGCTCATGTTGTTATGAAAATATGTGTGTATTGGAAGATGCTCACACTGCAAATAAAGCTTTTCTTACTTAGTATTTTTGTCTTGTTTCCAGTCCAAATATCTAAAAATTCTTAAATCAAGATGCATTTACTAGATGAGTAAAATTACATATATTATGTCCTGTTTTCCGGGGGAATTAAACAAAATGAAGTGAGTTTTTGCTTTAAAAAAGCTAAATTATTTAAAAATGGGGTGAGGAAAAATAATCTTAATTCAAACAGGAACAAGATTTTTTTTTTTTTTTACCCCATTGGCAGATAATTTTGCTTTTTTAAGTTAAAACTCACTTATTTTTTATTTATTTCCTCAGAAAACAAGACTTAATATCTTATGTCCTTTTACTCATCTAGTAAATGCATCTTGATTTAAGAATTTTTAGATATTTGGACTGGAAACAAGACAAAAATACTAAGTAAGAGAAGCATTTTTTGCAGTGTAACGGTAACACTTTACAATAAGGTTCATTATTGTTCATTCTTAGTTCATGTTAACTGAGGTAGTTAACTAATGTAAAGTAGTGAACCTTATTGTAAAGTGTTACCGATGTAACAGAAGGTCTGTGCTGTCTTGACATCTTTGCTCATTTTAATTCTCGTGCACTTTCTCGTTCGCTAAGCTGAACAGCCAATCAGAGTGATCTCTCTCACCAACGGCCCTGACGTCCATTAAACATGCTGAATCGGCCGAACTATAGACAACATGAGGAACACACCACAAAAAGTAACCTGACAGACGCTCACAGACGGCCGACATTGGCCTTTATACTCACACACACACCTGTCTCAAGAGCCATTCCACCGAAAGGGTGACATTTCTGTCCCCAGGACATTATATGTATAAAATTGCATGAAAATTAACTCTAAAATACATTTTATTATTAAGCAAAATGTCATGCATATTAAGCTAACTACACATTTTAAATGTATAATTAAAAAAAACAAAAAAAAACTGCATAGAACACTAAAAAATAGCATTTTCTCTAAACTTTACCATGAAATATAATGATTAAAATCCTTCAGAAATCTGATTTCTTTTGCATTGTTGTGTGACTTTATATCCAATCTGCTTTAAAATGAAAAAAGAAAAAAACATTTGATCTAATATTTTAGATAAAATACACATTTAGTCATGTCCCCGGGTTTACACTCAGTCCTGTTACCCTATTACGTACATCCCGCCTCTGAAAAACGTAGAATTTTCCACAAGACACATTTTCAACAGTAAGTTGCATCATTTGGATCTTCTGAAGGCAATGGGGCGACCATAAGTAAGTCCTCTCATTTTAATTTCTGTATATTTGATGAAATCGTAACTATGACTGAGAAGGTCAATCTCAACATACGGTCCTGTTACCTAAACTTTTTCTTAGATTTACATTCTTTAATTTTAAAAATATTAACTCAGTGTCCTCATGTTATTAGCATCTATGCTATGTGGCCATATGCATGTATTTGATAACTTTTTGCTTAAAAACTCAATCCTGTTACTATTTTTTCTTTTTCTAAAAAAAATCAAATTAAACCACTATTTTCATCAGTTTTGTTTGGCCCATAATTTATACAATTATTTAATAAATTAAATCAAAATTATATATATAAACTTGAGGCTTCGGTCTTATTTAAAATGAAAAAATGGCTTTGTGTTTTTTTATTAAAATACACCTTGCCTTAATAGTGATTTTATTGTAACAAATATCAATTTTTTGAACATATAACCAACAATTTCTTTAAAATAAACACTTTCTTGTGGGGAAAACAAAGGAATTAATTGACATGCTTTTAAACTTGCTTTTTAAATGGGACATGATTTTCCGTAACAGGATTGAGAAAACATGTGCCCATCTTCTGCTTAAACCTTGTAAAAAATAAATAAAGTTGCCTGAGATTGACCAATACACATTTTGAATAGTTAAATATGTGTAGTATTAGATTCAATGTTGAAAAAGATAAAAAATAAAGTTTAATTTTGAAGAGTTACAACAAGCAAATGTCACCCATTCGGTGGAATGGCCCTCAAACAGATCAAAACATGCACTTGTTTTCTTCAAAAGTGAACGTTTATCATTAACCATGTTCAAGTGACATCATACATCTCCAAAAAGGGACAGTGGTTCAATCCAAATCTTCTGAACACCATCACTTTGTGTGATAAACAGAGCAAAATGAAAGTGGTTCTTGCTGATGCTGTACAAGCTTATGTTGAAACATCCTGTACCTACAATCTGGAAAGAGAGTGGGTGAAAGATGATTGGATGAGCGACGCAATCCAGAATGAGATTATCTCCCAGTTTGTTCATGCAAAACTCTTGTGCCACAGACGGTGACGTCTGAATATGGACTGACAGTTCTGTCTTCTGCAGAGCTGCTTTATAGCTGAATCAAATTAGTTTCATAATTGATGAATTTCTGAACTGACTTGAGCTGAATAATGACGCTATTGTCTTCTGTAGAGATCCTAAATTTAGTTCAATTGAACTAATTTCATAACGGATTCATTTTTACACAGTTATTGAAATGAACTGAACCAACACTGAACTGACTTGAGTTGAATAATGACACTATTGTCTTCTCTAGATGTGCTTTACTGTAGAATTGGTCTCATATTTGATAAAGTTTGCATCATTCATTATGTTATTTTTCTGTTTATTACTATGAAGCTGCTTTGAAACCATCAGTATTGTACAGAACACTATATAAATAAAGGTCACTTGATCTGACTTGGCAGATGTCAGTGATTCAGAGCAATTTTTGTGCAGTTTTCAGTATGTTGACAGTAATCTTGGAGTGTGTGAAAATGAGTGTGTGCAAATGCCTGAACCTTTCCTCGAAAAGAGTTTGGATAATCATCCCGTATGGGGCCAGATCAGCCTAAAAAATAATACATTTACAAAACAAAATTCATAAATGCACAGCACAATTCACATTTACAAAATTCATACATTCAAAACATGATTCATAAATGCACAAGTAAAAGCATAAATATGCTCACACAAATGCATCTTACCTAAATAAATGTAAAATGTTTACACAAATATGTAGACTATATATCAAGTTCTTGAATTCATTTCCATCACACATTTATGAATGATGTTACATGTATTTATGGATTTATGGATTTGAATTTGTGTGCAGTATTTTTTAGATACTGCACACTTCCTTCCCTCCTTGAGTCTGTTCAGTTAGGAGCGTTTTGATTGGTGGATTAAAAGCTCACCGCGATTGGCTGAACAGAACATCCTCCAAAAAATGATATTTATGAATCTTAACCTGTCAGAAAGCTCTCAAAAATAACGCACGCAAATTCAAAGCAGTCCGACGATTTGCAAATGCAGATTCAACGATCCACAAATAAATGTGTGATGGAAATTAATTCAAGAACTTGATATATACATATTCGTGTATACATTTTAAATTTATTTAGGTAAGATGCATTTGTGTGTGCATTTGGTGGAAATATTTATGCTTTTACTTGTGCATTTATGAATTGTGTTTTAAATTTACGAATCGGATTTTGTGAATGTGAATTGTGCTGTGCATTTATGAATTTTGTTTTGTAAATGTATTATTTTTGAGGCTGATCTGCCTCCATATCCCACGCCGCACATGATCAACAAATGTAACACTGCAAAAAATGCTTTTCTTACTTAGTATTTTTGTCTTGTTTCCAGTCCAAATATCAAAAATTTCTTAAATCAAGATGCATTTACTAGATGAGTAAAATGCCATAATATATTACGTCCTGTTTTCCTGGGAAATAAATCAAAATTAAGTGAGTTTTTGCTTAAAAACCAACAACATGATCTGCCAATGGCTTAAAAACCAACAAAATGATCTGCCAATGGGCATTGGCAGATCATGTTGTTGGTTTTTAAGCAAAAACTCACTTAATTTTGATTTATTTCCCAGAAAAAAAGACATAATATCTTATGTCGTTTTACTCATCTAGTTAATATGGAAGCTTGTTTCCGCCACAGAATGAAAAATAAAAAGGTAATTGCGACTTTTTATCTCACAATTGCGAGTTTACATATAAGATATAAAGATAGAATTGCGTGTTATAAAGTCAGAATTGATTGATATAAAGTTGCAATTGCGTGATATAAAGTCAGAATTGCGAGATATAAAGTCGCAATTGCGTGTTATAAAGTCAGAATTGATTGATATAAAGTCAGAATTGCGTGTTATAAAGTCAGAATTGTGAGATATAAACTATTCTGAGGGGAAAAAACTTAGTCTTTTATTTCCTTAGAATTGGCCTGATAACTCGCAATTGCGACTTTATATCTCGCAATTCTGAGAGATGTCAGAATCTCGATATAAACTCGCAATTGTGTGTTGTAAAGTCAGAATTGCGAGATATAAAGTCAGAATTGATTGATATAAAGTCGCAATTGCGTGTTATAAAGTCAGAATTGCGAGATATAAAGTCAGAATTGATTGATATAAAGTTGCAATTGCGTGATATAAAGTCAGAATTGCGAGATATAAAGTCGCAATTGTGTGTTGTAAAGTCAGAATTGCGAGATATAAAGTCAGAATTGATTGATATAAAGTCAGAATTGATTGATATAAAGTCAGAATTGCGAGATATAAAGTCAGAATTGATTGATATAAAGTTGCAATTGCGTGATATAAAGTCAGAATTGCGAGATATAAAGTCGCAATTGGGTGTTATAAAGTCAGAATTGATTGATATAAAGTCAGAATTGCGAGATATAAAGTCAGAATTGATTGATATAAAGTTGCAATTGCGTGATATAAAGTCAGAATTGCGAGATATAAAGTCAGAATTGTGAGATATAAACTATTCTGAGGGGAAAAAACGTAGTCTTTTTTTTCCTTAGAATTGGCCTGATAACTCGCAATTGCGACTTTATATCTCGCAATTCTGAGAGAAGATGTCAGAATCTCGATATAAACTCGCAATTGTGTGTTGTAAAGTCAGAATTGCGAGATATAAAGTCAGAATTGATTGATATAAAGTCGCAATTGCGTGTTATAAAGTCAGTATTGCGTGTTATAAAGTCAGAATTGTGAGATATAAACTATTCTGAGGGGAAAAAAGTTAGTCTTTTTTTTCCTTAGAATTGGCCTGATAACTCGCAATTGCGACTTTATATCTCGCAATTCTGAGAAAAGATGTCAGAATTTCGAGATATAAACTCGCAATTATGTGTTATAAAGTCAGAATTGCGAGATAAAAAGTCTCAATTCTGTCTTTTTTTCTCGCAATTGCGACTTTATTTCCCATAATTGCGACTTTATTTCTCAGAATTGCGACTTTATTTCTCAGAATTGCGACTTTATATCTCGCAATTGTGACTTTATTTCTCACAATTCTGACTTCATATCTCGCAATTGTGAGATAAAAAGTCGCAATTATTTTTTTTATTCAGTGGCGGAAACAAGCTTCCATAAGTTAATGCATCTTGATTTAAGAATTTTTTTATATTTTGACTGGAAACAAGCCAAAAATACTAAGTAAGAAAACCATTTTTTTTTTTTTTTTGCAGTGAAGATATGGTAAGAACATCTAAGAACTCTATCACATCCTCGTTGTTGAGGCCTGATAACGTCCAGAGAAACAGAAGCATGTTCTGTACCTGCTGAGATGGGCAGAACGCCTGTCGTCCGTGCAGCTGAAGCTGTGTGTTGATGTTCTCGCTCAAACACTGACACACTCTTGCTTTCTGCTCCAGAGAATTTGCTTTCAGACTCAGAAGACAATCACATTTCTGCTGAGACAGAAACAGAGAGAGACAGATGAATATTGTAGTATACAAATGTTTATGGGGTTTGGTGAAGCGAAAGAAAAATAAAAGATTTCATTTGTTTATTTGTCTCATCAAACTGTTTTCAAGCACTGCCAGAACTGATTAGAGATATGGGTATCATCGATTTTTTAACGAAAGCCATCTTAAGACCCCAACTGAGCATTTATACACTTGTCACAGAAAGATGATGTCATAACAATGCTAACTGATGTCTAAACACAGACACACACACACACATTGGGTTTCAATATTTTATGAGGACATTCTAATGATTTTTGTATTGTACAAACTACATATCAAACTGTGTCTTTTGGCGAGAATTCGCGTAGTCGGTTATGTCATAAGTGAAAATAAACAGTTGGGAAAAAACACATTTGTATACGTACATTAGTACTTAAAGTGACAGTAGCCTAAATCTGCTGCTGTCTGGGTCTTTAATGTTAATTCAAACAACAAAAGATAAAGAGAAATTCGCTCACTGCTCTGTCTTGACTGAATAACTTTATAAACTTTAATAAGGGTTTTTACCAGGAAGAATATTTTACATTTGATTACTTTATTCAATTTCTGTTGGTAGTACCTGAATACTACTGTTAAATATTATGATATTTAGTCGACTAAAACTAGACTAAAACAATTCAGATGACTAAAATATGACTAAAACTAAGTGGCATTTATTTTACAAAAAGCTCCCATTTGATGACATTAGCTCTTCAGAGGTTATTTATTGGCATTTATGTCTCCATGAAGAACCTTTAACATCCATGGAAACTTTCCATTCCACAAAACGATCTTTACAGTGAAAAAAAGGTTCTTTAGATTATTAAAATTGTTATTTACATGAACACAAACAAAAAGGTTATTTTAAGAACTGATCAATGCTGTGAAAACCCCCTTTTGTAACCTTTATTTTTTTCAGTGTAACATGAAATAGCAATACATTTCTACAACATCTATTCATCTTTGTCAATGTTAGTTAATAAAAATAGAATTATTGTTAATGGTAGTTTACAGTGCATTAACTAATGTACAACTTTTGATTTGAAAAAAACATGCTGAAGTTACATTTACTAAGATTAAAAAATGCTATAGAAGTGTTGTTTATCGTAGTAGCTAGCAAATGAAACCTTATTGTAAAGCAGACATTTGATCTTACAAGTGAGGAACATCACAAGATATGTGTAAGAGCCAACAATATCTGCAGAACACAATGCCAAGTTTAAGCATGAATTATATCCATTAGATCAAGTGGCCTAATCCAACCCTGCGTCCCAATGTGCATAATATACGTCCTAAATAGCATGTGAGATTAGAATAAGTGTGTCCCAAAGTACAGTATGTTGAAAAGAGTATATGCTAAAATTTTCGAAGTGAGGATTCGGTTCAGAACCACAAACACAAAAACAACTTTAAACATGGATGTGCGTGAGACCGTCGGTTAAGCAGAGACACCCAGAAAGTGTTAATAATTAATATTTAACCTGATGAAAAATATTTAATTAAATGTTATCTCTGTTATATTTCATCCACAACAACATTTCATAAAGATATAGCACAATAGCAGATACATTTGGCCATTAACTAAATGCATCATTGTGCAAAAAAACGCATGAGCAGAGTTCTCCTCACTACTGGCAGATCAACTTGTTTTCTCTTAAATATGGTAGGAAGAATTGTTTGAGTTGAGTAAATGTAATTAAATAAAATCTGGAGTGTGAGGATGTGAGGATGTTAACTGTGAGGGGATGATTGACAGGTGGTTTATGGTGACAGAAGGCACGTAACGCACACCAAGTTGCAATGGTTTCGAGACGCAATTTTATGACGTGGTCCCACAGCTTGCCTATACACACTCAAAAGCATCTACTTTTACTTTACATATTTTTAGGGCATAGTATAGGTGAATTGGGACACAGCACAAGAGAGGCGAGACATGTCCCTCTTTTGGAGATCAGATACGCTGCCATATTCTGATCGTCTGCCGAGGCTTAGTTGTGCTGAAGGGCAGCTTGCAGTGTTTGGTTTGGCAGGAACGACAGGCAGACGCAGATCATTAAAAGCACACATATTAATTATGCTCAAAACACTGACTTTGTCCTTGCATTTCAATTCAGCGATATGTGGAATTGATTTCGATATTTAGAAACGATTCACTGATCAGTTTTCTTTTTTGTGCTTTATCAATCTGCAATAACTTCTGAACAAAGTCAAGAAATCAGAGACTCTCTCCTTGAAATCTGATGACAAGTCAGATCGCAATTTTAATGGTAAGTGACTGTAAAAATGCTACAGTAAAAACTTTACCTCAAACGGTCAGAAACTGTAATTGATCTAATAAGACATTTAAATGTAAATTTACAGAAGAATACTGTGGGGGAAAAAAACGTAAATTGACATTGACATTCCCAGAAGGTTTTCTTATCAGTTATGTACATTAGGGTTTTATGTTACCTCATATATTGTTAAATGTGTTTTGTATTTGTGTGTATATGTCATAGTATGTACATTAATATTTATATTTGTAGCGATTTAGCTTGTGGAAATACTTGTGATGAACTTTGATTCATTGTGTGGTTTTCTCTTTACCGCCTTGATAAGGTGGTTGACATAAAGGTAACAAAACTGATTTGAGCAATTTGGTATATTAACACTATTTTAGCAAATGAAATATACTGAATATCGTGCAAAAGTTCATTTATTTCAGTAATTCAACTTAAAAGGTGAAACTAATATATTATATAGACTCATTACATACAAAGTGAGATATTTCAAGCCTTTATTTGTTATAATTTTGATGATTATGGCTTACAGCTTATGAAAACCCCAAAGTCAAAATTAGAATATTGTGAAAAAGTTTTCATAGAGTAATCATCAAAATTATAACAAATAAAGGCTTGTATCTCACTTTGCATGTAATGAGTCTATATAATATATTAGTTTCACCTTTTAAGTTGAATTACTGAAATAAATGAATTTTTGCACCATATTCTAATTTTTCGAGTTTCACCTGTAGTTTTTTTTACTGTTAACTGTGAGGTAAATCTGAAAAACTTAAAATGTTGCAACCATATTTGTAACGTTGTTTTTTTTTTCTTTCTTTTCAGTGTACAGTGTAAACACTGCAGTGTCTCACCTGAGGTGTATTAAGATCATCCGATCTAGATCTTAATACCAGATCATGCGTCACAGATCACGGATGCAGTTTTGATATATTTATATTCCCTCGCTGTCAGATAGAAAAGAAAGAAAAGCACAGATGCTAGAGGAAGCTGATCTGTTATTGTCTGCAGAATGATGAAACGCAGTGGCTTCTCAGCACAACACCAAAATCAATACAAGTCATTCTCCTCAATCCATCATTTCAACTTAATAAAGCGGCCAGAGACCATCAGTCCCCATAAAGCTCCTTATAGCCAGTGCAGATGAGGTCATCTTTCAGAGAATGTTACTGAAGGAACAGTTTCCCAAAACAGAATCGTTTACTCACCAACAAAAATGTTATTTCATCCCTGTATCATTTTATTCATTTTCACAAAGGGAAATGTTAATGTCTCCTTTGCATAATGAAAGTGGAGAGTGATGTATAGATGATGATTCTCTTCTTTAAAGCACCATAACTGTCCCGTCACATGGTGATGCTTTGACTGACATTTTAATAAAATGATCACATGCTTCTACATTAAATGGGGTTTATGAAACAGGACTCTAAGAAGTCATCCAACATCCAACTATTCCACTGAGATGACAAAAGATTAGCAAATTCACACAGCCTCCGTCCCAAAACAGAGTAACAGGGGACGTCCTATCCCAGAAATGTGTTCCTGAACAACCATCAGCCAGATCCACAGCTCAGATATAAACTGCATCTGGCAGCCTCGGGGACCGAGAGACTTCTGTTCAACATTTCCCAGCTGCTGCCGGTCGCTCCATCCCGAGTCCTGGACCGGGAACACCGGCTGTGGCACATTAGCATAACTGTTAAATCACAACTCATGAGCATCCGTATGACGCAGAAACAGGTATGATTGAATTTAGGCTTTTATTCACATGTAAACATTCATCAACTCACACATCAGTTGTGGTAAACCAACTGAAGCCTAAGCATGTTCGTTTGATGTGTGAGAACCAATGAGGTTCATTCTCGTGTTACGCAGCACGTCTGAGCTTCAGCGAGAACCAATGAGATTCATTCTCGTGTTACGCAGCACGTTTGAGCTTCTGCAAGAACCAATGAGGTTCATTCTCGTGTTACGCAGCACGTTTGAGCTTCAGCAAGAACCAATGAGGTTCGTTCTCGTGTTACGCAGCACGATTGAGCTTCTGCAAGAACCAATGAGGTTCGTTCTCGTGTTACGCAGCACGATTGAGCTTCAGCGAGAACCAATGAGGTTCGTTCTCGTGTTACGCAGCACGATTGAGCTTCTGCAAGAACCAATGAGGTTCGTTCTCGTGTTACGCAGCACGTTTGAGCTTCAGCGAGAACCAATGAGGTTCGTTCTCGTGTTACGCAGCACGTTTGAGCTTCAGCGAGAACCAATGAGGTTCATTCTTGTGTTACGCAGCACGATTGAGCTTCTGCAAGAACCAATGAGGTTCGTTCTCGTGTTACACAGCACGTTTGAGCTTCAGCAAGAACCAATGAGGTTTGTTATCGTGTTACGCAGCACGATTGAGCTTCAGCGAGAACCAATGAGGTTCGTTCTTGTGTTACGCAGCACGTTTGAGCTTCAGCGAGAACCAATGAGGTTTGTTATCGTGTTACGCAGCACGTTTGAGCTTCAGCGAGAACCAATGAGGTTCATTCTCGTGTTACGCAGCACGTTTGAGCTTCTGCAAGAACCAATGAGGTTCGTTCTCGTGTTACGCAGCACGTTTGAGCTTCTGCAAGAACCAATGAGGTTCGTTCTTGTGTTACGCAGCACGTTTGAGCTTCAGCGAGAACCAATGAGGTTTGTTATCGTGTTACGCAGCACGTTTGAGCTTCTGCAAGAACCAATGAGGTTCATTCTCGTGTTACGCAGCACGTTTGAGCTTCAGCGAGAACCAATGAGGTTCATTCTCATGTTACGCAGCACGTTTGAGCTTCAGCAAGAACCAATGAGGTTTGTTATCGTGTTACGCAGCACGTTTGAGCTTCTGCAAGAACCAATGAGGTTCATTCTCGTGTTACGCAGCAAGATTGAGCTTCAGCGAGAACCAATGAGGTTCATTCTCGTGTTACGCAACACGTTTGAGCTTCAGCGAGAACCAATGAGGTTCATTCTCGTGTTACGCAGCAAGATTGAGCTTCAGCGAGAACCAATGAGGTTCATTCTTGTGTTACGCAGCACGTTTGAGCTTCAGCAAGAACCAATGAGGTTTGTCATCGTGTTACGCAGCACGTTTGAGCTTCAGCGAGAACCAATGAGGTTCGTTCTCGTGTTACGCAACACATTTGAGCTTCAGCGAGAACCAATGAGGTTTGTTCTCGTGTTACGCAGCACGTTTGAGCTTCAGCGAGAACCAATGAGGTTTGTTCTCGTGTTACACAGCACGATTGAGCTTCGGCGAGAACCAATGAGGATTGTTCTCGTGCGTCAAGCAGGTTCGGTTGAGCTTCTGTTTATGTTCGCTGATCAATGTTTCTATGTGAATAAAAAGTCTAAATTAAATCTGTTCATCATATAAAGTGATCGAGTCTCTTTAGAAAATGTGGATTAAACCGCTTAATTCACATGGATTAGTTTTACAATCTCTTTATGAACTTTTTGAAGCGTCAAAGTAGTAGTTGCGTAGCTGTCAATGGAGGGACCGAAAGCTCTCAGATTTCATAAAAAAAAATCTTAATTTATGTTCTGAAGAAGAATGAATGTCTTACGGGTTTGGAACGACACGAGGGCGAGTAATTAATGACAGAATTTTCATTTTTGTGTGAACTATCCCTTTAAGAAAATCGATACGCAATATAGCTAATCATTAGTACCTCAGCCCAAATTTAGCTTGTATGCAGTTTTGTAATTATTTTGTAGCACTGGCCACCAAAAAACCCACTATGGTCCATAAACAGCATTTGATATGAAACAAACGAACGTTGTTCTCTTGTGGTGGGCTATTTCACCAGAAAGCTAAAGCTGTTGGTCTCCAAGGTAGCTACTCTTTTAGAAACAAGGCCAAGCTAATGCTTGATCATCATACAAGTATATCTGAAAGTCACCTCTGCTGAAGTTGAACCACTTTTAAAATCAGCATCGACTTTCCTTACAAAGTAGTAAGGTTTATGGGTTGGTTAAGGATTAAGGGAAGGCTCACATTATAGATGTAATTACAGAAACTAATTATAGCTGTAATTACATGCACACATTTTTTAATATAAGTACAATGTAAAAATAAGTTAATTGTATCATTAATTTCTAATGTTAGTATAGTAGTTAAAGACACCTAATATAAAGTGGGATCTGTATTTTGATTATCATATTCATAAATATTAAGATTTATTAATTTAGCAGATGGTTTTATCCAAAGCAACATATATTTGTGGAATCACAAGCAATTTGTCATAAGAGTCAAAAGCATTCATAGTGCACAATGCTAAGTTTAAAGTTTAAGCTAGATTTGTACACAGTCTAGAGTGAAGGTGAAACGCAGAGAGAGAGAGAGAAAAGACGCATGTTGGGGTGTATTGAGGAAAGAGGGAGCAGTTCCTGCTTTCTAAAAGGTTTGCCAGAAGAACTGCACTGCAGTATTTAAAGTTATCAGTGAGGCTGCCAAAATACTTACAGCAACATTAAAGAAGCAGAGGAAAGTATGGTCACTTGCTGCGTGTGTTCACAATAACCTGTATTCTTTGTCTGGGAAATAGGGTAGGATGGCAAGACAACAGCATCATCTTTCTAAGCCCACCGAACTTTTGGGAAAACCAATGGTCTGTTGAAACCAAGCCAAACTTTTTGGCCTAAACATCTGGTGCAAAAACTCATCACTCAAGGAGCATGATGAAGCGTTCTGGGACAAGAATCACTGCTACTCTTCAGCTGAAACTGGAGCAGAAGTCAAGATAGAAGCCTCCATTTCAAAGTTGGTGATGAATATGAATTTCATCTTTCAGCTTGATAACACATCTAGTCCATTGCTTCAGAAGAAGAATGGCTGAGTAAGATCCCAGATGTATATCCATTCGGGAAAAAAAAAACTTGTAGACAGGAAATTTGATGGATCTGGTGCTCTTTTACAAGGAAGAGTGGGGAAAAAATGACATATACTGTACATCCATCCATTTTCCAAACTGCTTGTCCTATGTATGGTTGCGCAGATGCTGGAGCCTTCTTGACAGCTTGACAAATCAAGATGTTAAAGTCCCCCTGTGGTGAAAATCCAGCTTTTAATGTTGTTTAAATGTCTGTGTGATGTTTTAAAGGTGCTCTGTGTAGCTTTTCTTCTAAAATGAATCCTCCTTTTATTGCCTGTGTGTGAAGGGGTTGTAATCACACATTACAATGATCCACTTGTCGGGTTTTGCTATTACCTCTGAAGGCCAATATTCATTTTTATATGTGAAGTCTCCGGGTCAGATTTTCGGCGAAATCCATCGGATGTGACGTGCATGCGCGCTCCCGAGCCTCTCTCCTTCTTATATACAGTCTATGCGACGGCACTGCAGCTGACATGAGTCTGATAACACCAAACACACTCCTGCCTCCAGCACAACACACACTCCAACACAAACTCCACATAAATATACAAAACAAAAGAAGCTCGTCAGGCCAAACGTGATTCGGATCGACTCAGGACGAAAACACGGATCAACATCGGCAGAGCTTTTGAATTATTAGTAAACTGTAATGAAATAGCAAGGTAAACTACATGAGACATGAAATGAATACAAAAGACTGTTCCAGGATAAGAAAAAGTAGGTGCTTTAGGATGTATACTTGTTTTATGTACTAGATCTACTGTCTAACGTTACTCATCCCACTACTATCATATTGTTTATAATACACATTTCCAGACACGTTCAGTACAGTAATGTTACTTCCACGATCTTACTGTAACACTGACATTGTTCAGTCTAGTTCACCGTTTTCGTTATCATATTATACATTCACCTATGTTGACATTGCTGATTGTGAAAGATACACGAATAGTTAGTGAAATGCCCTATGCTAGATAACACCACATGTCGGCTAAATGCAGTCAATGTAACGTTATCATGTACGAGCATGGAGCATTAGCTCAACGTCAAGCTGATAAAAGTAGCCTATTATTGTAACGTTGCAGTGGGAGTTTACACGAGTTTCCAGCATGTTGTGTGATGCTTTCTCCGGTGTGTTGAAAGTCTCAGTGTGGCCAATACCATGAGTGTTCGCTCTTAAGATCAAGCACGAGCACGAGCCCTCTTGTTGTAATCTGAAACATCACCGCTAGAGGCCGCTAAAAAATACATAGAACACCTTTAATATGCTTTAAGACAAACCATGTGTAAATTCATAAGTCGACAGCATTGCTGAGTATTTTCTCCTTAAAACTGCAGTGAACCAAAGACAGTCTCAAAAACACAGTTTGAAATCGCTGGTGTTTATGACGTCACAAACGACCTTGTAACCAATCAGATCAACGTGTGATCGTCAACCAGTGCTCTGAGCTGAGTGAGTGAGTGGAGGCGGGGCTCATTTACATATTCATAGAGCCGCGTATACTAAATGAGGCAAGGGTGTCGAGTTACATTCAAGCTATTTTAAAGGCATGACAAATTTTAAAATTAAAATGAATGACTACAGGGGGACTTAAA
Source organism: Rhinichthys osculus (assembly GCA_029959095.1). NCBI lineage: Eukaryota > Metazoa > Chordata > Actinopteri > Cypriniformes > Leuciscidae > Rhinichthys > Rhinichthys osculus. The sequence goes on along the minus strand of JARWKJ010000004.1, from coordinate 56,008,941 downwards.
GTTGATAGATTCCTGTTAAAAGGCTGCTGTAATAAAAGCATAAGATGCTTCTACCAAGTATTAGTTGAGGCGTGTGCACATTGGTACAACCTGATTTTTTTTTGTTAAAATATATATTTTTTTATCTTAGATTCATTCATACATTTCAAAAATCAGCCGTTTTTATAGGGGTGTGTAGACTTTTTATAGTCACTGTGTCTTGTTTTGCACAACAGATAAGGCAGAAATGAATCTATCTTTCATATGGCAATCCCAGACTCTCTCATTTTACCTAAACATCCATATGTGCTGTTTATAATGCGTATTAGAATATCGGCTTGCTAGTTTGGTAACATGCAAACACAAAACACTCTGTTGGAACTCTATTCCAATAGACACTAATCAGTAACACTTTACTTGAAGGGGTGTGCATAAGATTGACATGACACCTTCATAATCATGACATGACACATGTCACGAATATGAAGGAGGTTTTATGCATGTTTATGACAACTGTCATTAAGTGTCATTCGCTCAATTATGACATTTTAAATGCAAATATGACATTGTTTGAGAAGTACTTGACATAAACCAATACATCATAAATTGTCATAAATATGTCGTAAACATGACATAGCAGATTAATTATTAAACTTAAGAAACCACTTAGCTTTATGGGTTAACATTACATTAAACTGTCATGTGGTTGGTTTTGACATTGGCTGTCATGAGGCAATTATAACTGTTATATTAACTGATTATTTTTCTTGACCTCAACTACAGTCGTACAAATTGAATTTGTCATTAAAATGTTATAATGGCCTCATGACAGCCAATGTCAAAACCAACCACATGACAGTTTAATGTAATGTTAAGTTTGATAATGAATCTGCTATGTCATGTTTATGATATATTTATGACAGGTTGTGTTGTCTTAGTAATGTCAAGTTGTCATAACAAAGACATCTCAAACAATGTCATATTTGCAGTAAACATGTCATAATTGAGCGAATGACACTTAATGACAGTTGTCATAAACATGCATAAAACCTCCTTATGTATCATGTCATGATTAAGCTGTCATGTCAGTCTTATGAACAGAGGGTAACACTCAAGTAAAGTGTTACCCTCTGATCCATAAAGGCAATTGCATTCCAATAGAATTATGATGTTTCATTTCAGTTTAGAATGTACGCAGTAGACAGCAAGGTATAGCTCACTAGGTTTTTGAACCGAGTTTTAATGTGTCCAAGGCATTATATTACGTAATATGACTGTTAGTTTGGTATCTCCCAAAACGGCAAACTTTCAAAGCCTATGGGATTAAACAGGGGCAAAAGAGTTCTCAGAACATTCCTCTGCCAAAGCATTACAGATGGCAACCATCAACCTGGCAAATTTGCTGACAAGGGCCATAGAATCTAATAACCACACACTTCCCTGAAAACACAACAAAGCAAAAAAAAAAACACACAAGCAAAAAAAAAAAAAAAAAAACACAGAGGCATCTGTAATATATCAGTGCACTAAAGGCTGACTGAACTACAAAAAGATGCCCAGGAGAATAGAGCTGTTTATCGAACTAACTATGCTTAGATGTTATGGGTAGATTACAGTCTCAGAACACAATGAATAATTGATGCTGTCAAACACTCATCTTACCAAGATTACATTTATGACCACCCATTAACTGACACTGCCGAGCTGCGGGTTGTTGCCTTTTACCACTAAGCAATCAGGGCCTCATAATCTGTTACTTTCGGTCACAAAGTGCTTCATGTTGAGAATGAATGTTGAAAGAGAATGTTAAGAGTGCATCAACAAAGGCCAAGCTATTATTTATTTATTTATTTTATGCATATTAGTTATTACATCTACCAGCCGGGTTAACTGCCAAAGCCTCCTCGATCACCCAGGACAAACCAACCAGTTATAGCTCAAATAAATGTTGACTAAAGCTAAAACAAAAACAGCAATGTAGCATTTAGTGCTTCTAGCTTCTATTTAATTATGTAAGTTAGCTAAATTAAAAATAAAATCTACAATCTGCGCTCCAACCCTGTCTTGTGTTAAATCTAGGTTGACTCCTATTCCTGATGCTAAAATAACCTGACTGCTTGCCAGCATACATGTGGGGTGCACAGCGATTGTGGCCTGAGATAAGAGACGCACATCAGATCCATTTATTAGACTAATGCTTCTGAGAAAAGCACAGATAACAGCAAAAGGAAAAAATTTTAACCCTTACGGTCACCATGAAGTCAACATTTTCATGGAATATTGCAGTATTTATTATAAATGGTTTATCATGTACATCTTTTTATTTTATTTTTTGTTCATGCACCTCATAATCTTGAATTAAAATAACTTCCTCTTGCAGCAACATCTCTTCTCTGATGATGTGGGCGGGGCAACCTGTCACTCACATGAGATCGACCAATAGCAAACCACAACCATCCAATCAATTCCCCATTAAAGATATCAAGCCCCGCCCTGCATTTGTTCTTGTTCCAGAAGCCGTTTCACTCGATATACGTCACAACCGAGGAGAAAACACGATCGCAACTTCTGTTTCATGCTGACTTTAAATTGTGTCTGAATCTTGGATATTACAGACATTGGAGGAACGGTGAGTGAGTGAGTGAGTGAGCATTTTTTAGAAAAGGAAAAAAGGAAAATATTCAAGACAACTTTATATAAAAAAAAAAACTTTTTTTTTCTGCAGCATGCTGTGAGAAAACTAACCTAGAGGTAAAAAAAATTTTTTTAAAAACTATAAAATGAAAAGCACCAAAACAAACAATTGTATGCTATGAGTCCAAATGAAAATTTCAATTTTCAGAGTCTAAAAAATTTAATTTCTGCTCTTTTACTGGTTAATTTGTAAGACATTTTACTGAAAAAGTGAGCATAATGATTAATTTATTTTTTTCATTTGGATGCCAGCTCCTTTTTAGGTAAACTATATTCACTGAAGGAAATGCAAGCGGTGCTTCCCTGCGCCACGATTCAATGGTGTTAGATGCTTGCCTATCTAAACACCCATGTCTCTAGATAATCTGGTCTCAGATACAGCTAAAGTCCATCCATCAATGTCAGTTTATGGGTTTGCCAAGCAAAAAAACTCAGTAGAAACAACAAACCACACAACTTGAGGTTACTTGCAAGCACAAAACAACTTTAATTCTAAAGGCCCATTCACACCAAGAATAAAAGATAACTATATTAGTTTTGTCGTCTTCTGCTTCAAACGCTCCAGCTCTTTAAAGTATAGTGGGTTCTGATATGCTGTCAACCAGCTGGGAAAAAATCATTCTGAAAGTGATTTCATAGTTGTGTTGTGGTCTTGTTTCCAGTCCAAATATCTACAAATTCTTAAATCAAGATGAATTTAGACAAGTAAAATGGCATAAGATATTATGTCTTGTTTTCTGGAGTTTTTGCTTAAACAAAGCTCAATTATCTGCCAATGGGGTAAGAAAAATAATCCTAAATAATCTTGTTTCTGTTTGAATTGAGATCATTTTTCTAACCCCATTGGCAGATAATTTAGCTTGTTTTAAGCAAAAACTCAATTTTTGACCTAACCCTAACCCTAATATGGAAGTCATTTTACTTGTCTAGAAAATGAATCTTGATTTAAGAATTTTTAGATATTTAGACTGAAATCAAGACAAAAATACTAAGTAATAAAAGCATTTTCTGCAGTGCAAAAACAAAAGCAAAAAAAACGTCTGGGTCTTTTTCACTAACATACATTTTTTTAACCAAACATTTAAGATTTTACAAATGCATAAATACTCAACTCAACTCAAAATGTATTTCAAAACCATAAAAACAGGCCAAAGTGTTGTACATAAAACAACATAAAACTCTAACAGTGAAACATAATCCGTCACACAACATATCACTCACAATAATCAGACCTAATCAAACGCCAAAAGCTAAGGAGAACTTGAGAATTGTGAAAATACTCACAAATATGATCAGTTTTCACACAGAAATGTCTCCCATCTCTGAACTGTAAACCAAATCAACCTCCACACAGTCTGCCCCCGGACAGCAGTCCACATTTTCCCAGGGAAACACGTCCTCGTCAACACGTGAAAACCAACAGATGCCTCTTACCTCCCGTCTGCAGATCCTCATCGGTCAGCCTGGAGAGAGGGATCAGCGCAGGCTTTGCACCGCAGCATCTGAGAGTCAGGGGGTGGAGACGAGACACGCACATACACACGTTCTCCAGGCCTTCAGAGGCAAACGACTAGCCCAGCTGAGGAAATGTGTTTCCATTCAAACATCTGCAGTTCATGTCGGAGCATATTTTGATCTGATGATCTTTTGGATTATGTAATCCATTTTAATCCAACCCATGACAAAATCTTTCGATATCACAGCCAGGGTTTATTTTAGGGCTGTAAAGAAGGATTTTACAAATTTAAAGGTGACCTATAATTCAAAATTGAATTTACCTTGGTATAGTCAAATAACAAGAGTTCAGTGCATGGACATGACATAGAGTGAATCTCAAACTGGACTGTTTTCGCGTTCTCATTTAATTCACGTTTATGAAAAACACCCCTGAAAAACGGTCGGTTCTCCACACAATACCGACTGTGACGCAATAGTCGGGATCATTAATATGTACGCCTCCAAATATTTGCATAATGCCAGCCCTCAATGCCAGGCGGAACTGCGCAGCCGAAGCATGGCAGTTGCTCAGTGTGGATGTACACATGAACACAAAAGTATTTTTTAGTTCCTTCATCCGAGCCTCTGAAGAAACATTGCAATTTTATTTTCTCTGGAAATTTTCAAACATTTCACCGAGTGTTTCCTCAACTTGGGCCAATACAGAGCTGGCCTCGGATCGAGCTACCAAACAACACTTTCTGATGTGTAATTGTTCAAGTTCAGACAGGTAATCTTTCTCTCAAAATCGTTCAATACTGTTTATGCATCAGTAAGTCAAGCCAGTGACTAAAATATCAGCTTCACATCGTTTCTTTTAGTAGGATGAAAATAATCGTATTTAAATTGTGAACAAATTATATACAGAAAGCGATCAAAGAACAATCTTTCCACACAGCGCGAGTTTATCTGGACACTTGCCAAACTCGTTATGAAATCAATGACGCACGTTACTGCACAACGAAGCTCTTACTGTATTTACATCATCGTGTTTGCATTGGTGAAAGCAGAGAGAGTGCAGAAACTGCTTTGCAATGATTAGATCTTCATTCTCGCGATCAACACACTGTCATCTGCTCAATGCTCATCACGGCAACATTTTATGTGATGGGAATAGATCTAAATACTTTAAAAACATCTCACGATTCGTTAATCTCGATAGCTGTTATAGTAAAAACGTATAATAGCAGTAGTAAAAGTATTCGGGAGAGAGTTTCACATGTAATGCGTAGCTATTTCATATGCAAGCATGTCAGCCAATCACAGCAGTGGCCGCGGTTACACTGAATCCCACAGCCAATCACAGCAGTGGCCGCGGTTACACTGAATCCCACAGCAGACACGCCCCTTCAAACAGAGTGTTCAAATCAGAGGCTAAAAGCAGGCTAGGAAAAATGCCATTTATTTCTAAATTATGATTATTTTTTATCTAAAAAACATACTAACATTATAAGGGTAACCCAGGAAACATTATAAAATAATAATAAAAAACATTCTAGGGCACCTTTAACAAAGGATTTAAAAAAAAAAAACGATTTTGCTGTTAATTGAAAAAAGTACTCAAAGCTGCCCTGAACATTTAGATTTGTATATCATGCCACTATTAGATTAATCACATTTTTGCTCACCTGTCACTGTGGCGAGTGGTTTTCCAAAGTTACAAGCCACTCAGCATTTTCACTGGCCACAATTTTGACATTGATCCTATGGGGAAACTGCCATATAGATATTTTTATATTATCTCATAATTTGGCATCAGGTTTATTAGGCTGCTGTCACTTGCACGGATCCATTATACTGTTACACATGCGTTTTCTGTCTCAACTACGTTCACTTAAAGCATAACTGACTGTGTTCTGCACACAAATCTGCGGGAATGAGTAAAATTATGCACAATAACAGCAATCCCATGCCGAAATTCAAGCCCTGAAACACCAACAATATTCATCCAGAGCGAATTAAACACAAGAGTTACACACAAACCAGCCTCTCCTCACTCGCTGAGAGACTATCTATTCTGTGGAAAATGACTATTGCAAGCGTTTCAGATATTTCAATATTTTTTTAAACACATTATTGCACTTAGTTTATTGTTTCAGATGCCCTTTTAAAAGACTACAATTGAAAAATGTATATTATATATAAAATTAAACCCACCAAAGTGGCTAGTAGGAGTGACTGCGTTACACACTGCTGAAATACACACACATTTGGCTGGTTGGCGGGTGTTAATGTCACGCGCTGATGTCCCATATTAAAGGAGAACTCCGGCACAAAATGAACCTTTGGTCTAATAAAACATTGGTACCGAGTAAACCGTTCTCTGAGATTTGTTTTCATGATAATCGAATGTAAAGAGTTTTATCTCTAAAAACTGTTTAGCGTATAACGCTAGTAATGGGGGCATCTATTAAGTAAAAATAAATCGCTAGTTTAGACCACTAACAAGACTCAAAATAGCCCCACACGAACACAGTAACATAATGAGGGTCCCTACATGCAAAACGAAGCATTGAGAACTTTGTAAGTGTACAGACCGTTTAATAAGAAGATATTTTATAAAGACAGTCCACTTCGTGTATACAGACAGGAGCCATCTTTGGAAAACAGTCTCGACTAGTCAAACCACGAACGCCATTCATACAGTTCAGCTCACTTAGCACGTCGTTCGTGGTTTGATTAGTCGAGACTGTTTTCCAAAGATGGCTCCTGTCTGTATACACGAAGTGGACTGTCTTTATAAAATATCTTCTTATTAAACGGTCTGTACACTTACAAAGTTCTCAATGCTTCGTTTTGCATGTAGGGACCCTCATTATGCTACTGTGTTCGTGTGGGGCTATTTTGAGCCTTGTTAGTGGTATAAACTAGCGATTTATTTTTACTTATTATATGCCCCCATTACTAGCGTTATACGCTAAACAGTTTTTAGAGATAAAACTCTTTACATTCGATTATCATGAAAACAAATCTCAGAGAACGGTTGACTCGGTACCAATGTTTTATTAGACCAAAGGTTCATTTGCGCCGGAGTTCTCCTTTAAACTCATCATTGCCTTGTGTACTTGGCTGTTAAATGGCCTTCACTGAATTTCCAGGCGTGAATTTTATTGAAATGCAAAATTCTGTCATAAAACTTAAGATAGCGCTGGCTGATAGGCCCTTCACTCAATCTGCTTGTGATCAGGGCACATCTGATTGGTTCCTGCTGTATTAGTAGCCAATGAGCTCGCTGCTCAACCTTCAAATACTTGTGCCCCGTTTACACGAAGGGAAGACGCAGATATTTCCCAGCGGTTTGGCCCCTCATTTACACGAAAACCCAGTTTTTATCACAGAAAACGATTATTTCTAAAAAAAACCCCGACCAAAGTGGAGATTTCTGATAACGCCGGTTAAGTGTGGCTGTGTCGACTGGGAGAAATGGGGTTTTAGGTTCTCAAACGTCACATTATGCGCCAGAAAATGCGTAACGTCATGTGAGCGCCCTGTGTTTACCGTGTGTTTGGCTACTGATCATGGATGCTGTTAAGGTGGTACTCATTTTTACTTTTGTGTGAACGCTTTTGGCCTGTTTGCATTTGCAAATACAACTGCAAGGACTTTGAAAGGAACAGGAAGTCGCTCCTGTTATTCGTTTTTGTTGATTCTGAGGATTCTGATTGGCTTGCATGAATCACTCATGGATCTGATTGGCTTTATCCTTCTCCCTACACTGCCGCCCATAGGTTTGGCAGAGCTATGATGGCGCTCGACGGCGTATTTATGCGGGTTGATGTAAATGACAACTTTTTTGAAAACGATTTTGTGTGCACGATGCTATTATTGAAAACGGAAGGGGGGAAATATTTGTTTCTCTAAATACCGGCTATGTGTAAATGTGGCATTGGTTAGCATTGTCTGTTTGCTTCCAGAAACCCTCCACCTTCCCCAGCTCCACCTGTATAGATCTGCTATGGGTAACTCATGTATGCTATGCTTGTTTGTGCGGCAGCAGAATGTCTTTCTTGCTCACAGCAGCGTGTCTGTGTATTTATTCTGTGTATAAGTCCCGTACTTGCTCTGCGGCAGCAAAAATCTATTTCGTCAAGACCAACATTGTCATATCCATTACCACGCTAAACACTTCGAGAGTGGTCATTACAGAAATATATTTATTTACACATCTTTGTTAGGATTAACAGCAGCTTTGCAATATCAAAGACCATCTAAATGTATTTTCCTTAATGTCCCCAGAGGAAAGAAATGCTTATGGTTTTTAGAAATAACTGACACATCTATCTCTGTCTCTTTTTTACAAAACTGGTAATGAGTACTGTAAATAATTCTTGAAATTGCTTTGCGTTTATTTCTTCAATATTTTATTTGTGTGTCTTTGAATGTAGTGTCTTTTGTTAGTGTGGAGGATGTTTCTCTCCTGCCAGGCTGCCATTGTAAAAAAAAAAAAAAAAGAACAAATAATGAAAATTTTTAACATCAAAAAGCATCAAAGTGTTCCCTAACCAGAAGCCATGAAGGGAAAGTACAGTTTCTGCTCAAAGAACGGGATGCAGCCTTTAGATCAGGCATCAGAGAGATAAAGCATAAGTATAAAAGGCATATTGAAACTCCTCTAACATGTGGAAAGTGATAAAAGCCTTTAATGACCATTAGGATTTCCCCCCACTAATTAGTAATGACCCTTTTCTCCCTGATGAACCTTTTTTCTGCTCACTTTGAAGACCAAAACAGTCGAGTATCCTCAAATCCTCCTTTGCGCCTCAAAGTGAGCAAAAAAGCACTCCGTGATTTTATTATCAATGTGCATCAGTATACCTTCTATCATGTAAAAGTTACATATTTTACAGTCTCTTACTGTTATTAAAGTGTCGATTTTTTAGATATTAACAGATAAAGATTGTATGTCAATGAAAACAACTAGAGCACTCGCTATGTTTATTATTGAGGGGAAATTGTTTTGTTTTGTTATTGTTTTTGTTTAATTTCTGAGCCAAGTTTTTTTCTCCAACGACAATAAAGTAACTTAGACTTATCATAAACTGAGACCTAGAAGAGTGAATGCAGCATCAGACAAAAGCAAACATTTTCAGATAAGGGCCTTTCACATTGAGCGCAATAAAGTGATGGATGAAGTCCTTGAATCAAACATAGATCCCTATAAAGCTATCAACACCGATTGCAATCAATCAGGGCCATTTTTCCCCCCATCATGCTGAGATCAAATGGACCGACCAATTATATTTGAGCTTTATATCATGTGCCCGCAGCCGCTGCTGTTAAACAAAAAGCACTCAAACCGGGGCAAATTGAGTGCCAGTCACAGAGCCGGTGACAATTAACAAAGCTTATAGGCGATTTAAAACATGTCTTCATCCATCGTGATGGCAAGTAGGCTTTCCAACTGATGTAAATCAATAGTTACATGCTATAATAGTTGTAAATGTATCTCTCTCACACGTATCCCGCGTTGGGTAACACTTTACTTGAAGGGGTGTGCATAAGACTGACATGACACATTCATAATCATGACATGACACATGTCATGAATATGAAGGAGGTTTTATGCATGTTTATGACAACTGTCATTAAGTGTCATTCGCTCAATTATCAAATTTTTAATGCAAATATGACATTGTTTGAGATGTCTTTGTTATGACAACTTCACATAAACCAATATATCATAACCTGTCAGTGTCTTGGTAATGACACCTTGACATTATCAAGACAACATAAATATGTCATAAACATGACACAGCAGATTAATTATCAAACTTAAGAAACCACTTAGCTTTATGGGTAAACATCACATTAAACTGTCATGTGGTTGGTTTTGACATTGGCTGTCATGAGGCCATTATAACTGTCATGAATATTTTGACCTCAACTACAGTGGTACAAATTGAATTTGTCATTAAAATGTTATAATGGCCTCATGACAGCCAATGTCAAAACCAACCAGCTGACAGTTTAATGTAATGTTAACCCATAAAGCTAAGTGGTTTCTTAAGTGTGATAATTAATCTGCTGTGTCATGTTTATGACATTTGACAGGTTGTGTTGTCTAGTAATGTCAAGTTGTCATGACAAAGACACTGACAGGTTATGATGTATTGGTTTATGTCAAGGTGTCATAACAAAGACATCTCAAACAATGTCATATTTGCATTAAAAATGTCATAAATGAGCGAATGACACTTAATGACAGTTGTCATAAACATGCATAAAATCTCCTTGTGTGTCATGTCATGATTATGAAGGTGTCATGTCAGTCTTATGCACACCCCTTCAAGTAAAGTGTTACCCCGCATTGTCCTGCAAAAATCACATCTACGTCCTACAACAGAGTAATAACCAGGCGGTCACCCTATACTTTTGCGTGTTAGGACAAATAGTTTTCATACCAATTGCGGATGGCACCAGAGTTCAAGTAAAGTCGGTTAATGCACTCAAGAGTTTGGAAATCCACTTTCATACCAACCAAAAAAAAAAGCGTGTCCTTAAACATGGACCAAAAAAAATGACATTCATTTTTTTTCCCTGTTCCTACATATGAATCTTCCCCTCACTGCACAGCCTCAATGTCATCATACTTGTCAAAAGAAAGAGAGATGGCATATACCTGGACACAGATTGCATAAGGAAGACGGGAGTGAGTGAAAAACATGCAGACACATGAGCTATTCCTCTAATGAGATTGTTTTTCTCTTAGTTGGGCGGGTTTCTCTCTCTCTCTCTCTCTCTCTCTCTTTCTGGTCAGTGACATCTCCAGCTACCATTACGAGTGTCCACTGAGACACGGGAGAGAGACGAATCTAATTAAAGTCCTGCATTATATTACTCAGGGATGGAGCCTGATAAATATCCATCACATCACAATAGACGCCCTGAGGTGTGTTTCCCAAAAGCATCGTTAGCCAAGTCCTGTTGAACTGTGTTGGTAACGGCGAAACTTGCGACCGTAGTTGACTTCCAGAAACACATCCCTGATCGATCTAACAGATCAGCGCTCCTCAACCCTGTCCCTGGAATTTGTGATCAACAATGAACTAGTAATTACATAACTAGCAATCATTAATAATCACGGTGAAGCCTCAAGGGATGCTATTATTTTTTAAAGTTGCGCAATTAGAGCCATGACATATTCAAAAGAAAACACTTGCATTGCATTGATTCTCTGTTTGCAATTGTATTTAAGTTGTGATTTAGTATATTTGATCAATTCTGAGCTTAAAACATTTGCACTGTACACCATAAATATGTTGCATGCAACTTTGCATTTCCAGTGGGATGTTATAGGGATTTATGTGAAAAGTGTGGCTCTAGCACATACAATTTTTTTTACATTTGTAAATGTTTTTATTCATGTACAACATTTCACATACCATTTTTTATTAAAGTTTTGCCGAGATTCATAGAGAAGTAAGATTAATGCCATGCATTCAATTTAACACAGCTAACATATTAATTTGTTTTTAAAAAGTTATGCCAAAACATCTGCAAGCCAGGCTCATTAGAAAAACATGCATGTGGCAACATTTCCAGTAGCACCTCATTGCAGTACACGAGATCCAGGGGGCGGAGTTGGATCCAGATCTAAGGGGTGGAGATGGGTAGGATTAGGGGTGGGGTTAAGGATCAGGGGGTGGAGATGGGTAGGTTTAGGGGTGGGGTTAGGGATCAGGGGGTGGAGATGGGTAGGATTAGGGGTGGGGTTAGGGATCAGGGGGTGGAGATGGGTAGGATTAGGGGTGGGGTTAGGGATCAGGGGGCGGAGATGGGTAGGATTAGGGGTGGGGTTAGGGATCAGGGGGTGGAGATGGGTAGGATTAGGGGTGGGGTTAGGGATCAGGGGGCGGAGATGGGTAGGATTAGGGGTGGGGTTAGGGATCAGGGGGTGGAGATGGGTAGGATTAGGAGTGGGGTTAGGGATCAGGGGGCGGAGGTGGGTAGGATTAGGGGTGGGGTTAGGGATCAGGGGGTGGAGATGGGTAGGATTAGGGGTGGGGTTAGGGATCAGGGGGCGGAGGTGGGCAGGATTAGGGGTGGGGTTAGGGATCATGGGGTGGAGATGGGTAGGATTAGGGTGGGGTTAGGGATCAGGGGGTGGAGATGTGTAGGATTAGGGTGGGTTTAGGGATCAGGGGGTGGAGATGGGTAGGATTAGGGGTTGTTAGGGATCAGGGGGCGGAGATGGGTAGGATTAGGGGTGGGGTTAGGGATCAGGGGGCGGAGATGATTAGGATTAGGGGTGGGTTAGGGATCAGGGGGTGGAGATGGGTAGCATTAGGGGTTGGTTAGGGATCAGGGGGTGGAGATGGGTAGGATTAGGGGTGGGGTTAGGGATCAGGGGGTGGAGATGATTAGGATTAGGGGTGGGGTAGGGATCAGGGGGTGGAGATGGGTAGGATTAGGGTGGGGTTAGGGATCAGGGGGTGGAGATGGGTAGCATTAGGGGTGGGGGAAGGGATCAGGGGGTGGAGATGGGTAGGATTAGGGGTGGGGTTAGGGATCAGGGGGCGAAGATGGGTAGGATTAGGGTGGGTTTAGGGATTAGGGGCGGCGATGGGTAGGATTAGGGGTGGGGTTAGGGATCAGGGGGCGGAGATGGGTAGGATTAGGGGTGGGGTTAGGGATCAGGGGGTGGAGGGTTAGGGTTAGGGATCAGGGGGCGGAGATGGGTAGGTTTAGGTATATGTAAGGTGGGAGGAGTTGGATCTGGATCCAACTCCTCCCCCTGGATTTCGTGTTCTGCAGTGAGGACCATCTCAACATTTCTGCAAACTATATTAGGTCTCTTTTGCTTCTTGCAGGTTTCATGACACTGTGAAAGTAAAATTAGTGTGGACAAAAAGTGCTTTCAGTTTCATCAAAAACAGATGAATGTGAATCTGGCAACGTTTTGTATGTTAGTTATAGTACCAATCTCTGCAGTTCAGAATTGAAATGTCCGGTGAATGGCGCTAAAAGGTTAATGCTTTGTCACATTTTTTAAAAACTCCTACACTAAACTCTACACTAAATCAAACCAATAGTGTCAACAAAAGCTGCGATAAAAACACATTAGCTGAAAGCAACCATGACAAGCAAGTCCTTGAGCTCTTTTATCGTGACTCGTGTTTCACAGTTTCACAATGCTCTGAGCAAACACCAGGTGAGCAAGTTTATCAGAAAAGTCATGCAAATGGAACAGATTGTGTGATACAAACATTAAAATGCATGAGTTTATAAATCATGTGCTATGCTAAAAGTATTTTCAGGTCATAGCATAGTATCTACCCTTGTAATCATAATTTGTGTATCTAAAAAAAATAAGTTACTGCCACTAGTGTTAATTTCAGGTAGAAACTGAATGTATGAATAGGTGTGTTTGGCAGTTTTGCAGAAGTCTAGTGCATTTCCAATGAGCCTGGGTTGCGAAAATCATATTAGGGGACAAAAAAAAAGTTTGTTTATCACCTATAAACATGTCAACAAAAAAATATAAATTAGCTGTATATTTTGAACACCACCCTTATGAAAAGAAAATATGTTTCCCTATATATGAATGATCAATATATTAAATGGTTTAACAGTAGGCTATATTTGAAAATATGCAGAAAAATATATTGCATTATTACAATATATTGAATAATACATTACGAATTGATGCTTTTCATATATTGAAAAAATGTGACAATAATATATAATTATTATATCAATAATATATTATTATAACAATTATATATCATAATGCATGTAATTTTATATTCAGTAATAGACTTAGTGTTATTTAAAACACTAGTTTCCCATATATGCAAATGTATTATGTAATATATCGCATTATATTTTGCAGTATATTCCCATATATTTTTGTTCCGTAAGGGCGCACCACCTTTTTGTAACTCACCTCTGTCATGTGGATCAAGTAGAACTGCAGATCTTCACTGTGATCTGAGGAAACACACATGCTAAGGTCATAAAATGCTTTGAGAAAGGCAACACAAATCTCAACAGAGTGAGTTTTTCAACATAACAGGTTTGGAGCTAAACTGCGGATCCCTGCCATATTCACCCATAAGGGAAGTGAGAAACCCATCTAACATGGCAGATCAAATATTTCATATTCTCTAATGCCATTATTTGAGCAGTTATCAGAGGAGACAGTTGTACAGTCCTGTACAGTAGAGACACCTGCAGGATCTTTAGCTACGCTGAGACGGTTATACTGTCACATGTTCATCTCACTAAATTATTCAGGACATCTACGCAAACATTCATATCTCTGCTAAATCTCCTGAGCAAACACTCTAAAAAAAATGCTGGGTTGTTTTAACCCAATTTTGGGTCAAACCCAGCCATTGGGTTACATTTTAACCCAATGTTTGAGTTTGTCCATATTTGACCCAAAATTGGGTTAAAACAACCCAGCATTTTTTAGAGTGAAGACACAGCAACAATCTGAGCAAACAATCATCCCAGACAATTGTCTATTTCTTCCATTTATTTCTCAATTAATCCAATCTATTATTGAATTGATTAATTGCAATAAAATCTATAAACTCTAAAAAATGCTGGGTTGTTTCAACCCAAATTTGGGTCAAATATGGACAAACCCAAATGTTGGGTTAAAAATGTAATTAAAAAATGTACAGTTGAAAGTGAAAGTTGAAGTTGGGTTAAAATTTTAAATTACATTTTTAACCCAACATTTGGGTTTGTCCACATTTGACCCAAATTTGGCTTAAAACAACCCAGCATTGTTTAGAGTGTAATGGACAAAGATTTGATAATCTTTTCCATTTCATGCATGAGCCTGGAATCAGCCGCTAGGGGGAGTCTAGATTTCTAGGCTAGCATGATCCTACTGATATTGCTGAAAAGCGTATAAAATAGGGCATGTCGTGAGTTAAATGAGCTGTCTCTTTCTACTTGTTTATTTCTAAGCCTTTAAAAGGCACAGTATGCAAGTTTCACGGCTAGAGGTCGCTTATGAAAACAGTAGCAAAGGCGTAGGTCTATGACGCTGTGAATGAGGGTGGGATCATGGGAGTTGTTGTCTTCACCTCAGCTGCCGATGAAAAGCAGAAATAATGTTCATTGATGAGCTAATGTATTAAAGTTTTATTAGCGTTACTGTGGTTTGAAGCCGGGCACAGACTAGGACATTTTACAATGCAGTTTTTAAAACACTTACAGGTGAAACTCGAAAAATTTGAATATCGTGCAAAAGTTCAACTTAAAAGGTGAAACTTATATATTATATAGATTCATTACATGCAAAGTGAGATATTTCAAGCCTTTATTTGTTATAATTTGTTATGATTATGGCTTACAGCTTATGGGTAACACTTTACAATAAGGTTCATTAGTTAACTACATTAGTTAACATTAACTAAGAATGAACAATACTTCTTCAGCATTTGTTAATCTTTGTTAATGTTAATTTCAACATTTACTAATACTTTATTAAAATCTTGTTAACATTAGTTAATGCACTGTGAACTAACATGAACAAACAATGAACAGCTGGATTTGTATTAACTAACGTTAACAAAGATAAACAAAAACAGTATCAAATGTATTGCTCATGGTTAGTTCATGTTAGTTAATACATTAACTAATGTTTAATAAATGAACCTTATTGTAAAGTGTTACCAGCTTATGCAAACCCCAAATTCAAAATAAGAATATTGTGAAAATGTTTACTTAGCTGTAAGCCATAATCATCAAAATTATAACAAATAAAGGCTTTAAATATAGATTCTATTTAGTTTCACATTTTAAGTTGAACTACTGAGATAAATGAACTTTTGCACGATATTAAAATTTTTCGAGTTTCACCTGTATATGCCGCTCCTTTCATTTTGTTATTTATGTTTATATTAAAAGTTACGTTTAACATCCACGTTCTTCTTTCCTGAACTTTGTTACAGTTGTGTTTGATCACTTCTCTGTCCATAAAGGTATACAACAGTTGCTCACCTGTCTAATAAAACACATAGGGCCGGATTTACTAAAGAGGGCCGATTAGCGTGAGAGCGCAAAAACAAAAAAATGGAAAGTTTTGCGCGTGATCTACTGTCCCTGACACGCAAATTAAAGAATACAGACACAGCCAGATCATTTCCATAATGACCAACACAAACTACCAAGAACAGTGTGAATTAGGGTCTGGTTTAAGACATGCTTTTTTTGGGGTGTTAAATAATGGCACAAACCTTAGAAAATCACCTTGCATGATTTATTTAAATTCTCTCGTCCAATAAATTTTGCGTCTGAAAGGGAAACTCCTACAAATGCATATGCAATAAGGTCAGCCGCAAAAATAACTGTCCACGACTTTTCAGCGCAAATTTTTCACTGTTTTAGTAAATCCTGACAGTAGTTTTTAAAGCCAAAAGAGGGTTTTGTTTCGCTCGCATTGAGTTAAAAGCATCTCTATAAGCTGGTAAAGTTAAAGTAAATGGAAGACCGGTTACACTCACAATGTGGATGAATCGCGTTTGTGTCGAAGACTCGTGATCTATTGAAGAGAACTTGTGCGACACAGAAACTCTTACAAAGCAAAAACACAGAATTTGGTGTGTGAATGTGTAAGTATTGTCACTCACCATCCCGCAGCTGCAGCTGTCTGAGGTACAGTGGGTTTTGCAGGACATTACATCGTCCCGGTTCATCCTCTCTGGTTACCAACATCAGATCGGAGTATATAAAGATCGTTACCTAAAAAGAGAGAGCGAGAGTGAGAGAGTTCAGCAGAAATGGATCAAATGCAGATGTTTCAAATGAACAGTTGGAGTCCGATACATGCGGCCAGTGCTTGAACTGGAAAGTAAGAAAATAACGGCGTTATTGAAACATGATTTAAGTGTGCAAGAATAAATCAGGTCGGCCCGTCACAGCCCGTCTTTATTTAGCCCAAAAATAGTTGGGTCTGATTTGGTCCACATTTATCCCGTGGATGGATATATTTTCACCAATCCAGGATCATTAGAAAAACGTGCCTGTGGCGACTTTTCACAATGACATAACACGTTTCAAGACCAATGTCCAGTGAGTGGCACTAAGAGAGTGTTCAGTTTTCTCTGAAACACATAAATGTGAATCTGGAAACGTTTTATTATGTTGGCTGTTGTACATATGACAGCAGTTCTGAATTGAAATGTCCAGGGAGTGTCGCTAAAATGTTAATGCTTATTTGAAATAACGTACAGCTACACTAAACCCTAAACCTACCCAAAGAGACTGGAACCAATATTGAAGAAGCAACTTTTTGTTTTCTGTGTGTAGACTACAAATTCAGTAAGAAACTTAAGTGAATTACAGTTAATCACTTAAACAACACTACCACATTTAAATACAAGTTACATTTCATTTTCATTATCAATTTACCTATTGTTTTAACATGACTTTTTCATAAACTTTATTTACAAATTTTAGTTTTTAGTACCATTGTATATTTTTAATTGTACTCTAATGTTCATTTTGGTACTATACGTGCTGAAAATGCATTGTTTTAAACGCAATGTCACACAATTAAAGCTTTATTGACTGCATGAGAGAGACCCAGCACTAAATCTCAAAATCTCCCAGACTAAATCTCTCTGTAACGGTCACCAGCCACCAGAGTAATGGCCCTTGAGAGCCAACAGAGGGCACTCCACATCAGGCTATTGTCATTCCCCCACAAACTACATCTCCCATAACTCACTGCCCGGACTCTTCATCCATCATCACATTCACCTGTGTCTCATTATCTTGTTTAGCTCACCCCATATAAGCCTGGTTTATCTCATTCATTATCTGCAAAGTCTTGTTTAGTGTTACACTGCAGTTCCGAGCGTTCTCCCTGGTTTCATGTCTCTTGGTTTTGGATTTCTTGCCTGTTACGTTGATTACTCTTTTGCCCGTGTTGCCTGATTTGTTGTGTTAGTTTGTATGGACTGCCTGCCTGTGTTTGACCTTGCCTGTACTTTGGATTTAGCCTGGCTCCAGCCCTCCAACGTACTTCTGCTCAATTTGAACTTTCCTTCAGTACTATGTCTGGGATTGTGGTGCATTCTTTGGTTTTCTCGAGTAAATTTTTTACCGGTCCAATCAGCGAACAGAGGGAGTGGCTGAGAACGATGATGTTTGATTTTATTTTATTTGTCCTCGCGAGGAAATTTGTTTCCACCATCGATGAGTATTATACAAAACACACATAACATACTGAAAAACATAAAATATAACATCTACAAAACAAAACAAAAACAAAAACAAAAAGAGAGCATACCTGACGTATCACTGATTCCCTATGTATTAAGGGCTCGTATGGATACAGGAATAAAACTCTTACTGAACTTGGCTTTTCTACACATCGGTAACCTATACCTACGGCCAGAAGGCAGGAGAATAAAATATTTATACAGAGGGTGTTCTGGGTCATTTAAGATTTTTTGTGCCTTGCGCAACGTTAGTGTCGAAAAGCTCTCCGATAGATTAGGGGTAGGGATACCAATAATTTTACTTGCTAATTTAGTTATCTTTAAAAATTTGTTCTTATTAGTAACTGTAAGCATATAAAAAAAACAAATGGCCCCATACGTAAGGACTGGCTCAATAATACTGCGATACAGAATCAGAAGAAGTCGTGGCTGAACAGACAAATGCCTAAGTTTACGAATAGCTGTCAGTCTTTGTTGACAGCGTTTGTAAACTCCTAGAGTGTGCTGATTAAAATTGAGATTTCGGTCCAAAATAATGCCAAGATATTTGAAATGATCTACTCTCTCAACTATCTCTCCATCAATGAAAATGCTAGAAGAATGGATCTGTGCTTTTGAGGTGCTAAAGACCAATTCCTTAGTCTTTAAAATATTGAGGTGCAAAAAGTTATCCTCACACCACGTTCTAAAATGTGCTGTAGAACATTGATAGTCCAAGAAAGAGTCATTATCCTCATTAAGCAGAGCAAGGATGGCTGTATCATCTGCATATTTAAAATAATGAGTTGTTGTAAATCAACTCTGACGGTCATTTGTATAAAGAATAAAAAGGAATGGGCTAAGTACGCACCCCTGGGGGGCGCCGGTATTGAGGACAATGGGTGGTGATAGTTAGGGGTGCACGATTCAGAAAATGTCACGATTCGATTCGATACCGATTTTTTGTCTCAAGATTCGATTCAAAATCGATTTTCGATTCAAAACCGATTCTCGATTCAAAAAATGATTCGCAGTATATAAATGTAGTTTACTTTTTCCTATGTGATTGATTGCAGTAGACACAATTTAAAAGAAAAAAAAACAACAAATTAAATGTAGTTTGATATTACTTTATGTCTTCATACAAAAATAAAAACTTTTGCAACTAAAAAGTGCAAAGTGCCAAGCTTTGGCCAGCTTTCAAATACATTTAATTCAAGTTTAAAATAAAACTTAAATAAAAAGCTTTTACATTTAGCTTTAAAGTGCTGTAGTCAGATCAAACAAACAATTATGCTAAATGTGGTTTAAGGACTACTTCAGCTACCAGGCTGACTGTTGAACTGTGAACTCGACTGGGCACATTGAACTTTCTAAAAATATACTAATGTCATAGAACCCTTGCGAAATAATTTTAAATAGATTTTAAAAAGCCACCGCTACTGGTAACATCTATGGTTAGATTGATTTGTTTAGATCCAGTGAAGTCGTTCATAGGCGTAATTTGCGGGTATCTCCAGTTAACTAGCAGAGCATTCATTTAGTTCGCTATTAAATAAGAGATCTGTTGTTTTTGAAATCAAGCTGAGCGCTCGTGTCCGGTGCTATGTGTCATGGATACAGTGTTCTCTGTGGCTCGCGCAGTCTTCACTCGGACGCGCGCTTCATATCGCCGTTGTGGTTCCGGTGAAATCTCAAAATAAAATGCACACAAACGTGATGAACATATTCGGTTTTGATGAGAGAGAGAAAAAACTATACGAGTGCGGTTTAGAACCCGTAACCTCTGACACGCTTGGCAAAAAGATCTACAGAACTCAAACATAATCAGCGGATCGATGCATTTATTCACGGGTTGAGCAGAGAGGCTGCACAGTTTGACCAGCGGGCGGCAAGAACTTGCAAAGTAACTATTTATCAGACCGGCCCTCGCAGCCTCGAAACACTACCGGACCACCGGTAAAAGTCCCGACTCACCCGATTGCCACTCCGCCCGTGCGCGCCATAAAAAAAAAAAAATATGAATCGATTCTGATTCGGTAAAGATTGAATCGCGATTCAAATGTGAATCGATTTTTTTGCACACCCCTAGTGATAGTGCATTGCCCACCTTAACCACTTGAGATCTATTTGAAAGAAAATTATGGATCCAATATATTAGAGATGATGGAACTTGCATTCTCTGTAGTTTCCGTATCACCTGGTGACGCTGAATCGAATTAAAGGCGGAACTAAAGTCAATAAAGAGAAGTCTGGCATAATTCCCAGAAGTGTCCAGATGTTGAAGTAGACAATGCAAGAGACAGGCCACTGCATCATCTGTACCTCTCTTCTGCTTGTATGCAAATTGTAGACAATCCAAAGATGGTGTCACATATGGGAGCATAATGTTTTTAATGATTTTCTCAAAACATTTAATTATAATAGAGGTTAATGATACAGGCCTGTAGTGATTCAACTCCGATGGGTGCGTATTTTTTGGAACCGGAATGACAATTGATGATTTCCATTTGACAGGTATTGTTGAAGTGCTGAGTGAAGGAAGGAAGAGTGAATGAAGAATAGGGGTTAATTCCAGGGCACAGCTTTTCAAGACCCGGCCCGGAATACCATCCGGCCCAGGGGCCTTATTTGGTTTGCACTTAATGAGCTGGGAATAGACATCCTGCTTGGTTAGAAGGCAGGTGTCGTGCGCTAGTTTGAGTCGTCATACGCATAGAAAGTAAAAGAAATGGACACAGCGACCCCAAAGACTTCAACGGAGAAAAGTGAAGTCAATCAGAAGCACTCACTTCCTGATGGCTGAGCGACTGCGCAGGCTCACACTGAGCTGGACGACGGAGATGTGACGTGAGAAACCTGTCTGACAGCTGTAAGTCTTCTAGTAGCTGTGCCGAGAGGAATCTCGAATCTCACAGAGCCGGGGAGCGTGTTTAGGAGCTGTCCATGAGCAGCAGGAGCAACTTTACAACTCTCTATGGGCTTCTCCCTTGACTTTATGCCTCCACATCCCCCCGATTGACATGAGCTTCTCCTCCTGTCTATACGGTAATTTCTCTACTGCGCGACAGAGAGTCGCGTGCTATGATTCAATCGTTATCCTATTTTTACAAAAACTGCTTCTACGGGGCCATAACATAAGATACAATGTAATGGAGCCTTTTATACATTGTCGTGTTTCTTTAGAAATAAACAATGGACAAATGGAGTCTTTAAACGCCTCAGATGTAAAGTTATTCGCTGTCAAAGTGATGCCGAAATGAATGGGAGTCAATGGAGTGCTAACAGCGGGTGATGGCTTGCTAGCCAATGGCGGCCCCCGGGGAGACTTCAGTTTCCGGCTGGTGGATTACACCCTTGGGTTTGAGTCGTCATACGTCACAACCAAACATTAGCGATTGGTAATGGCAGATCCAGAGTGGCTCTGGACAGACCCAATAGTTTTAGACTTCAACAGAGGACCCGCCTACAAGGAAGTTAACGCTTGTCAATGGAGCAAGGCCAGACTCTCTGTACAAATGAAATGTACGAGAGTCTGGTGGGACCCGGCTACTTTGGATTACCGGTACCCTGTTCAATAAATACTGCATTTGGATCCTCAATCTTATTGTCTCGGAGCAGTTCGCGACACTCTCACTCAAGTACGGATAAAAGAGAGTTCCAGGGGCCTGATGTATAAACCTTGCGTACGCACAAAATGGGCATAGAAATATGCGTACGCATTTTTCCACACACATATCGGGATTTATAAAAAATAAACTTGGCGTAAATAAGTGCGCACCGTAAGGATGCTCTTGACCGTGCGTACGCAGTCTTTTAAAAGAGTATGTGTTTTGGCGACACCAACTGGCCCAAATAGCAATAACTATTTAAAATGAAAAACTTCTAAATTATCCTATTACATCACCCAATAAATCAAATTGCATCAACCTGAATTATCATTATCAGCATTCTTAACCAGGTGCAAATACTATTTTTTTGTAATGAATGGAATAGCTAACCTGCACGCAAACTCTGACCCATGCCTACGCACGTTTTGGAGATGGAGCAGTTTGGCGACACCGATGGTGAGCTCGAGTTAAATATCTTTTTGGTCACTTTTAGACAGAAAATCTAAAGAAAATTATACATATACAGAAAGATAATACAAATATAATTTCACTCACCAAACCTATCACTTGAAGCAAATATCCATCCCTTCTTAAATATCCGCGCCAGCGAGTGCGTTGGGCCGTTTAGTGAAACTGACGCAGATGAAGTAAAACCGTAAATCTTCATTATGAGTCCATCATAAATACAGTGCATGTTCACAATAACAGTTTAAATAAATAAATGAATGATTTAAACTATGTTTTACTTCTGATATAAACATTTAGATTAAATATGCCATTCTCATTAATGGTGTTAAACACTTAAACTACATGAAATCATTACTGAGAAGTTACAACATTTTTATATTCAAACTAGGCGTTATAATCTCCATATATGGTTATTTCGGGGTGGAGACGCATGTGCGCACAATCTTCCGCTGACTGGGATTTCTAAAGTGAATTCTGCGCAGGTTCTGGCGTACGCACGGTTTTATAAGTCTGAATATTTTTTTGCGTACAACATTTTTGGCTTTCGGGCGCACGTACACTTTTAGTAAGGATCCTACTCACAGTTTTATAAATGAGGCCCCAGGAGTTTACACTAGACATTGTCCAGGTGGGAAAAGAGAGATAAATCTTAAATTATCTATGAGTTCATTTTATTCCAGTTAAAAGCACTTGACCCCACATTAAGGAAGTTATAAAACTGTACTACTTTTAGAACAATTTCAAGTGTGAAACTCTGTAGAGTATCTCTTACCTTGATCGAGAAGTGCCTGCTCTCATGTAGAATCATTTCTTCAGAGATCACCAGTGTTCTTGTTGGGCTACACAGCTCTACAGGCTTCAGAAAAGAGAGAAACAGACTCTGACTCCAACTTAATGAGCTTAATAACTCATATAATATTCACTGGTTTGATTGAAGAAAGTGCTGAACTAGAAGTACTGCGTTTTATAGAGTACTCAATCCCCACATGATATATATTACCACACTATTCTCTAAACTAGTACACTGTAACATGCGGCAATTGTGTTTGTATTTAAGTATGCAAAAGACAACCTCGGACAGGTTGTGTGACATGCTATCTATCTACAAAAACCATGAAAAACTACATTAAATACTGATTCACTTGCAACAAGAATAAATATGGTTTGTGTTTTGATTGGCTGTTGAGAGCATGAAACATTTTGAGATTACACTTACTCTATTCATTTTCCTATGCATATTTCTTCGTATTGTTGGCCATATGCAGCTCATTGTAATATTAATGAATTTTAGGTTTGATTTCAAGGTTTTACTTGTGTACTGGATGATAAACCAGTTCAGTGCTGTGTTGGGCTGCCACTTCATGTCCAATGAAAAATCTGGGACATCCCAGCTAAAAAATATTATTATTTTCTAAGAATGTTTTGCTAATGTTCCCGTTAATGTTATTTCTGATCGAGTGTTCCCTGATTGTTCAAACGTCCAGTTTTTTTTATGTTTTAAAAACATTCTTGGTTATGCAATCGTTAAAGAAACATTCCATTTTAGAATTCTGCAAACATTATGGGAACGTTACTTTTGAATGTTCTCTGAACATTCTGAAACAAGTAGTAACATAAAAAAATATTACATGATCGTCCTGCGCCGACGTCACAATTACGTCACGGCGCTAGCTGGAGGCAAAACAAACGAGACACCCCTCGCTGCAGCCTGTAGCACGATGACGTAGCTGGATGGTCCAATACGTATTGGATGGAGGTGTGTTTTGCTGACGTCATATACGCATGCGCAGTGTCGATCTCTGGATTATAATTCGCATGCGCTGGTTTTAAGTGACATGTATGCTCAATATTGTACTGATATGATGTTCTAACCTGTGTAGTATAGTACTGCTAAATAGTTATAAGTAATTATTGATAAATAAGTAATTATTTACATAAATGGGATGCTTATCAGAGTTTCACACATAGGCTATGCAAAATAGTTAATTTTACAACATTTTAAATCACATGATTTTAAACCTAAATTTGATAGATTAATAGCATGTCCTCAGCACCGCAAGTTTTTTTGTTTTTTTTTATGCGTGTATATAGAACTTTTTTTAATTTTAACTTTTTATTTTATTAAAAAAGCCATTTTATTTTATTCAGGTCACATTTCCTAATTGTCTTTGTAATTTTAAAAGTACAATACAATAAAGTCTGTAAACATTTTAAAAAACCAGTACACATTCAAGGGAAAATGCAAAAATAATAACAGCATCAAGAAAACAAATCTTTCTTGTCAGATGTAAAAAAAAAAAAAGTGCTTGATATTTTGCCTGGTAAGAGTTCCTTCTTTAATGGCTATAGCCTACTCATTTTCCCACAGTGATCTGTAGCCTACGGTTCCTCTTAATTTGCTGTTCGGTGTCTGCAATACATATGGTAGGCTATGGCTTGGTTTTTTTTCTGACTTAATAACACGCAATTGCGACTTTATATCTCACTATTCTGACTTTTTATCTCAGAATTGAAGTCGCAATTGCAGGTTATAAAGTCAGAATTGTGTGATATAAAGTCGCAATTGCGTGTTATTAAAGGGGTCATATAATGCCATTTTTGTACAAGCTAATATGATTCTTTAGGGTCTAAATTAAAAGTTTGTAATATACTTTAATTAAAAATCCTCATTAGTATTGTAAGAAAACACTTATTTTACCTGGTCAAAAACAGCTCTGTTTTCAGCACGCCGTTTCAGTGCATATGACTTTAAATGATAATGAGCTTTGCTGACTCCGCCTCTCTGTTCTGCGCATACACCGTTTGTAACACAATAACACAATAACCACGCGTTGTTCATTATAAACGTGGGATTATGAATTATATTGAGAACGTTGTACATAGAAAACATGCTGTAATGTACCCTGAGTGTAAACCGACGCATTCATTGTGAAGCGTGCAGCTGGCGATTTGCAAAGATTATATAAATATTAATATAAAGATTAATAAAACGTTACACTCACTTTAGTTCTTCTGAAGGTTCAGCAGGAAGACGAATAGGTTCCGATCCTTTATTCATGAGCAGCTTCTCAGCAAAACCAGCTTTACACTGATCCTCGTTTATAAAGCAGTCCACTGAGAAATGATTCGGCAAACATTGACGTTGCTCGTGGGGAATATTCCCTTCGAAAACAAACTCAGCCACTGCGTCTTCAGCGGTTCGGATTTAGGAACATTAAAATGACTGTGTTCGTTATTACACCCAAGAACAGAACACCACAATCGCTTAGACGCCATTCTGCTCATAGACAGTGCTCCAGCATATCAACAATGACCGCGCCGGTCCGCGCAGACTATGATTGACAGCTAGCAAGGGCGGGTCTGTGTTGAATCACAAGCTGTCAATCAACAATCGCGGGAGGGGCGTCCGTTTTATTGACGTCACTAAAACGAACGGCTCAATTTGAGGCAGGGGAAAACATATAAGGAGATTAAAACAAAAACACTGGATGGATTTTTATCATTATATGATGGTTGTGTACAGGCACTGCCAACACACAATTCAGTACAATCAACTTGTAAAAGTGCATGTACCATTATATGACCCCTTTAAGTCAGAATTATGAGATATAAACTCGCAATTGCGAGGCTACTTGAAATTCTGGCTTTATAATACGCAAATTTGAGATATAAAGTCAGAATTGCATGATATAAAGTCGCAATTGTGTGTTATAAAGTCAGAATTGTGAGAGAACTATTCTGAGGTAAAATTTGACTTTATAACTCGCAATTGCGAGTTTATATCTCACAATTCTAAGAAAATATGTCAGAATTGGGAGATATAAAATCTCAATTATGTGTTATAAATTCAGAATTGCGAGGAAAAAAGTCAGAATTTCGACTTTATAATACCAATTGGGAGATATAAAGTCAGAATTGCATGATAAGTCGCAATTGCGTGTTATAGCCTAAAGTCAGAATTGTGAGAAACTATTCTGAGGTTAAAAAAATAAGTAATTTTTTCCCTTAGAATTTGACTTTATAATTCGCAATTGCGAGTTTATATCTCATAACTATGAGAAAAAATGTCAGAATTGGAAGACGTAAACTCCCAATTATGTAGGCCTATTATAAATTCGGAATTGCAAGAAAAAAAGTCAGAATTCTGACTTTATAACATGAGACTTCAATTCTTGCATACTGACTTTATTTCTTAGAATTGTGAGATATAAAGTCAGAACTGAGTTAAATAAACTCGCAATTGTGAGGAAAAAGTCGCAATTATATTTTTTTAAATGTTTTATTCTGTGGCGGAAAAGAGCTTCCATACTCAAGTGACCATTTATATTTAACTTTATTCTTCTTGGAAGATCAAAGCACGTGCGATCGTTCACCAACTCTCTACTCTCTCTACACCTACTCTAACTATAGAATCAATTCTTAATGCGCATTTGAACGCCATCAGTGTTTATCACAGGTTCTTAAACATTATTTAAGAACCGCTATAAAGCCAAAACAATCTCATTTACCTTAAATTATATGTTTATCTCTGTAAAGCTGCTTTGAAACAATCTACATTGTTAAAAGCGCTATAAATGAAGTTGACTTGACTTGTGCGCATGCGTATATGACGTCACCAAAACACACCTCCATCCACTACGTATTGGACCATCCAGCTACGTCATCGTGCTACAGGCTGCAGCGAGGACCTCTTGAAACAAACGGACAACTGGAGGCGGCCAATACAAACCAGCACAGATTCGGCTACATAAGGAGCTTAAATTATTATTATTTTTATTATTAAATGTCATCTTGTTGTGTTGTTGGGTGCAAAAATCAATGAAAAATGAATATGCTGTATCTGGAATTTTTATTTCTAGAAAATATTCACATCATTAAATTTGCACCGTAATGTCACTCTTTACATTGTCGTCTTCTCGGCGCTGGCTTGGCAGAACTGCGGATCGCACCACACAAGTCTTGTACATGACCATTTAGCACATAGTTATAGGCATCTAAAGATTTATATGCCCTCAGTTTCTCTTTACGCTCGGTTTCTCAATCGGATAGGTGTACAAGTCAGGCCACTCGACCGGAGGTAGCGTTAACGTTAATCCTGTCAGATCGTCCATCATTGAGTGAGCGTGTACGGGTCAGCCAATCTGGTTCCGTCCGTTAAAATTAACTTTTGCAAATAACAATCGCGGTCCTGGAGTGACCTTACACGTTAAGATAAAATCGGATTTTCTCCAGTCATTGTTAAAAAACAAGCTAACAAAACTTGCAAACTAACGTTAGGGAAGCGGCCAGAGGGATCGTTCTGCCTCCACCTAAGCTCCGCCCACAAAAACACGTCACCATGTTTACCAACTGAAAAGGGGTCTAACGATGTAAAAAATAATGTTTCTGTCCTAAAGTTTTGAGAACATTATTAAAGACCATATAACTTTGAACAAACGTTCTACTTACGTTACTGGAAGAACGTGTGTTCATAATTTTGAGAGAAGCTTGCCAGAACAGTTCTGAGAACGTTTCCTATTAGCAAACCCTGTTGACAACTTGCTCTATACAGTATTATCTATGTCATGTTCTGAAGAGATCACTACTAGAGCTTAGTAGATCTTTTTATTTAATGTGTGTGCTTATTTTGAAGATGTGGAAGATTTACCTGCACAAAGATGGGGAAGATGAGGATTTTAGGTGTGACTTTAACGTAGGTACCATAGTTGGCATGAGGCGTGTGTGACCTCACAATGGTGCAGTTCTGGTAGTTGGCGAAGTTTGAAGTGTGTGTTGGCTGTTGGTAATGTCCACTTTGCTGTGTTTTGGATTTGCTGTTGCCAGAGCGTCTCAGAAAGCACGTTCTGCTGGCCAGTCCAGGTGCTGACTGGGAACCAGTGGCCAGAGGAGGTGGAACAGGCGTCTGAGGTGTGGGGAACATCTGGCCAGCTGAAAGTAATGATCGTATAGGTGAGATTTCAGTCAGATATCAGATGGAAGACATTTTCTGTGGTTTAGAAGTATAGAAGAGCCTGGGTCGGGCTGGCCCTGTGGGGGGGCCCACCGTCCTTCGCCCGGGGGTGTGCACAGATCTTAATCATAAAATCATATTGCTATCTTTAATATCATTGTTATTGTTTGGAGGGTTTGGTGGAGAGGAGAGTGGGGGGACAAAGGACATATATTTCAGATTATAAGGTCTTTCTTTTCTTTACTTTTTGTTTGTTTGTTTTGTTTTTCTTCTATTCTTATATTGTTGTTTGTCTGTGTTTTTTTTATATATATATATATATATATACACTCACCTAAAGGATTATTAAGAACACCTGTTCAATTTCTCATTAATGCAATTATCTAATCAACCAATCACATGGCAGTTGCTTCAATGCATTTAGGGGTGTGGTCCTGGTCAAGACAATCTCCTGAACTCCAAACTGAATGTCAGAATGGGAAAAAAAATGTGATTTAAGCAATTTTGAGCGTGGCATGGTTGTTGGTGCCAGACGGGCCGGTCTGAGTATTTCACAATCTGCTCAGTTACTGGGATTTTCACGCACAACCATTTCTAGGGTTTACAAAGAATGGTGTGAAAAGGGAAAAACATCCAGTATACGGCAGTCCTGTGGGCGAAAATGCCTTGTTGATGCTAGAGGTCAGAGGAGAATGGGCCGACTGATTCAAGCTGATAGAAGATCAACTTTGACTGAAATAACCACTCGTTACAACCGAGGTATGCAGCAAAGCATTTGTGAAGCCACAACACGCACAACCTTGAGGCGGATGGGCTACAACAGCAGAAGACCCCACCGGGTACCACTCATCTCCACTACAAATAGGAAAAAGAGGCTACAATTTGCAAGAGCTCACCAAAATTGGACAGTTGAAGACTGGAAAAATGTTGCCTGGTCTGATGAGTCTCGATTTCTGTTGAGACATTCAGATGTTAGAGTCAGAATTTGGCGTAAACAGAATGAGAACATGGATCCATCATGCCTTGTTACCTCTGTGCAGGCTGGTGGTGGTGGTGTAATGGTGTGGGGGATGTTTTCTTGGCACACTTTAGGCCCCTTAGTGCCGATTGGTCATCGTTTAAATGCCACGGCCTACCTGAGCATTGTTTCTGACCATGTCCATCCCTTTATGGCCACCATGTACCCATCCTCTGATGGCTACTTCCAGCAGGATAATGTCACAAAGCTCGAATCATTTCAAATTGGTTTCTTGAACATGACAATGAGTTCACTGTACTAAAATGGCCCCCACAGTCACCAGATCTCAACCCAATAGAGCATCTTTGGGATGTGGTGGAACGGGAGCTTCGTGCCCTGGATGTGCATCCCACAAATCTCCATCAACTGCAAGATGCTATCCTATCAATATGGGCCAACATTTCTAAAGAATGCTTTCAGCACCTTGTTGAATCAATGCCACGTAGAATTAAGGCAGTTCTGAAGGCGAAAGGGGGTCAAACACAGTATTAGTATGGTGTTCCTAATAATCCTTTAGGTGAGTGTATATATATATGTGTGTGTGTATTTTGTAAAATGTCTATGTATTCCTGCAATCAAAAAAAAGAAAAGAAGTATAGAAGAGCCGATATGACAACCCTAGACCCTGTAAGCAGGTCCTTGATGAAAATCCCATGTTTTCTGGTCAGTATTTCTGCAGTAGGTTGTGCCATACGGGAGAAAACATCATGTCTCCAATGTCAGTATCCACTAGTAATAAGAAATAGAGGCATGGATAGAAATTAATGTAATGAGTTAATTGAAATGAAGCCATAATGTGTGCACTGGATCAAACAAAACATGAAGGGCATTTGAAATGGTCAAATTGACAAATTCACAAATCTATTTTTTTTTTTTTACTACTTCTTATGTTTTTTGCAGTCTAATAAATTGGAATTGGACTTATAATACAACGAAATTCTGTCTGGTGAATCTCAGTTAAAGAACTAAACAAAAACACTTAAAACAAACAACAATAAGCAGCATCAAACGGCAGCAATTACTTTAAAATAAAGTGCCATTATGTAAAGTGCAATACCCTTCATTGCCCTGCTTAAGACTCTTACTCAAGGACACAATGTAGGGCTCAAGATAGTAACTTTCCAAACCCTGAGCCTTAACCACTGCACCACATCATGAATAGAAAATGCACTAGGAAAGAGGAACTTACTTGTCCGGTGGTTGTCTCCATAGACAGAGCCCAATGCCTGGAAATATTGAAGAGTCAATAAGTGAAGACAATAAGTACATGTTAAGATATTAGTGGAGGTTTCTCACTACTTTAATGAATCAATGATTACAATATTAGGTCTTTTTTTACACAATACACATTAGCAACACCTAAGTTCTGCTTTTACACTGGAAGCATTCGTACATAAGATATAGTGATAAATATAGTGTCGGAATTGAGAATAATTACAACCAGATTGTTGTGAACTGCAATTTACATAAACTTCCTATACATCCAAATGATAATAAATCTACACATAATAGCACCCGAACCCCAAGCTTTAGCCATAAACTGACTATCTAAATCTAGAAAGCACTGTTTGTGTGCCTGTTCACTCTATATTTAGGCTGGTTAGGAGTGACTTTACCACCTTGAAAAATTGTTACGTTTCCCCCGTGAGAGTGGTTTACGTGTGCAGTGTGTAAAAGACCTTATGGCCACTTCCGTAGGCTTGATTATAACAGACGGAAATATACTATAAGTACGGATTTAAAAGAAAGCACATGTTTCCTGTAGTAGTAGCCTAATACGTTACTGATGCATGGTTGGTTATAAAGATATTTTTCAATGGAAACTAAGATCTGCAACCAAACCTTGATTCACCAATAAATTCACACTAAAATCGATTCTACATTTGATTTAAGATCAAATTTAGAAACTAATGAAACCGCACATATGCAAAACTCTGTAAACATTTAAATGTAAAGGTTTTCTTGTGTTTCAATTTGGATGATGACGCATTTCTTGAGAACACTCGGGATTGAGAATCTTGCTGTTTATCTATAAGGATTTTAAGCTTTTGTGTGCCTTTACTGTAGGTACAGCATCTGTCTACAATGATATTGTAAGTCCCCCTGTGGTGAAACGCAAGGTTTAAATATTGTTTGTACGTATATTGTGGCGAGCAGGACGAGGCCGAGGGCCGTGAGAAAGCGGCGTGCGGCGTGTTTTTAATATGCTTGAAAACAAACCATGTGTAAATTCATAAGTCGACAGCATTGCTGAGTATTTTCTCCTTAAAACTGCAGTGAACCAAAGACAGTCTCAAAAACACGGTTTGAAATCGCTGGTGTTTCTGACGTCACAAACGACCTTGTAACCAATCAGATCAACGTGTGATCGTCAACCAGTGGATCTCTGAGCTGAGTGAGTGAGTGAGTGGAGGCGGGGCTCATCTGCATATTCATAGAACCGCGTATACTAAATGAGGCAAGGGTGTCGAGTTACATTCAAGATATTTTAAGGCATGAAGGATTTTTTTTCCCAAGGGAAAAAATGCTTTAATATGTCATTTTGGTGATCAAAGATGAGTTTTAAGGTATAAAATAATTGACTACAGGGACTTTAAAATGGGTTTTAAAAAAAGCTTAAGAAAACACCAAAGAAGTACTTACAAATAAAGAAACATTATTAATGTTTAACGAAAAAGGAAGCATGGCATCAAATATGTCTCCACATCATGCAGCATTTTCTTTGATTTTGCAATATGCTGGAGATTGTAAGAAACGCCACTATGCTTTAGACAGGACTCTCTTAAGGATTTAGGAGTCCTCAGGACGACGTCTTTGCTGTTGTAGGTACTTCAGAGCAGGCCATCTACACATTTAAGCCTCATCCTTCCCTCACACTTTGTAACATCTTTCCCTCGTGGGTCAAAATGACCCGAAGCACTAAAATTATACATACTTTTTTTTTTTTGTCCAGAAAGCTTATTTTATTTCATTTTGATAATATTTTTCTATTTTTTAATGCAATTTTTTGGAGATTTATTTTTTTATTTTTTATTTGATTTACCTTTAAATTACTAGATTTGATCAATAAATAATAAATAAATAGTAATTTAGGCACATTCCTCACATTCTTTCAACTTAAATTTAAAATAACTCACAATTTCACGCATAACCCTTTTAATTCAGCTCAAAATCTCATACATTGGGAGTCTTTGCCGACCTCTTGTGGAAAAATAATAATATAACATGATATTTCATAACTCTTGCCACTAGATGGCCTTATAGCTCTATATGGAGCAAATGAGCGGTTCCGCTGGGTCCTAAAGTCAGTTTTTCTACAGTATGCATTCAGACACACATGTAGACATTCTAAAATATTTTTTTGGTAACATTTTAGCATTTTTAGGTTTTTCTATGTGAACTGAAGAGGGAAGGATTTATTACTTTCTAAAATTTCAACCACAAAACTCCTCGAATCCATTAAATGTTTTTGTGTGTGTATTCGTGGTTCAAGTGCGACAAAAGTCCAAAGGTCTCAGCCCCCTCATGTCCGCTCACATTTCCACATCATATTGAGACAATAAAGGGTTAGTTCACCCAAAAATGAAAATGATGTCATTAATGACTCTCCCTCATGTCGCTCCAAGCCCGTAAGACCTCCGTTCATCTTCAGAACACAGTTTAAGATATTTTAGATTTAGTCCGAGAGCTTTCTGTCTCTCCATTGTAAATGTATGTACGGTATACTGTCCTTGTCCAGAAAGGAAATAAAGACATCATCAAAGTAGTCCATGTGACATCAGTGGGTTAGTTATAATGTGTTGAAGCATCGAAAATACATTTTGGTCCAAAAATAACAAAAACTACGACTTTATTCAACATTGTAGGCCTATTGTCTTCCGGTTCTGTTGTGGATCCGCGTTCACGAGTCCGCAGTGACGCTACAGAACCGGAAGACAATACAATGCTGAATAAAGTCTGATGTCACATGGACTACTTTGATGATGTCTTTATTTCCTTTCTGGACAAGGACAGTATACCGTACACACATTTTCAATGGAGGGACAGAAAGCTCTCGGACTAAATGTAAAATATCTTAAACTGTGTTCTGAAGATGAACGAAGGTCTTACGGGCTTGGAGCGACATGAGGGAGAGTCATTAATGACATCATTTTCATTTTTGGGTGAACTTAAGCCTTTAAGCAGCTGTGAGACACCATGATGTTGGACAATGCTTGGCTCTACCTGGCTTCCAGGATTAACCGGAGACAGGATGATAAAATCGTCCCCGTTTGATGCTTTCACACGCGTCCCTCTGAGCGTCTGAGTGCCGGGCTTGCCGTCCACTGCACTCCTGCGTTCTCCCCACAGGATTCCCGACCCTCTCCCTCCACCGGCCCGCCCGTCAGACCCGTTCACCAAACCCCTGCGCTGGTGGGGGGGCAGAGGCGGGAGCGGGGGCGGCTGGTCCGCCCTCTTGCTTTTAGCCGGGGAAACCGGAGTGTCATAGTAAGAGGACTTGTAAGTAGGATGATGGATCAGTCGCTCAAAGTTGGACTTCACAGAGGGTCCCGTACGCCAAACCACCACTGTGATTTCACTTAGACTATTTCTGGAGAGAGTGAGAGATAATAGCACAAACGAAGGAAGAGAAGCAAAGATTGATTTATTAGTTATTGAGTTTGTTTATGAGCAAAGTAATAGTAATCAAACGTAAGATTGTGTCAACACCTTTAACAGGTTTCACCTTGTTAAAAAGACATGAGCTGAATTTAATTAAATGTTCAAATCTTAAAAGATAATTTACTTGCAGATAATATAATATTAATGAAATGAAAGGCTCAAAGAGAGTACACTGTCATGACTATGTTTCGTGCACTTTTAAAAGGTGCACTTTTGTAATCATGTCAAATTAAAAGTTTAATGAACATTTTAAATAATTGTGTTTTAATCTTTTCAGTTGCTTTAAAGAAGTACACTCATTTTGATGTGCCGACTGACATGTAAAGTACTTGATTATAATTTTAACTGTAGTGTGCAATTCGATAATGCATTTAAAGATAATATTTTTAAATGTACTAAATTACAACTGCATCATTACAAATGTGTAAGTATTTAAATACATGATATACAGATTGCAAAAGAAATGACTTTAAAGTATATTTTAGTTTACCACAAATGCTTGTCAGCACACTTTAACCGTATTTCAAAGGCAACATAAGTAGCTAATTATGAAAATACATATGAACATGTACTTGAACAAGTTGTGTTTAATTTAAATTTAAACTATACTACATTTTTATTTAATAGCAAGGTGTTTTCAAGAAACATAACATTCAATTTGCACTTAAGTTTATTACTTTATATTGTATATATAATATATATAAAAAAAATATAAAAAAAAAAGTTTATTACTTTAAAAAGTAGTATTTCTGTAATAAGTGTTTTTTTTACAGTATGTACTTTTTCCCAAAGGTCTTTAATCAGGTAAAGGTCATAAACAGCGTTTCTTTTTGTGCAAAGCTTATGCGTACAGTGTGCCTGAGTGAATTATTATGAATAATTTGATCTTCACAACTATAGTGTTATATGTACCTAATAGCATGTGCAAGATCTACACACTTCCAATGTTTGACAGGCTGACCGTTTAACTGCAAAACAGTGTCCAACTGCTGCAAACCAGCCTGATGCGCTGGCCCACCTGAGAGAACAAACACACACACGTTGGGTTTCCATGTTTTCTGGGGACTTTCCATAGACATAATGGTTTTATACAGTACAAACTGTATATTCTATCCTCAAACCCATCACAGAAAACATTTAGCATTTTTACGTTTTCAAAAAATCAAAAATGTCCCCACAAGGATTTCGGATATTGCCATCTTTGAGGACACACACACACACACACACACAACATTTATAAAGACGACAGTGAGTGTTACTCAGCTGTGACTCATGTAGCCTTAAACTCACACACACATTTACCCATGTTTGACTGTGATGCTTAACCCATGACGCAGAAAAACCACACATTCCCAGCCTTCAGTTCAGCAGCATCCTCTGACACACACACACACACACACCAGAGCAGTTCTTGCCTGGATCGACTGCTTGTATACGAACAGGCGAGTCAGAGCAGATGGTGAAGCCGAAGCCGTCCTTTCCTCGTAGAATGGTCACCTAAAGCACACACACACACACACACACACACACACTCATGAGTACAACACACTGCCACCTGCTGGAACAGTATGACACTGCAGCGGCCCATCAGAGGAGCGCCAACACTCAATTAAACTTTTACATTGTTTTGCTTCAGTTACAGAGATTTACTTAAGCAGTAAAGTACTATATTGTAAATATAACTAAATGCGATATAAGCTTCGACTCACAGAGGAGTGACTATACAGAGCCGGCCCGAGCCTTTTGGGGGCCCTAAGCAGAATTTGATTTGGTGGCCCCCTCCCACTACGCGGAGTCACATGTGCTTGATGATTATTGACACAGATATCACGCACTAATGATACATTATAAATGAATACAGTGAGGTTATGTATTAATACAAAATAAATACTTAATAAAAAATAGATAGCCTACTTAAATAAAAACAGTTTTAACTTTTATTTTACTCTTTTACTAACTCTTTGAAACTTCTTAAAACAAACTGTCTCAAAACATATCAAATAATTTATTTGCTAAAATAATGACAAAACTGAGAAATCAGAAACACAATAAGAGCAAGGGTTCAACAATGACAATTATTGTTGAAAACTAAAAGTATTATTATTTCTCAACGGTCTCAATACAGTGTAAGTTTTTTATTGTAACAGACTTGGTTGGATTGTACATGATACCGGTAATGATGTACTGGCGCTCGTTGTATGTGTGTATGCAATGTATTTTTCCCCTCGGGGCTTGCCGTAGATAGGAATGGGTCAATTGCTGCACAAAACATACCGTAAATAATCATGCAAATACAGTTTTATCTTGCTCTTTTTTTTCTCCTCCTCTGTCCTTTTCTTCTTTCTATTTTCGGCACCAGAGGAATACGTCCTTTTTTGTTACATGGCTTAACATTACCGTGACTATATGCAGTTGCGCACGAATTGTCTATACGCGCGCGAGGTGTCTAGATTATACGACTGACTTAAGCGCTGGCAGATACAGCGGCAGTTGTAGACAGTATATTGATCATAAAATCAGAATTCTCTTCTCTCGAATTATTCATTCATTCATTCATTCATATTCATTCATTTATGTCACTTGTTTAAGTCATCTAAAAAAAATATTTTTCGATTTTTCGACTCGATTGGGGGGCCCCCTGGTGGCCAGGGGGCCCCAAGCAGCCGCTTAGTTCGCTTATGCCTCGGGCCGGCCCTGCTATATTCCATTGCATTGCATCTAGTATGGCATTGCGTTTAAGAATACTGTGAATAAAAATATTAAAAGAAAAAAACTTACTTTACATTATTTTATTAAGAAAATTCATTAAGTGGGTGTGCTGTGCACTAATATAAACAATATATACATAATTATTATCCAATATCTGCACTGTTACTTGCTGAATAGCGTGGCTGTCACTCAAATTGCATATTTCAGCATTATTTAGATTCTAGATAGTTGTAGGCCTACTTATATTCTGATTTGTTAATAACAGAATTCTACAGTCTAATATTATTACAGGATTTTTTGATATAAAAAGTATACAAACCCCTCTTAAAACTGCTCGGCTTTGTAATGAAAAAAATTCAATAAAGATAAATCGCATCAGAACTTTTGCACATTTAATATAAAAATGACAACCAATGCAATGCCGCTGAACGGAAAAAAAAGTTAGTTTAGGCCCTGTTTATATGTGAATAAAAGCCTAAATTCATATAAAGTGATCGAGTCTCTCTGATCGAGAAAATTTGCACTAAACCTCTCAATTCATATGGATTAGTTTTACAAACTCTTTAGGATCTTTTTGAAGTGTCAAAGTTGCTGTTTTCCTTATAGTTTTCCTGTTTCGTTGATTCACCCATTCCCGTGTTACCTCATGAATGAACTCGTTTGCCCTTGCACTTATAAGCCCTCAGTGTCAGTCAGTTCTTTGTCCTGAATTGTTTGTAACTTGGTTGTAATACCCGTTCCCTGAGTTTACCAGTGCCATTTGGATTTATATGTATTAAAGGATTGTTTGCTTGATGTGCACTGGTCACTACCCGTAACAATATATTCTCTATTTTCATTTTCATATTGCTTTATTAAAGAATTAATCTCACTAAATTTTGATACATTTCTCTCAGAGCAAACTCTTTTAAAATGGTAAAAGTTTGCTTAATAAGTAAATATATCTTCAGATTCATATCTTGAGTAAGGGTCACCGTGATTTTGACATATTTTGTTGATCGTGGAACGTCGAAAAATGTAGTCCTACCCCTAAACCCTACAAATACGTTATGCGTAATATCAGAGGGAAATGATAGTTGAATAACACTGATGTCGAAGCACCAAACCTGATTGTAAACCTATGGAAACTTGTCCCTCAAATCTGATTGGTTGACTGAAATGTTGTTCAAGGATAGACAAAGATGTTGCACTTGGTGAAATTAAGTTCATCACTGAAGGATGACAATTTGGTAAAACTTTACAATAAAGGTGTCAGTAGGATTGGTGAATGGGGGTTATAAGGTGTAACCGCATAGGGGTCCCTTTTATAAATCTGCTTAGGGCCCCTAAAATGTGAGGGCCGGCGCTGGGTGAGAGACAGCAGATCCACTACATCTGCAGAGGGTGTTTAAGCCTCCGTGTGTGTGTGATGGCTGATCCTTACATGAAATGAAGGGATTACAGTGGAAATCTGGATTAAACCGAGAGAGAGAAAAGAGAGAAAGGGGGGATAGAGAGGTGAATAGGACATGATAGAATGAGAGGAGTAAAGAGGAGAAAATTACAGGATATGAGAGAATAAAAGTTGACAACACTCGGGTTCACATTTTTGACTTAATGCATGATCTGATGAAGAGAAAGCAAATGCAAAGCAAGTGTTCTTCACTTTTAAAAAAATGCTGGGTTGTTTTAACCCAAATTTGGGTCAAACATGGACAAACCTAGCCGTTGGGTTACATTTTTAAATTTCATTTTTAACCCAACATTTGGGTTTGTCCATGTTTGACCCAAAATTGGGTTAAAACAACCCAGCATTTTTTAGAGTGAAGAACACTTGCTTTGCATTTGCTTTCTCTTCATCAGATCATGCATTAAGTAAAAAATTTCATTAAATAATACATTCAATTTCTCTTTTTTTTTACTAAACCCTATCGTATACGGCATGGGATCATTCTGATACTTTTGTGTCTTTTTTAAAATCTCGATGCTGGTCGCTATTCACTGCCATTATGGACGAGTGTGAGCGAGACATTTAAAAAAAGAAAATCCTTTTGTGGTCCATAAAAGATAGAAGGGCATACGGCATTAGAACAACACCAGGGTGAGTAAATGATGACTTAATTTTCATTTTAGGGTGAACTATCCCTTTAAATCTTTCCTCGCCATTGATGGAATCTTACATCCTTTATGACACAACGCTTTATGACGGAATTTTCCGGCAATACATCTTTTCATGTATTAGAAGCATTGCTCACACACACATTATGCAAACAATCATCGCTCATCGTTTGAATCCGATCCGGACGAAGTCTGACAAAAAAGCAATTTACTCAGCTTTTTGCTCAGAATAATCAAAAATGCTGCAGCTAATGGGAAAATTAAAAAATATATATATAGAGAGAGAGAGATATATAAAAGCAGGAGGGAAAATAATTAAAGTACAGTTAAAGGTATATTTCAAATAAAATGACAAACTAGATAGGAACAAGTATACTTGCAGTATAAAACTACTAAACAGGAGTTAACAAAGTATACTTCAAAGTGTACTTTCATAAACTATGAAAGTATTTGACTAGTAAACTATCAGTATTTACCTACAAGTTCACAAGTTGCAGTACAAACAAAAAGTGTAGTTGAAAACTAGTTGTGTACTCAAAGTTTACTACTGTTACACTTCAATTATTCTTAAAAGTATACTTATACACTAAAAAGTGGGCCAATTTTGTCCCAAGTACTGAAATAGTTACAAGTATAATATTTATATTAGTATACTTAATACATAAAGTATGCTAAAAATATATACTTGAACTTTACTTAAGTATACACTCACCTAAAGGATTATTAGGAACACCTGTTCAATTTCTCATTAATGCAATTATCTAATCAACCAATCACATGGCAGTTGCTTCAATGCATTTAGGGGTGTGGTCCTGGTCAAGGCAATCTCCTGAACTCCAAACTGAATGTCAGAATGGGAAAGAAAGGTGATTTAAGCAATTTTGAGCGTGGCATGGTTGTTGGTGCCAGACGGGCCGGTCTGAGTATTTCACAATCTGCTCAGTTACTGGGATTTTCACGCACAACCATTTCTAGGGTTTACAAAGAATGGTGTGAAAAGGGAAAAACATCCAGTATGCGGCAGTCCTGTGGGCGAAAATGCCTTGTTGATGCTAGAGGTCAGAGGAGAATGGGCCGACTGATTCAAGCTGATAGAAGAGCAACTTTGACTGAAATAACCACTCGTTACAACCGAGGTATGCAGCAAAGCATTTGTGAAGCCACAACACGCACAACCTTGAGGCGGATGGGCTACAACAGCAGAAGACCCCACCGGGTACCACTCATCTCCACTACAAATAGGAAAAAGAGGCTACAATTTGCAAGAGCTCACCAAAATTGGACAGTTGAAGACTGGAAAAATGTTGCCTGGTCTGATGAGTCTCGATTTCTGTTGAGACATTCAGATGGTAGAGTCAGAATTTGACGTAAACAGAATGAGAACATGGATCCAT
This sequence comes from Rhinichthys osculus, assembly GCA_029959095.1. Classification (NCBI taxonomy): domain Eukaryota; kingdom Metazoa; phylum Chordata; class Actinopteri; order Cypriniformes; family Leuciscidae; genus Rhinichthys; species Rhinichthys osculus. Next base: position 55,968,697 of record JARWKJ010000004.1, on the reverse strand, counting down.
CATGCCTTGTTACCACTGTGCAGGCTGGTGGTGGTGGTGTCATGGTGTGGGGGATGTTTTCTTGGCACACTTTAGGCCCCTTAGTGCCAATTGGGCATCGTTTAAAATGCCACGGCCTACCTGAGCATTGTTTCTGACCATGTCCATCCCTTTATGGCCACCATGTACCCATCCTCTGATAGCTACTTCCAGCAGGATAATGCACCATGTCACAAAGCTCGAATCATTTCAAATTGGTTTCTTGAACATGACAATGAGTTCACTGTACTAAAATGGCCCCCACAGTCACCAGATCTCAACCCAATAGAGCATCTTTGGGATGTGGTGGAACGGGAGCTTCGTGCCCTGGATGTGCATCCCACTAATCTCCATCAACTGCAAGATGCTATCCTATCAATATGGGCCAACATTTCTAAAGAATGCTTTCAGCACCTTGTTGAATCAATGCCACGTAGAATTAAGGCAGTTCTGAAGGCGAAAGGGGGTCAAACACAGTATTAGTATGGTGTTCCTAATAATCCTTTAGGTGAGTGTATACTTAAAGGGATAGTTCACCCAAAAATGGGTGAAAAAAAAAATCATTTACTCACCCTCAAGTTGTTCAAACCTGTATGAATTTCTCTCTTCTGCTGAACCCAAAAGAAGATATTTTTAAGAATGTTTATAACCAAACAGTAATGGATCTTCCATAGCATGGACAGTAAATGATGACAGAATTGAGATTTTTGGGTGAACTATCCCTTTCATAAAATGAACTTGAAGTATACTATTTTTGTAAGGGTATATATGCTCGAAAACAGATGTGCTCACTTTATGTTAACAACACCATTAAAGGTACAATATGTAAGAATTTTGTAATAAAATATCCAAAATTCACTTGCACAGTGTGATATACTTCCTGCAATTGTGTACTTACAATATCCCAAAAGTCTCCAAAGATTTTTTATTTCAGAGAAATTCCAATTTTAAATAAGTGGCCGTCCCGGAAAAAAATGTCGCGTGTCAATGACGCAATCTCGCGCTATCCTCGGTTTCCGCTCGTATTGCCATAGCCATGACGTAACCATGGCGACAGACGTGGACAACTGCGTAGTGCGTAGCGTTTAGCGGCACGCAGTTCTTGTTTCTTTCAAACATAGACCATGGCAAGCAGACTTGTGGACAAACAAGGAGAACTAAAATGAGGATCAATATCAGCGTGGCGTTTTTGAGATGCCGAGAGCTCCACATCCGCGACTAACTTGGACTCGACAGAGCTTCACGAGTCACGACTTGACAGCTTTATTAGACAGGTGAGCAAATGTACATAAAACAAATCAATGTTATATAACTAGTGCTGGGCAACGATTAAAAAATTTAATCGCGATTAATCGCATTGTTACGCGCAAAATTGAATAATGAATTCTAAAGTAGTGTATTGCGCACTTTTGATTTAAATGTACTGCTACAAAAGTGCAATAAATGTGGTTTGCAAAAACTTTAAACAAATAAGGTGCTTTTATATCAGCAGTATTCCCTTTACACAGTATCAATAAAATATTTCTTGTAAATCTCAACTTAAACATTAACGTAATCAAATAAAATATTTAAACAAAGCTATTTGCCACTGCCAGGGCATTTTCTTTTATCTAGCTTGTTAAAACGAGTCTTATTTTTTTTTATTTTCTGAACAGGTATCTTGTATCAGGTAGCAGCAGAAACAGTCTATGTAGTCAAAGGGTCATGATCACTACAGATATAAGTCGACCAACGTTACTTCTCTGATAGCAGCTTAGGTTTGGTCATGGCATGCCATGGTTTCCCACGTAAGATTACATTAAACAGAGGTAAAGCCCAATTTATACTTCTGCGTCGAACTCACGCCGCAGCTGTGTAGCGCGCGTACCCTGACGTGCATCTCTCCAAAAATGAGAGATGCACGCGTACCGCAAGCGCTGTGATTGCTAGAACCGCTCGCCGGGTTTCACACTCTCCCTCTGCATGTGTAATTGCGCGTCAACGCGGACAACGACGCAGATATATAAATGAAAACCAACGCGTAGTCTATAGCGTAGAGGCTCCGGCTTAGGTCAGACGCAGAAGTATAAATCAGCCTAGAGTGAGGTGAAGTGGTCGAGCACAGGTGCAGCGACAAGCGGGTGCGTTCCTGTGAAACTGTTGCGGTCATGCTCGCCTCACGCACGCGCCCGCGCGTTGCCGAAGTTGAATTGTCTAACTTTTTGTACACGACGCGCAGCACAAATCATTGGAAGAGAGACTGATCCTCGGCTCGCTGTTTGTGAGTTTCCAGAATCTAAATAGTTATCAGGACATCAACAGGAGGGAATTCACATTGCAGAGCATCCCCGCTAAACTAAACGCAGGCCTATCAGGTAAAGTTATGTATAATTTTAATTTAAGTTAAAAAGGCTACAGCTGCGTAGCGCACAGAAGCCGTTGCCATGGTTACTATCCATAGAGCGCCTGTCATTCACTCGCGGAGCGCTGTCTCCCTTTCTGTTCACCTGAGAACCTGCCAAAGCCTCTCCACTGCTTGTTTGAGTGGGTTATTTGCTGGCTGACCAACATCCCACCCCTCCTGTGATCATGGTTTGACTGTAGGCCTATGTGTATTCAGAGCCAGTGAGCAACGGACTTTCAAAATAATAATAAAAAAAACTCTGCGTTAACGCGCGATAAAAAAATTGTCGGCATTAATTAATAAATGCGTTAACGCGACAATAACGCGTTAAATTGCCCAGCACTATATATAACGTTAACTCAACATGATGAAATGTTAGAATGTGGTCAGTATGTTATTCTAATGTTGATCTAGCTTACTGCTAGTTTCGTATAGCAAACAAACTAACACGTGGTATAACATTATAACTTTCAACACACATTTAAATGCCGTTTAGTGTGATAGTGTAACGTTAGATCAAGTGAAGCAGCGCTGCGTTACCTCACAAGTTTAATTCGTCTAATAAACTGACCTGTGTGAGTAATCCAGCACTTGCGGGTAGTTCGGTAGAATTAAATGTCCTTATTCCTTTATATCCGCGGGACTCGCGTGTGATATCTGTCATTATTAGATCCATCAGCTTGACAGCAAGTCCCATCATTCAGCTCATCACTGCGTCATCAACCTACGGCTTTGTTATTGTTGGAAACTGCGCCCTGTTGTGGCGAAAAAAACCTACATATTGTGCCTTTAACTTCACAGCAGCATCAGGGATATTTGCCAAATTACTACTAGGATAAAACCAAAAAATTTCTGCTTTAAGATTCTGACTCAACCCTCTTACTCTGTGCCAACCCATTCAAAGACTCCATAGAATAGAACTTTTTACAACCAAGTGAGAGGTTGATTTAAATAAATAAAAAAACGGGAAGACAAAACTTCTACATGCATTGGTAGCCCTGGCGACCCTGATGAGTTCATAGCCTACGTTTTTGGGCACATTTCTTTTTAAAGCTGCACAACAGAAATCCAAGACCATAAAAACCACATGAACACTGATCTCAGAAGGGGATCCATCGGGCAGTGAAGTCTATTCAATCCGTCATTTCACCTCCATTGGGAATTCAGAAGCTCTTTCTTCATTTAAAAAGTGGGATTAGAGAAGGAGGTTTGCCTCCTGTTAGCCATGCATGAAGAAGCACTTACAACTTTGGAAACAGTCGGCAGAAAGAGTGATCGGGAACTGCCTTGCTTCTCAGGGTTAACCATAGACATAGTTGCTGTAGGGAATGGCCTGATGAAAGAGGCAAATTGAAGGTGATAAAAATACAAACTATTTTATTTGGCCATTAGGTTTCCCAATGTGTATGTAATTTAAGCAGTTACCAATAGAGTTTATATATTTCCCAATCTGTATGTAATTTAGGCAGTTACCAATGGAGTTTATATATTTCCCAATCTGTATGTAATTTAGGCAGTTACCAATGGAGTTTATATATTTCCCAATCTGTATGTAATTTAGGCAGTTACCAATGGAGTTTATATATTTCCCAATCTGTAATTTAAGCAGTTACAAATGGAGTTTATATATTTCCCAATCTGTAATTTAAGCAGTTACCAATGGAGTTTATATATTTCCCAATGTTTATGTAATTTAAGCAGTTACCAATGGAGTTTATATATTTCCCAATCTGTATGTAATTTAGGCAGTTACCAATGGAGTTTATATATTTACCAATCTGTAATTTAAGCAGTTACCAATGGAGTTTATATATTTACCAATCTGTAATTTAGGCAGTTACCAATGGAGTTTATATATTTCCCAATCTGTATGTAATTTAAGCAGTTACCAATGGAGTTTATATATTTCCCAATCTGTATGTAATTTAGGCAGTTACCAATGGAGTTTATATATTTACTAATCTGTAATTTAGGCAGTTACCAATGGAGTTTATATATTTCCCAATCTGTATGTAATTTAAGCAGTTACCAATGGAGTTTATATATTTCCCAATCTGTATGTAATTTAGGCAGTTACCAATGGAGTTTATATATTTCCCAATGTGTATGTAATTTAGGCAGTTACCAATGGAGTTTATATATTTCCCAATCTGTAATTTAGGCAGTTACCAATGGAGTTTATATATTTCCCAATCTGTAATTTAGGCAGTTACCAATGGAGTTTATATATTTCCCAATCTGTAATTTAGGCAGTTACCAATGGAGTTTATATATTTCCCAATCTGTATGTAATTTAAGCAGTTACCAATGGAGTTTATATATTTCCCAATCTGTATGTAATTTAAGCAGTTACCAATGGAGTTTATATATTTCCCAATCTGTATGTAATTTAGGCAGTTACCAATGGAGTTTATATATTTCCCAATCTGTAATTTAAGCAGTTACCAATGGAGTTTATAGATTTCCCAATCTGTATGTAATTGAAGCAGTTACCAATGGAGTTTATATATTTCCCAATCTGTATGTAATTTATGGCGCTTTTCCATTACCAGTACCAGCTCGACTCGACTCGACTCGCCTTGGCTCGCCTCGACTCGGCTCGCTTTTCGCTCCGTTTTCCATTGCAGAAAGTACCGCCACAAATAGTACCCGGTCGTCATAGCGACGCATTTCGTTCCTCGTTGCCCCATCAAGCTCTCGCTGGATCCTCTCTTCGGCAACCAAACAAAGGAATGTCTGCACCTCCTCGTTTGACCACGGCGTATTCTTCCGAGTTGCCATAATAATAGTAGTAAGTTTAGTAACTATCTCTGGCCAAACTATTTAAAAATACTCCATCTGGCGCGTGCAATGATGACGCAGATTCTCTGTGACCAATCAGCAGTCGGCATTGTTTTCACGTCACATTTTAGTATCGGCTTAGCTCGCCTCAGCTCGCTTGGAACCTCGCCGGAGGTGGTACGAAAAAAAGTACCCGAAAGCAGGTACAGGTACAACTTTTACACAGTGGAAAACCAAACAAAGGCGAGTCGAGTCGAGCCGAGCCGAGCCGAGGCGAGCTGGTACTGTGTAGTGGAAAAGCGCCATTAGGCAGTTACCAATGGAGTTTATATATTTCCCAATCTGTATGTAATTTAAGCAGTTACCAATGGAGTTTATATATTTCCCAATCTGTATGTAATTTAGGCAGTTAGCAATGGAGTTTATATATTTCCCAATGTGTATGTAATTTAGGCAGTTAGCAATGGAGTTTATATATTTCCCAATGTGTATGTAATTTAGGCAGTTACCAATGGAGTTTATATATTTCCCAATGTGTATGTAATTTAGGCAGTTACCAATGGAGTTTATATATTTCCCAATGTGTATGTAATTTAGGCAGTTACCAATGGAGTTTATATATTTCCCAATCTGTATGTAATTTAGGCAGTTAGCAATGGAGTTTATATATTTCCCAATGTGTATGTAATTTAGGCAGTTAGCAATGGAGTTTATATATTTCCCAATGTGTATGTAATTTAGGCAGTTACCAATGGAGTTTATATATTTCCCAATCTGTATGTAATTTAAGCAGTTACCAATGGAGTTTATATATTTCCCAATCTGTAATTTAAGCAGTTACCAATGGAGTTTATATGTTTCCCAATGTGTATGTAATTTAGGCAGTTACCAATGGAGTTTATATATTTCCCAATCTGTATGTAATTTAAGCAGTTACCAATGGAGTTTATATATTTCCCAATGTTTATGTAATTTAAGCAGTTACCAATGGAGTTTATATATTTCCCAATCTGTATGTAATTTAGGCAGTTACCAATGGAGTTTATAGATTTCCCAATCTGTATGTAATTGAAGCAGTTACCAATGGAGTTTATAGATTTCCCAATCTGTATGTAATTGAAGCAGTTACCAATGGAGTTTATATATTTCCCAATCTGTATGTAATTTAGGCAGTTACCAATGGAGTTTATATATTTCCCAATCTGTATGTAATTTAAGCAGTTACCAATGGAGTTTATATATTTCCCAATCTGTATGTAATTTAGGCAGTTAGCAATGGAGTTTATATATTTCCCAATGTGTATGTAATTTAGGCAGTTAGCAATGGAGTTTATATATTTCCCAATGTGTATGTAATTTAGGCAGTTACCAATGGAGTTTATATATTTCCCAATGTGTATGTAATTTAGGCAGTTAGCAATGGAGTTTATATATTTCCCAATGTGTATGTAATTTAGGCAGTTACCAATGGAGTTTATATATTTCCCAATGTGTATGTAATTTAGGCAGTTACCAATGGAGTTTATATATTTCCCAATGTGTATGTAATTTAAGCAGTTACCAATGGAGTTTATATATTTCCCAATGTGTATGTAATTTAGGCAGTTACCAATGGAGTTTATATATTTCCCAATCTGTATGTAATTTAGGCAGTTAGCAATGGAGTTTATATATTTACCAATCTGTATGTAATTTAAGCAGTTACCAATGGAGTTTATATATTTACCAATGTGTATGTAATTTAGGCAGTTACCAATGGAGTTTATATATTTACCAATCTGTATGTAATTTAAGCAGTTACCAATGGAGTTTATATATTTACCAATCTGTATGTAATTTAAGCAGTTACCAATGGAGTTTATATATTTACCAATGTGTTTAGGCAGTTACTAATGGAGTTTATATATTTACCAATCTGTATGTAATTTAGGCAGTTACCAATGGAGTTTATATATTTACCAATCTGTATGTAATTTAGGCAGTTACCAATGGAGTTTATATATTTACCAATCTGTATGTAATTTAAGCAGTTACCAATGGAGTTTATATATTTACCAATCTGTATGTAATTTAAGCAGTTACCAATGGAGTTTATATATTTACCAATGTGTTTAGGCAGTAACCAATGGAGTTTATATACAAGTTTAAAATATCAGTTTAAATAGTTTGAAAGTAGTTCACCCCTGGCCATCTGCAGTGCATACAAAGTTTCAAAGTTCACCAGAATGTCTCTACATCCAGTTTTGTCCCTATAGAGGGACATTTGAGAAGTTAAAATTGTGTGAAAAAAATATATTTTGGTGCACATTTGGGTGGATGCTTCATACCACACCTAAGTACAATCTTGGCACCAGTTACAGATTTCTAAAAGAGCAAGTTGCATAACACTGTAAAAAATATTATGTTAAATTTTCGGTTAAAAAAAAAAGGCATATGTGGATGCCAGAAATGTACCACAAAAAAATACGGTAGCAACATTTGAGGTTTTACAGACTTAATTTAAATTTACAGTAAAAGTACCTATTGAAGTACTAATATCTGTTTTGAACCTTTGTACACTGACAACCACCAAACACAGTAGTGATGAACGTCACATGATGAATCCCAGCTCATCACAAACCAGCTTTTTCACAAGCAGTCAATAGTAATATACAGTAGAAGCTGCAGTGTCATTCACACAAACACTAAACACCATCATAACACACATGATAAATAAACATTAATTTACCAACACTAGATGTAACATAAAACTCTAATGTACACAACTGATTCGAAATCAGTTATTTCAATCAAAATACATCAAATGTGTCATGCAGGGAATTGTGGGAATCCCAGTTTAGAGTTTTTCACTGTAAATTATACAATTAATTCACTTCCTAAAACTGTCAATTTAATGGTATTTTACTTTAAAATTTTACTGTAAAATTTACTGTGAAATGTACAGTTAGATTTATTACAGTCATTTACCGTATAGAGTACGGAAACTTTCTGTTAACCAATTAATGTTTTTTCACTGTAGCATTTTTACAGTCTGTTACCGTTAAAATAATTTTTTACATTCTAGAGTTGGAATACAAAAGAAAAATGCTTTCAACAAATGTAAAGAACCGCTGAACAGTGACAAAGTATTAGTTCATTGTGATTGTCATTTGTCTCAGCCTGTAAAACTGGCGCTGTCCTTCAGAATATAAAACCAAATGATGAAGATCATCCAGTTGCATATAAATCACATACAGTACTCCAGCAGAGAAAATGTATTCACAATTCAAGATAGAAGCAGTGAGTCTTATATCTGCAGTAAAAAAAATGCCTTCAATATCTTTGGGGCAGACAGTTCAATTTGATGACTGATCAAAGACCGCTACTGACCTTTGCAGATGCACATATTAAGCAGTGGGCCATCATTTTATCATCGCTTGACTATCACATAATTTAAATGCGAGTGACTTGTCACGTTTTCCTTTGCCCAAGATCACAGATGCAGATCAACTGAAGCATACTGAATAACTGAAGCATATTTTCAGCTATAATGTGCACATTTCCAGGGCTTGATGCTTACTTTTTTCCCCAAAAGTTTAGGAGCGCATAAAGTACTTCAGAGGTGCATTTAAAGCTGCAGTCCGTAACTTTTTTTGGTTAAAAATGATCCCAAATAATTTTTTGAGCAAGTACATAACCAGCCAGTGTTCAAAACTCTCTGCTTGCCGTAGCTAGATTCAAAATGGTAAGCTTGTAATAATGTTTTTAATTCCAGTGGTACTGGTGGATTTCCGCGGGAAACTTCTCCTTTTCTCACAGCACTTGATAATTAAACTTATCAATTTGATGGCGGATCCAGAAAGGTTCAAACGACAATCACCAGCGACAACTGGAGACTCACCCGCTGTAAAATGCAAAAGACTTCGTTCGGACTTCGGAGTGGCTACAGAAAAAAAGAGACTGCAACCGGCCCATGCGAAAACAAGGATAATATCGGAAGGGCTTTAAATGTCCCGCAATGCTGATGTTGTTAACATTTATAATTTGAGAACAAAGTATTATTTGCACGGTTTGACGTGATATGATAAGCGATCGTTAGATTTAATCAGCGCGATTATGCTTTTTTTCCCTTAGTTGGTCAGAACAAAAGTGGATGTTACTAACTTGTTCAGACATTTTCTGGTGAAAACTCTTATGTTGGTCATATTTCCAAAAAGTATAATCTGTGATTCTGAATGCCAGTATCCACACCGGCAGCGACTGACAGCCGCACACTCTCCTCGAAACATTGTGTTCATCCGCGCTGTGCCGCGCCGAGGCACAACCCACGTAAAGCTGATAATTCTGTGAATAACTGCAATTGCAGATTTCGAACAGAGATGGCGACAAAGAGGAAAAACTACAGACTGCAGCTTTAATATTTATAAAACAATTAATTTCTCCTTAATAAAAGGATATGAGGAGACATTTAAAAGCAAAATGATTTAATTTATTTGAATGCAAATAAATATTTCTGTTTAAAGCTGTAGTTATTAACCAGGAAAAAAAAATATGTTCTGCATAATGCAGGACTTTTAATTATAAACAAGCCGAAATACACCAGGAATCTTACTCCGAAATGTCTTTACTACTTCCAGCGGCTCTTTAAAACAGATGAAAGAGATCAAATATGCACTCTTTAAATCATCTAAAAGATATTACAGTAAAAACACCACAAAGTAAATAGAGTCGTAATTAATCAATAGTTGCGTGTCTGTTGAAAGATCCCAAATTTATCCCAGCATTTTCATTGGACTAGTGAAAAAAAACAGAGGTAGACTTTCAGAAAATGAAGCACTCTCAGGCACTGAACCAAATACACCTGAGGGTCTTGTCAACAAAGTCTGGTTTTGATGTGCAAGTGTGATGCAGAGTTCAACAGGACAACTGCCGACTGAAGTCCGAATCAGTTATCGTCCAGCGGGACTTGAACGCTCACAAGTATTCAATGCTGTCATTCAATGTGTGCACAAAAAACATGAAGATGCCAGCACAAAAATAAAGAGAGCCTACGGGGATTTATGTTTGAGCAGCCAGAGAATCAGAGCTGGAGAAAGACCTCTCGTTGCTGCCGTCCAATCAAAATGGCCTTTTATCTCCATCCAAACCGGACACCGGATGGTATGATGTAGGGCCTATTGCTTTAGGATATTATTTAATTCGTATGATATTGGGTGACCAAATCTCAGAACGGAATACAAAGCCATCATGCGCATTAATCTAAATTCATGTGTTCACCTTTTTCGTTCAGCACAATTCCAAATGTTCCTATATTGTCGATAAAACATTTGCTAACAAAGCTTTGTAGATACATTACCCTTCAAACTGCGCAAATTGAAATTGCGAATTGAAAATCCGCCCAATGAAAACACGTCAGTTTCACAAAAACTCACATATATCGCAAAAAGTTTTTACGCTCACATGAAGTGGTTTTTCAGGCAATTCGAAAAAGGAATTTAGTATAAAATCGGAAAAGGAATATAATATAAAATATAACAGTTTTTTTCGCATTTACAGATCACCTGGCGTACGTAAAAGTCGATAATTCTTTAAAGATGACGCCCGCGGTATGTTTGGACAGAAGACGAGAGAGAGTTTTTTATTAAAATCATAAAAGACAAAAGAATTACGGGAATACTGGATTATTAATATCAAAGAAATGCCACAATTGATCAAGACCTTGAAGCAGATATGAAACACCTCATCCGTGACGCACCTAAGTATAAGTGGCTTTCCTCGCCATTAATGTTGGATAACACGCCTACGTCTCCTTCCATTAAAAATAACGGCTAGTGCGTTGGCTGAGATACACACAAACCTATTAACATCCGTTGCCATGATTTTTGGAATGACTTAAAACGCAAAAAAAATGACATTTTAGTCACATAACATCGGTTAATGGAAACGCCGTCATTTCGGAATAATTTAATAGAAATGCAGCTAATGTCTACCTGAACCAGCAGCCTCCATAACATTTTCTAGCATGTGGCATTATCTGTGAGACAAAACGGTAACACTTTACTTGAAAGACTGACATGACACCTTCATAATCATGACATGACATATGTCATGAATATGAAGGACGTTTTATGCATGTTTATGACAACTGTCATTAAGTGTCATTAGCTCAATTGTGAAATTTTTTATGCAAATATGACATTGTTTGAGATGTCTTTGTTATGACACCTTGACATAAACCAATACATCATAACCTGTCACTTTGTCATGACAACTTGACATTACTAAGACAACACAACCTGTCATAAACATGACATAGCAGATTAATTATCAAACTTAAGAAACCACTTAGCTTTATGGGTTATTACATTAAACTGTCATGTGGTTGGTTTTGACATTGGCTGTCATGAGGCCATTATAACTGTCATGAATTTTTTTCTTGACCACAAATACAGTGGTACAAATTGAATTTGTCATTAAAATGTTATAATGGCCTCATGACAGCGAGCGATTGAGTGAATTGAGCGAATGACACTTAATGACAGTTGTCATAAACATGCATAAAACCTCCTTCTGTCATGATTATGAAGGTGTTATGTCAGTCTTATGCACACCCCTTCAAGTAAAGTGTTACCGACAAAACTATATAGTTGTATATAGACTATTATTTATATATTTTGAAGACCAGAGACCAAGTTGCACACACATGCCACAATACTTGGTACATAAAACACGGTAACGATCCAGACTTTCTAAAACAGCAAGTTAAACTTGAAAACAATCAATAATAACACTGCAAATAAAATGGTCAAACTGTGAAAAATGCAACCTTATTAATTATTAATAATTATACATTTTTCTCCTTCGGGATTGACACTTGCCCATGGGGACTAAATAATATATGGTTATTATCTGCATAATTGTCATAAGTTAGTTCAAACATTTTGAAAATATTAAGTTAATTTTCAGTTAGTGCAGGCTGAAGGGTTGGTCGCAGACACACACCTCTATGCAACACAATCACAATCTCATATCCTTTTGTCAAAACATTGAGAACCGGTACTCACCCCTGCAGTATTGTATAATGTCTATCCTACCACAGATCTGTCTAATTGGAGGTTTGCTAGTTTTCTAGTTGTGCTGTAGCTGCAGGATGTCTCTTACGTCTCATACGTGCAACAAGAGCAGAACCTCCTCCTCCACAGTCATTATCTCAATAAATCCTCTTTAAATCTACTTTGAGAGTTGTCTTAACTTAAATATATTAAACAATTAGACAGATGCAGAAGCAGCTTATCTTACATGTCTACCCTAGCCAAACCAACCTACCCTTTTTAAGGTTTTTAAAAAGTTTTTTTTTAAACCACACAGTATTAAAAGTTTATATAAATAGTCATGCTGTGTGCTTTACATCACTCCATCTGACGCTTATCATTGGCTACGTTTACATGCAAACAAATAATCTGTTAGTAATCGTATTGATGGTTCAATCAGACTGAAAAGCCTTCATGTAAACACCATCTATGCGATTGAGCTCGATACGAATGAAATTTTGATCGGATTGAAAGGGGTAATTCATTCCTTTTCTAACCCGATCAAGAGGACATGTAAATACTTGATCGGATTGAAACCTGAAACTGGAAAGGACTGCGCATGTGCAATGACGTATGACGTGCGAGCTGCAGTTGTTGTAAAATTAAATGTCATAATTCTCCTACCACTCATCGTCTGTGAAGTGGAGCAGAACTTTATTTTGGGCGAGGGAAGGGGTGTTTTTACTGATTGATAAATATAAGCTGAATATAAATATAAGTTCATGTGCTCGTCGTCTCCTACTCAGGACCCGAAATAGATAAATATTAAGTCTGTTCTTTAAAAGGAAAAGAACCAATGTAGGAGAATAGTATGTGCAAACACTGGTTTTGTATATTAGTTCAGTGTGCGCATGTCAAAATATATATTCTAGAAGCTTCTGTCATATAAACGCACGCATCAAACCGATCACTTTATTTAGTGTTCATGTAAACACTAACATTGGATTCATCAGTAGGGATGAATTCATTCCGATTGAAACAAAAGCTTCTCGGCCAAGAAACCCATTCCATGAAGCTCCCGCCACACAGTATCCGTGCTGATATTAATGCCAGTTGAAGTTTGGAGCTCTTCAGCTGTGCAATCAGAAGAGCGTTGGCGTATTTTACGCACCATGTGACTCTACATGGTCTTCTGCTTCGAAGCTGACACTTTTTACAGTTGACCGTGAAGTGACATTGCAAGGTCGGCATCCTATCACAATATCATACTTGAATTCAATAAGCTCTTCAGAACCACCCATTTTTTGCACAAATGCTTGTAAATGCAGTCTGCATGGCTATGTGCTTGATTTTATATACCTGTGGCAATGGGTCTGATTAATACACCTGAATTCGATCATTGATAATATCGTGTCCCGATACTTTTGTTCATATAGTGTGTAAATATACTGTATATCATACAATATATGAGGCCAGGGTTAACAGGGAATATTAACTAAAATGTTGGCCTGTTCCTCACATAAAGCCACTGTGCAACGTATGAGTCATATGGGTTTCCTTTGTGGTGCTTTTTTGGAGCTTGACTGCCACTGATCACTGTACTGTAAGTTTCATTGTCTGAAAAGAAAACAGTGAATAGCTTCATTTGTGTTACAAAAAAGAAAATTTGTTTGGAAAAGCTGCAGCATGAGGGTGAGTAAATGAGTGACAGGTTTTTACTCAATTGAGTCATGTGCCAATAATTAATACAATAGTTGAGACTGAGAGAACTTGACATGCATCATGTTGCCTTTATTTTCTATTAAATTCTCACAGAGTTTCTTTTTTTTTTTTGCAATGTAAAAACCGAACAGTGGGTTTACATGTGGTTGAAGGTCCATGCATCTTTTGTTGTTTCAACTTGTTTATTTACTACATGAACAATGCTTAATTTAGCCAATAAATTCATCAAGGCAGCTGCAGATTATTTGTTCAACAAAATATTTGGATAAAAGTACATTTTTAACAGTGCACCTTAATCAACATTCTAGGGTCAATCTCAGACCATAAGCCACACACAACAGAAAAAGGGAAAGTTAACACTCACCGTTAAGCATTGCATATTCTCAGGGTTTGCTGAGTTGGAGACAGCAGCATGGTTTGCTGTAGCAGCTTCTGAGGAGATAAAAACAAAGGAGTCGTGGGCTGTCTCTCTCTCACACACACACACACACACACACACACACACACCCACACACTTGCTACAGAAAACTAACAAAGCTGTGTATGGGGAAAGTTTCTCCAAGTTCCTCACGGCAAGAGACGTCCTCTGTCCCAGGCAAAACCTAAAATACTAAAGACGCAAGATAATTTAATATTTATAATATGACCGCTTGATGAACCTATGAACCTAAATCATATTTAAACAACTACTGCTTTGTTCACATTCTACACTAATAATAGTAGTAAGGCTTTCCTCTGTGTATCCTCACAAGCACAATTTTGGCTGTATTATTTTTGTCCCCTTCAAAAATTGCTCTTGAGAAATGTTATGTTTATTACACATAATAAACATAAAATTATTAGTGTGTTTAGAAAAAAATTTACGCCCATACCGATAAACTTTACAGCGTCTTTTACCTTCTACAAAATGGCCTGTAGAAACAACCCCAGGTAATAGTAGTTATAGTAGCAAATTGACAAGCTAGTAAAAGAGCGCTCCGATTGATCGTTATCAGCCGATAATAGCTTTATATTCACTCACCTACAGGATTATTAGGAACACCATACTAATACTGTGTTTGACCTCCTTTCGCCTTCAGAACTGCCTTAATTCTACGTGGCATTGATTCAACAAGGTGCTGAAAGCATTCTTTAGAAATGTTAGTCCATATTGATAGGATAGCATCTTGCAGTTGATGGAGATTTGTGGGATGCACATCCAGGGCACGAAGCTCCCGTTCCACCACATCCCAAAGATGCTCTATTGGGTTGAGATCTGGTGACTTTGGGGGCCATTTTAGTACAGTGAACTCATTGTCATGTTCAAGAAACCAATTTGAAATGATTCGAGCTTTGTGACATGGTGCATTATCCTGCTGGAAGTAGCCATCAGATGATGGGTACATGGTGGCCATAAAGGGATGGACATGGTCAGAAACAATGCTCAGGTAGGCCGTGGCATTTAAACGATGCCCAATCGGCACTAAGGGGCCTAAAGTGTGCCAAGAAAACATCCCCCACACCATTACACCACCACCACCAGCCTGCACAGTGGTAACAAGGCATGATGGATCCATGTTCTCATTCTGTTTACGCCAAATTCTGACTCTACCATCTGAATGTCTCAACAGAAATCGAGACTCATCAGACCAGGCAACATTTTTCCATTCTTCAACTGTCCAATTTTGGTGAGCTCTTGCAAATTGTAGCCTCTTTTTCCTATTTGTAGTGGAGATGAGTGGTACCCGGTGGAGTCTTCTGCTGTTGTAGCCCATCCGCCTCAAGGTTGTGCGTGTTGTGGCTTCACAAATGCTTTGCTGCATACCTCGGTTGTAACGAGTGGTTATTTCAGTCAAAGTTGCTCTTCTATCAGCTTGAATCAGTCGGCCCATTCTCCTCTGACCTCTAGCATCAACAAGGCATTTTCGCCCACAGGACTGCCTCATACTGGATGTTTTTCCCTTTTCACACCATTCTTTCTAAACCGTAGAAATAGTTGTGCATGAAAATCCCAGTAACTGAGCAGATTGTGAAATACTCAGACCGGCCCGTCTGGCACCAACAACCATGCCACACTCAAAATTGCTTAAATCACCTTTCTTTCCCATTCTGACATTCAGTTTGGAGTTCAGGAGATTGTCTTGACCAGGACCACACCCCTAAATGCATTGAAGCAACTGCCATGTGATTGGTTGATTAGATAATTGCATTAATGAGAAATTGAACAGGTGTTCCTAATAATCCTTTAGGTGAGTGTAGTTTGATCGATGGTCTCTATAAAGACCGAACCGAAGAGCCGATCAGATGACGCTAAAATGACTTCACTACATTCACCAGTCTGGCAGTTCTACCTGGTGTCTGAAAATGACAATAAATTTGCAGCGTCTTTGAGGAGAGCGGAGACATCGCAACGACAGTAAGAAACTAGGGATGTGCGATTTTAGTGCATTTCTTTCCTCCCTAAAATCCCAAACCCAACGTCCAAATCAGCTAGATCAGAGATTATCGTAAAATACAGTCTACTGTTGCTAAAGGATGTGCTCGATAATATGGAGTTATTAAAACTGCATTGAGGCGTGAGTAGGGTTGGGTATTGTTTGGGTTTTATCCGATTCCAGTACCTACTCTGTATTTTTTAAACGGTTCCGGTGCTTAAACGGTTCTTAAATTGGTACTTAAGAAAATGAAACCACACACACTTTATCAAAAAATAATACCCTTTAATTTACAGGGCCAAACTGGACACAATATTAACTTAAACCTTTAAACAATATAAATACAAGTAACATATGGTAATAATAAAACCAATATAAAATAAAAATTCATATTTACATAATATCAAATGAAACAATATTGTATCAAACAATGTAATAATACTGGATATTAATAGAGATTACTAGCAGGCAGAGCTGCCAACTCTCACGTATTGACCGTTAGACTCACGCAAATGACCCTTTTCACAGAGAGAAATCGCGGACAAAGAGGACACTGACACCGACAGACAAGACAGAGAAGGTTACTTATTTTGATATGGAACAAATCCACAGCTGTCAGATTCTGTCAATATTTTTACGAGATTCACACAATAAATAACGTTTTGGCTCTTTGAAATGTGACAGATCGCTGTAGCGTGTCAGTTCAAACGGCACGTGATACAGCAGCCTACAAATCCACTGCTTCTACTACGCAGCGGTTGAGTGAACCTATGAAAGAGAACATCTCTGGTTACTGGTGTAACATATCTCTCAATAGGGAACGGGACGCTGCCAAGCTCCTCGCGCTGCCGACCAGCTTCCTTTTTCAGCAGAGAAATCAGAGGAGCAGATGGCGCGCGCGCCAACATAATATGACGACGTAAGTGCGTCGAGGCGGCGCCCGCGCCATTAGCCAATGGATTGGCTTGATTCTATATGGGATTCAGACTGTCGGCACACCCAGAGGGCGTTCTGACGCGTAATTTTACACGTGAAATGCAGCCAAACCTTGCGAGAAAGAGCGCGCATGCGAGACAGAGGAAACTGTGCTCCAAACTGTGTAGCACACGCACGGCTGAGAGGGAGAGAGCGAGAGACCTTGTGTGTGTGTGTGCATAATGAAGTTAGGCACCGAAATCAGGCACCGAAATTTTCGTTCTTATTCGGTCTGGTTACTACCGTTTACGTCGGAACCGGTTCCCTATTGGCACCGAGTTTCGGTACCCAACCCTAGGCGTGAGGGTGATTTAGTTTCCTTAGCGGCTTTCTGCGTACGCAGTGAAACACAGACGAGCAAAGTGAACTTTTACATGATGTGAAGGCCAAGTATGGTAACCCGTACTCTGCATTTAACCCATCCAAGGTAGTGCACACACACATTGGGAGTGGTGAGTATAATCACACACACAGAGCAGTGGGCAGCCATTTTTGCTGTGGCGCCCAGGGAGCGATTGGGGTTTAGTTGCTTTGCTCAAGAGCACTTCAGTCGTTTCCTGCTGGTTTTGAGAATCGAACCCGAAATCTTTGGGTTCCCAGTCTGACTCTCTAACCATTAGGCCACGACTGCCCCTTGTGCATCAGGTTTGCGCCTAAACGGTTAAAAACTGTTTAAAAACATGTCAAAATGCCCAGCTTCACTTAAAATCAGAGCCATCATCAGAGGTGCTCACACTTTGTTTCTAACGTTCATTTAGTCACCATGAAATCAAAATTGACTGTTCTTATTTTTTGTATGGAATATTATGACAGTATGATGTATCCATCCATGCACATCATCATTTTTATTATCCATGTTCCTTGTAAACTTTAATCAAAATATCTTTCCCTCCCTCCTGCAACGACATCTCTGACGGCAACCTTTCAATCACATGATATCCACCAATAGCAAACCTGTCAATCATGTCGACTTTAAGCCTGGTTTGCACAGTCCACAGACTGTCCGAGGAGCTCGAGGCATTTGTACTTGACATATTTGACATACAATGGAATATACAAAATATATAAAAGAGATACAAAATTTGGGACATGAAAAGCCGTTGCAGGAGTTCAATTCATTTACAATAGCATTACAGTAGAATATAGACTGGAGAGTACTGTTGTGCCGCCCACTATTTTGAGGCTTGTGAACTGAGATACTGTGATACTTCAGATCAATTTGAAAAAAAATTGCTAAATGAAAATGCACAATTTGCTTATAGAAAAGCAGAAATACTCGGGTTACTTTGGTACACAAAATTCAGCACTGTTTTTGACACTTGCTTGTCATGGAGAAAATTTAAAGAAGCCAAACATGATTTATGTTTCCCAACAGCCATTCAACCTATTTAGTCAATACTATTCAAGCATCAAACTACAAAATCTCCACTGCCAGTTACAGATTATTTTTTGATTTAGAGCTGCTTAACCATAGAATTGAATTTTGTTTGCATAATTGATCATTATTTTCCTGTTCATTCCTGTAAACGCAGCTAACGGGAACATTCTCCGAATTTTGGCTAACGCTGAACTCTGACTCCGCTAACTCTGAAGTAAAGAACAAACATTCATCTAGCATTTTTAACATAAGTCCCCCTGTAGTTCATCATTTTATCCCTTAAAACTCATCTTTGATCACCAAAATGACGTATTTAAAAAAAATCTTCATGCTTAAAAATAGCTTGAATGTAACTCCTTGCCTCATTTAGTATACGCGGTTCTATGAATATGCAAATGAGCTCCGCCTCCACTCACTCACTCACTCAGAGATCCACTGGTTGACGATCACTTGTTGATCTGATTGGTTACAAGGTCGTTTGTGACGTCAGAAACACCAGCGATTTCAAACCGTGTTTTTGAGACTGTCTTTGGTTCACTGCAGTTTTAAGCAGAAAATACTCAGCAATGCTGTCGACTTATGAATTAACAGATGGTGTGTCTTAAAGCATATTAAAAACACCACATAGACATATAAACAACATTAAAAACTTGATTTTCACCACAGGGGGACTTAAAATGTAAATGTATATTCAAAGTAACGTTCCTGTAATGTTTGCAAAATAGAATTTCTCCTAACATACATTATATAAAGCGCTCGCTGTATAAATAAATGTGACTTGATTTCTTATTGTCACTTGGAAAAATAATCTGTTTGTGAGCTCCACCAAGTCATAATTGTTATGTAACTTCATCGGCTCCAGGCACTGTTGGACCAAAAGCACAAATCTTATTGGTTGGCCAGTGTTTTAATGTTGATCTGAACAGACACTAACAGTTGTCGACTCAAAATGGTTATCGTCACACTGCATTTTCGTGATGATGAACATTCAACTTGATGTACACAGGCGTTTACTCTCACACAAACCATTTTTGATTATTTAATAAGATTTCATTTCATTTTAATACGATATTTAAGATATCTTTAGAATATTGGCTGCTTCTCACAATAACTTCAGGTTTTAATATCCTGAAGGCTACACATGCAAAACCTGACCCACACATTCACTCCCTGTGTGCAACCATTATGCAATCTACCCACACTAAAAAATGCATTAAAGAGTAGCATGGCCCACTTCTGCTTAGAAGGGTATCAACAATTTAAAAATGCTTAGGTAACTTGAAAATTTGACAGAGCGAAAAATCAGAGCGAAAGAGAACACGAGTGACAGACAAACCGAGACAGATGGTTATTAATGCATTAATGTTAATCTACTCAGACAGTTAAGTCACTGACATACTGGCATACAACCCAGCCACAGAGAAAATGTAATAAATAAATACATTTTGTTTCAATTAATTCACCCAAGGGAAAAATAATACAAAGATAACAAGCTTCCTCTACATCAAAATAAATGTGACGTTAATCTAGACTCCTAAGGAAAAGAAACACACATCGGGGAGAAGAGGACAGATCCCTCACCTGATCACTGATGTTCAGACAGATGTTGAGCTTGTGGAAGTTATTCCCTCAAACTCAGAAACATGAGCAGAAATGATGTTGCTGCTGTTTCTCTCAGTGAACGCTACAGCGTGTGTGTGTGTGTGTGTGTGTGATTCTTGATGTTTGGCTTGTCTGACTCCCTCCCTCCATTCTCTCTCTCTCTCTTTCTCTCTCTCTCTCTCTCTCTCTCTCTCTCTCTCTCTCTCTCTCTCTCTCTCTCTCTCTCTCTCTCTCTCTCTCTCCCCCCATATAGAGTATGTACCCCCCCCCCCTCCCCCTTTCAGCGCTGCACTTGTCGTGTTCTGACTTCCGGTTTGTATTTCCACAGCATGAAGGTAAGATCTTACAGATTTATGAATGAACCGCTCGTTCATGAATACATCCGCTTCAAACATTACAATGCACACATGATAACTTTCGTTAACTCTACAATAGAGCTACCGCAAAAACAGAAGTTTCAAACACAATGAACTAAAGATGGCTGAGCGCTGGTTTCTCTGGCACATGTTAATCCTCCACTCTCTCTCTCTCTCTCTCTCTCTCTCTCTCTAGTCCTTCCTACATCCTCTCCATATAACGATATGATTGGTAGGTCTAAGTCAAGGCAATTTATATTTTTACACTACTTTAACTCGTCAAAAAAAATGCCATTTCAACTTTTTTTTATAAGTTAAAGGCGATTCAACTATATTTTTTAACACGGTTTAATGTAAGTACAGTTTAAATGACTTGTACAAATAAAGTAAAAAATATATTAAAAAATTTAAGCCAGCAACTGAACTTGAGTTTTTAAGTTGAAATTGGTGGGGGGGGGGGGGACATTTACAGTGAAACATTTATGTTTTAAACACACCAAATTTCTGTCCTATTATAGCTTTATTTCATTTTAAATTTTTCATTTCAGTTTAGTCACTCTGGATTTTGTTATTTTTAATGTTTTGCTTTGTTGTCGAAGGCAGGAATTTCTCTTGTGTACAGATGCATGCTTTAATCTAATCTAATTATCCTGGTCAAATAACAAACTGCTAACAAATGTAAGCCCCTCTTTTGATAAGCATCCACAGAATGAGAGTGGAAGATGATGATTCATTTTATGCACATCAGTGGGTCAGGGAGAATGAATCATGAATCATCAGTGTGTAACGATTTAATGACAACTCATGTTGTGTCAAATAAATAGAAGGAAAAATTTTTTTTTGGACATTTCTAATTCTTATTCACTAACCCCAACTATATTTATAGCTCTAAAATATGCTACAGCAATAAACCTCCTGATCAGAGCTCTTTCGTGCCAAACAGATTTGATCCCATGGACAGGGACAATAATCGTCTGTAAAAGCATCTTAACAGAGCGGACAGATATATCTGCAGGCGAGGGGGAGGGAGAGAGAGAGAGAGAGAGAGAGAGAGAGAGAGAGAGAGAGAGAGAGAGAGAGAGAGAGAGAGAGAGAGAGAGAGAGAGAGAGAGAGAGAGAGAGAGGGAGAGGGATGTGGACTGACAGATGTCAGGCTGAAACTGAGAGAAAACAGAAGATAATAGATGAGAGGAAGATGCAGGAGGTCGAATTGGTAAGTCTCTCTGTGATCCCTCATATAATCTGCTAATTAGTAAATTAAGGCAATTAAATATTCATTCAGCCAGACGCAAGCTCCAACATAATTGCTCAACTCAACCCACTCATTCACAGAAGAAAATAACACTGAACATTTATCATGAACATTTATAAAAACAGACCTGCCAGTTATTTATTCAACTTATAATTACTTACCAGCCCTGGATTCATAAATCTGTAAGATCTTACCTTCATGCTGTGAAAATACAAACCGGAAGTCAGAACACGACGACGGCAACATTTAATCATTTAGCAGATGCTTTTATTCAAAGCGACTTACAAATTCTACTATTAATCAAAGCAATCAAACCAACAATAGGGCAACAATATGTGAGTCGCCGATCATTCATGGCCTATAGAGGGCGCAACACGATAAGAAAGGCCACTTTTACGCTCTGTTTCATTTAAAATGACAAATAAATGCATTCTCAGAGAACGCTCCACAAGATTTGATTATACCATCTGGATGCTCAAAATTGATCGAGTGAACGCATGTTTTATACAGCTTATTGTAGTGGTGTTACGGGACGTGGTGGAGGAAACACAAGGAAGACGATGAGGAACAGGAGGACAGGAATTTAAACCGGAGCAGGAAGCCTCCAGGGCGGAGCAGGATGTGCTGGCGGCCAGGGCGGACACTTTCCCTCGGGCGGGCAGGGTGGAGACGACCCTTCAGGTGGCCATGGAGGAGACGACCCTTCGGGTGGCCATGGCGGAGACGACCCTTCGGGTGGCCATGGCGGAGACGACCCTTCGGGTGGCCATGGAGGAGACGACCCTTCGGGTGGCCATGGAGGAGACGACCCTTCGGTGACCATGGAGGAGACGACCCTTCGGGTGGCCATGGAGGAGACGACCCTTCGGGTGGCCATGGAGGAGACGACCCTTCGGGTGGCCATGGAGGAGACGACCCTTCGGGTGGCCATGGCGGAGACGACCCTTCGGGTGGCCATGGAGGAGACAACCCTTCGGGTGGCCATGGAGGAGACGACCCTTCGGTGACCATGGAGGAGACGACCCTTCGGGTGGCCATGGAGGAGACGACCCTTCGGGTGGCCATGGCGGAGACGACCCTTCGGGTGGCCATGGCGGAGACGACCCTTCGGGTGGCCATGGAGGAGACGACCCTTCGGGTGGCCATGGAGGAGACGACCCTTCGGGTGGCCATGGCGGAGACGACCCTTCGGGTGGCCATGGCGGAGACGACCCTTCGGGTGGCCATGGAGGAGACGACCCTTCTGGTGGCCATGGAGGAGACGACCCTTCGGGTGGCCATGGCGGAGACGACCCTTCGGGTGGCCATGGAGGAGACGACCCTTCGGGTGGCCATGGCGGAGACGACCCTTCGGGTGGCCATGGCGGAGACGACCCTTCGGGTGGCCATGGAGGAGACGACCCTTCAGGTGGCCATGGAGGAGACGACCCTTCGGGTGGCCATGGCGGAGACGACCCTTCGGGTGGCCATGGAGGAGACGACCCTTCGGGTGGCCATGGAGGAGACGACCCTTCGGGTGGCCATGGAGGAGACGACCCTTCGGGTGGCCATGGCGGAGACGACCCTTCGGGTGGCCATGGAGGAGACGACCCTTCGGGTGGCCATGGAGGAGACGACCCTTCGGGTGGCCATGGAGGAGACGACCCTTCGGGTGGCCATGGCGGAGACGACCCTTCGGGTGGCCATGGAGGAGACGACCCTTCGGGTGGCCATGGCGGAGACGCCCCTTCGGGTGGCCAGGGTGGAGACCTTTCACCAGCAGGAACAGTTCAAGGTTCGGGAAAGTGATTTTGTGCCTCTTTGGGATGATGGCACCACAAGACACCGTTCACTTGCAGAACTCAAGCTTCTGGAGACACATCGGTCTGAAGTAGTGAGTTTAGGTGTAGAGGAGCAGAGCCAGTGGTTGTTCTGTAAACACCAGTTTATGAGGAGAGATGTGTGACGTGTGTGTCTTCGACTCGATAAAGACACGCTGCAGCATCTGGATCAGTTGCAGAGGTTTGACAGTGATGCTGGAAGGATCCCATTATAATAGTCGAGTCTGGATTGAACAAGAGCTTGCACCAGGAGTTGAGTATCTCCGATAGGAAGGGCCTGATCTTCTAATGTTGTAGAAGGTAAATCTCAGGACTGGGACTTCTAGCAATGTGTCTGTGAAGTTTAACTGATCATCAATCACAACTCCAAGGGTTCCTGGCTGGAGTTATGGATGATGAACCTACAGCTGAATGGAGAAGTTGTGGTGTAGTGTTGGGTTGACTGAAACCACAGGCAGCTCTGTCTTTTCCAGGTTGAGTTGAAGGTGGTGGTCCTTCATCCAGCAATAAATGTCTGTCAGGCAGGCTGAGATGCGAGCCGTCGGATCATCTATCAGGAATGAGAGGTAGAGTTGTGTGTCGTAAGCATAACAGTGATAGGAAAAACCATATTTCTGAATGACAGATCCTAGTGATGACATGTAGATGGAGAAGAGAAGTGGTCCCAGCACTGAGCCCTGAGGCACCCCAGTTGCTAGATGTTGCGACTTAGACACCTCACCTCTCCACGAAACCCTAAAGCCTGGAACACACCAAGCCGACAGTTTTTGTGCGTCGGCCAACTAAGTCTTCTCAGTGTGTTCCGCACCGATGGCTGAAAATGGTCCTCGTCGCCTTTTTTTCGGCCGATTCGACATGTTGAAAGAGGGAACTCTGATTGGCTGTTCGGCTTAGTCAGTGTACGAGAATAATAGCAAAACAGCGAGCAAAGAAGTCAAAACGGTAACGATAGAAGGCTGTTCTTATGTTTCGTCATCTTACCTGAGTGTTCCTTGGCGAATATTTCAATATTAAAGGCAAACTATGCAGGAATTCCTAGAATCGCTGTGGAGTACTTGTATTTAACGTTACTGTCATAAATACCACTCACGCAGAGCGTCTCTGCCATAGACTGGTCTCTGCACTCACGGCCTGATACCCCTTTGAAGCTTTTATATTAAGGTACAAATCTTGCATAGTGTGCATTTTTTGCATTAAATAAGAGATCTAGCGCTAAAATGTGTTTTTGAACTCAAGCTGAGCGCTCGTGTCCGCTGCTATCAGTGTCATGGATACAGTGTTCTCTGTGGCGTCCAATCTTCACTCGGATGCGCGCTTCAATCTATCGCCATTGCGGAGACTCTCTATTCATTCCGGTGAAATCACAAAATAAAATGCACAAAAACGTGTCCCTGCTTGATATAGACTGTAACCACTGATGAACATATTCAGTTTTGATAAGAGAGAAAAAACTTAGAACCTGTAACCCCTGACACGCTTGGCAAAAGATCTACCACTAGACCATTGAAGAACTCAAACAAAACTTGCGGATCGATGCATTTATTTATGGGTTGAGCAGAGAGGCTCATTCTCTTTTCCTAGTCTCTTCCGACCGCGCTTTCTTTGCTTTTTCCATCGTCGAGTATCACGTCTGAAATGCGCGCAAGTGTCTTCGTGCGTCATATGTTGTTGTTGATGTGTGTGACGTCGTTGCCGTAAAGCATGTCGTGATTCTCGCGAGATTTGTCGGGGGCGCTCCTCTCAAACTTGCATTGCTGGTTTTTCCAGCGGCTGGAACTTTACTACCAGGATGATTCGCCCTACCATGAGTTTGTTTACCACCGAAATGACTTTGAAGCTGTTATATTAAAGTCCCCATGAATTCAAAATTGACCATATTTACTTTGTTTGCCTAAATTGATCATTTTGTGGTGAACAATTCATCCATGCAAGTCAATCCACACAAAAAAATGTTTTGGCTTCGTAATCTTTAATCAAAATCTGAAATTTCCCCTCCCCTCTGCATTGGAGGACCTTCCCTGATGACGTAGGTTTGACGGTTTGGGCGTCTGCTTAACATCCATAACCACGCCCCTCCAACTGACAGTAGACAGGCGAATGAAAACACCTACTTTTCTAGATCCAATCAGGTGCTAGTTAGAAAAAAACCCACGCCCACTATTTTTCCTCATTTAGTATTCCGTTTCTCTCGGAAATACGTCACAACACTGGAGAAAAGTCGTTTGCAACTTCCGGTTCACGGGGACTTTAAGGTACAATTCTTGCATAGTGTGCCTTTAACATGAGCGGAGTGGAATAAAGAAAGTGTTAAGCGGGATTGATATTCAAAACGGTAAGCACGCACTGCTTTGTTTACGGTGTGTATCTGCAGCGTCGGTTTCCCTTTTTGAATGACGAATATAGACGAATATATCTGCAGAAATAGACAGTTGTCTCATTTACACGCCGGCGCAGAACGCGGTTCTAGCTGACAGTCGGCTGTAGTTCTCTCGGTGTGTTCAAGTGCAGCTTTTCCCCCGACGCAAGCCGACAACACAGTCGGCTTTCATCAGCGCTAGGTCGTCGGCGTCGGCTTGGTGTGTTCCAGGCTTTAAGGCAAGCACTGAGGCACCCCAGTAGCTAGATGTTGCGACTTAGACACCTCACCTCTCCACGACACCCTAAAGGACCTTCTTCCTGAGAGGTAAGACTTGAAGCATTGGAGTACGGTTCCTGAGATACCCTTCATCTTTAGGATTGACAGGAGGATCCGGTGGTTAAATGTGTCAAAATAACCGAGAGCAGGGCAGTCTCCGTTGAGTGGCCGCCTTTGAAACCAGACTTGTTGTTGTCCATGAGGTCGTTCTGCTATTATTAAACCCTTCTGCTTCATGAAGCTGTGAAACATTTACTAATCTTTTCTTTCAAATGAGTGGTTCAGAGCTTGTGTAAAACAGATATTTCACTGGCCATCATCTAAGCTAACATGTACAGTCATGTCCATGTGGCTTTTATTTAAAACATCCAATCATTTTCAGTTTCACAATATTAGTTTCAGTGTAATATTTGGTCATATAGCCTTAATAAGGACATTGAATAAAAGCTTTTAAGTAGGCTGTTTTATATAGTTTGCACAACAGTTACTTTCAAAATATCCACTCTCTCCTAATTTTATCAGTCAAGAGATCTTTCTTTTTTTTTTACTTATATTGTTTTAATGTTACATTTAACAGTACCATTTTCACACATTACCCATACTTCAACTCAAGTAAAAATTCTCTGTGCTTTTTATACTCCTATATTTATGTGTGAGACTGACTGGCTTCTTAAAGTTCCCTTTCGAGAGGTTCCTCTTATTGCGTAAGTAGCTTACGCTATGGAAAACTCCTTTTCTCGAGAAATATTGAAGTCTTTATGTAAAACGCATTGCAGCTGCACAGCATACAGCAAATGATTTGCTCTTATCATCCGATCGTGGTTGTATCTCTCTATTAGTGTTACTCGATCTTAGTGCTGCATTTGACACCATTGACCACAACATTCTTTTAAATAGACTAGAAAACTATGTTGGCATTAGTGGAATTGCATTAGCATGGTTTAAATCATACTTAACTGACCGTTATCAGTTTGTAGCAGTAAATGAAGAGATGTCTTATCGATCACAAGTTCAGTATGGCGTACCACAAGGCTCAGTACTAGGACCGCTGCTGTTCACTCTGTACATGCTACCATTAGGAGATATCATTAGGAAACATGGAGTTAGCTTTCACTGTTATGCCGATGATACTCAGCTGTATATTTCTTCAAAACCCAACGAAACTTACCAATTCACAAAATTAACGGAATGCATAGCTAATATAAAAAATTGGATGACTAGTAATTTCCTACTACTAAATTCTGAAAAGACAGAGATTCTAATTATTGGACAAAAAACTTCCACACGTAATAACCCAGAATACTGTCTAACACTTAATGGCTGCTCTGTCAAGTCTTCGTCGTCGGTTAGGAACCTGGGTGTGCTCTTTGATACCAACCTTTCTTTTGAAAGCCACGTGTCTAGTATCTGTAAAACTGCTTTTTTCCATCTTAAAAATATATCTAAAATACGCCATATGCTCTCATTGGGAAATGCGGAACAATTAGTCCATGCGTTCATGACCTCAAGGCTAGATTATTGTAATGCTCTACTGGGTGGTTGCCCTGCACGCTTAATAAACAAACTACAGCTAGTTCAAAACGCTGCAGCTCGAGTTCTTACCAGAACCAGGAAATATGACCATATTAGCCCGGTTCTGTCAACACTGCATTGGCTCCCTATTAAACATCGTATAAATTTTAAAATATTGTTGATTACCTACAAAGCACTAAATGGTTTAGCTCCGCAGTACTTGAGCGAGCTCTTAACGCATTATAGTTCTTTACGTCTATTGCGATCTCAAAATTCCGGCCAGTTGATAATACCTAGAATATCTAAATCGACTGCAGGCGGTAGATCCTTTTCCTATTTAGCACCAAAACTTTGGAACAGTCTTCCTACCATTGTCCGGGAAGCAGACACACTCTGTCAGTTCAAAGCTAGACTAAAAACACATCTCTTTGACCTAGCATACACATAATACATTATAGACTTCTATAAATTCAATGTTAGGCTGCATAGATTAGGTCAGCCGGAACTGGGAACACTTCCCTTAAATCTTGATGTACTCGCTACATCATAAGAAGAATGGCATCTACGCTAATATTAGTGTCTTTGTTTATCCCGAGGTTTTCCCGCAGCCTGCCGGATCCAGGCAGTGTCCAGATCTGACGAGGGAGCTTTGCCTGGACCCGATGACAATGCAGTGCTGAAGTATCCACTATCCTCTCCCTATGGAGGATCCCTTTCCCACTCTACAGATAAAGCGTTGTGAATTCCGGCTCGCGTACCCCGAAATGATAAAATAAAACAAAATTCTGTATCAAAATTTTTAGGCAAGAAAAGTAGTTTGTTTAGGCTGGGTTGTATGAATTACAAACCTGCGCACATATTTTAAAAAGCACATAACTATAGAATTCTGAATGAGCATGTGAACGCCGTCAGCGTTAATCACAGGTTCGCGTTTAAAGTCTGATCATTTCGACGGAGGTGAATCAATCAAAGTTAACTTTAGCTGGAAGTAACATTATTCAAGAACCGCTATAACGCCAAAACAATCTGTTACCTTAAATGATATGTTTATCTCTGTAAAGCTGCTTTGAAACAATCCATTGTTAAAAGCGCTATATAAATGAAGATGACTTGACTTGACATACAGCAATGAGCGAGGCAGCTGCGGCAACTGCACGAACCTATGACGGGGCGACTCTGAACCCGCTTCCAATGAGCGTGCTTCGCGCTCACGCGCGTCAGAGCCCGTCAAGATGGGCGCGGCCAAGGGCTATATATTTGGCGCCCCGTCGTCTGAGTTCTTTAGATTTAATCTCCTTCAGCAAAGAACCTTCTCTTCGCTGGATCCTCCGGATTTGTTGGAGTCTTTTCGCCGCCGCCGTCAACAATCCTACAGCAGGACTGCTTCGAGGACGCCGGCGCCTTCAGCCGACGAACAGGACTACCTAGTTGTTCGTTTCCTGAGGTGCGCCAGGAGGATGAATCCCCCACACCCCCCCCCCTTGGTGCCGATCTGGGACCTGGCCACGGTCCTGGACGCACTCAAGCGTGCCCCGTTCGAACCCCTCCGAACTGTGCACCTTAAACAGCTCTCGCTCAAAACTGCTCTCTTGCTGGCTCTCGCCTCGGTCAAGAGAGTGGGCGACCTGCACGCGCTGTCATCAAGCGCTGCCTGCCTGGAGTTTGGACCTAACGAGCTGCCTCGCTCATTGCTGTATGCTGTGCAGCTGCAATGCGTTTTACATAAAGACTTCAATATTTCTCGAGAAAAGGAGTTTTCCATAGCATAAGCTACTTACGCAATACTCGTTCCCTCTTCTCAGGGAACCGAGGTTACGTTAGTAACCGAGTCGTTTCTCATTGTTATCCAGACACATATACGTCCAACCACAGAGATTCCCATCAGAACATCACGTCCCATCATTATTCAGAATATTCTTTCATCTCTGGCTTTAGGCAAGAGCAGAAAAGTCTCTTCCATTTTGCATCATTCCACAGATGTGAGTTACTTTATATTGTATTCTGGTGGAATGGAATAACTGTACAAAACCAAGGAAGTTCAAGAATTATTCAGTTTCAAAGTCATAAATTTCAAATCTGTTATGCAATAATTTAAACCATATGGAAAAGTACTGGAAGTTTAAGAAGTTTATTCGTCTTTATCAAAACATTTTTTTGATGCCTAAAGATCAAGATGGCCGGGCCCTTAACGGTCCCGTTCTTCGCAATTCCATTTTTCAAACTTTAGTTAGTGTGTAATGTTGCTGTTAGAGCATAAATAATACCTGTAAAATTATAAAGCTCAAAGTTCAATGCCTAGCGAGATATTTTATTTAACAGAAGTCCCCTTTCAAAGCATACAGCGAATGGCCGGTTTGGACTACATCCCTTCACTTTCTTTTTTAATGACATAACTAGAACAGTTTTTTGACTAATCTCGGCCCACAGGAATACACAAGAAAGGGGGCGTGGTCTTGTTGCGCTCCCACGGAGAAGAAGCACTTCAGCTGCGGATGGTAAGAGGCGTGACCTTTCCGGGCAACGTGCGATAAGCTGCTGTCGAATCACAACACAGGAACCGCTGGCACAATCAGAACTCGTTACGTATTTCTGAAGGAGGGACTTCATAGAACAAGGAAGTCATCGGGCCGTTTTTTGGACAGTGAAAACAGCAGTATACAGATAAGTAAATTGTGTGAAAAATACTGTTTTTTTACATGTGAAACATGAACACATGTTATATTGCACACTGTAAACACAATCAAAGCTTCAAAAAAACATGAAGAACGGGACCTTTAAAGGGGAACATTTCAAAACAAAAACAATCCCTGGTGGAAAAAAAATATGCTAAGTATACTTGCAGCCAGGCTAATTTAGTAGTCTACTTCAAGTGTGTTAAAGATTAGTTAACTTGAAGTGTGCTATTTTGAAAAAACTAAGTATATTTTAGTTGTAATTAAATTGTAGTAAAGCATGACTTTAAAGGGGAACTTGGCAACTCTAGCCATTTCTTCCCTGATTTTCACTTTTGTTGTCGCATGTTTTCTCATCAGCTCCCCCTACAGCTGTGCGGCATATATTTCACAACACTGTCATAAAAAAACTCACTTGCGGCGCCGTCCTCCCGCTTTCTACCTCTGCTAATGTACATTTGTTATTATCGGAGCCAGCCAACTTTATCGTGTGGAGCTGTGTCTACCGAGTGGGTAATACATCACACACAGTATCATAGAATTATGTCGAATTGCCATAAAGCAGTTCGTGGTTTTCGCTCGTTCTCGCTTCTCACGAGACTTCCTATTTCCAACTTACCAGGACGTTAGTCACGATGTTGCAAGGTTGGTTTTCCGTCTGGGGACGCTGGGGGGAGCGGGGAAAGCCACCATTCTCTCCAGAACAGGTTATTTAACCATCCAAATTATTTCTAAACAGTTTTATTAAGTTGAAATAGTTGCCAAGTGCCCCTTTAAGTGTATTTAGTGTACTTTTGTGTACTAAGTTCAACTTCAAGTATACTTATACTTTAAGTATATGCCTGTGTAGGCACTAATTACATGTTTTATTAGTGATTTTAAAGTGTACTTTATTCGTGGTACAAGTACATTACAAATTCATTAAAAGTGTCTTCAAAACACAAGCAAAATACCATAAGTGTGTTTATATATATATATATATATATATTTATTTATTTATTTATTTTGCAAAGATTTATTTTTGGCATTTTTGCCTTTTATAGGACAGTAGCACAACGGCACAACATGTCGGCACACTTGCCCAAAAGGCTATCGGCACCGACCATATGTGAATACAACTGGCACACTTTGTCTTCAATAACAATGCACATTAATAGACAAATAATACTTTGTACAAAATACTATTGTATACTATAATGTATTTTGAAAGTATACTTTGCATTGTTACGATGTTCATTTCCAGCACACAGTTAAAATATACCTAAAAAATATTTTTAATAAAGTGCAAATAAATACACTTAAAAAAAATACATTTTAAATAAACTGAATTTTCACTTCAAGTATATTTTTCTAAAATGTATTTTTTGAAGATAAACTAAAGTACAATTATTTTAAAGTGTGTCAAAAGTTGTATTGTGAAAATAGGTAAAAGCATAATGCTAATATACTTTTAATATATTTAAAGATACAGTTTTTGTTACTATATTTGCAATGTACTGTTGAAGAAGGGAATATATTTCAAATACAATCAAGTATACTTTTGTTCATGCCAAGGAGGATCATAAGACTTTTCCCCATGACAGACCAAGATGGGGTTTTTCTGCTCCTTTTTGTTTCTTCTTTAGGGAATTGGTATTCTGTTCAGTTTTAATATTCTCTGTGGATTAATTTCACCTCCTTAAATTCACAACCCAATGTAGTATTGATATTTACTGTTTATTTCATTAAAGGCACCAAACTGGAACAATAGGGCAACAGCGCTGACCTGGAAAATCTTATAAGCGATTCATAGACCATTGGATATCCATGGAGAGACAGTTGCTTTGTGTTCTGTTATTTCAGGGTTGTATGATCATATCAGAGATGCAGTGAGGTTTGTACAAATTTGACTTGGGTATTCTTTACACAGTACCAAGTGCATGTCATATTATGGGTCAAATATGCCTCTTCACGAATGTTAATGGGTCGGTGCACCCAGTAGAAGGAAGGTTATTTCTTGCCTTAAAAAAATGTTACTACACTTGGTAGGGGATGGATATGTTTTACTCTGTGTGTGTGTGTGTGTGTGTGTGTGTGTGTGTGTGTGTGTGTGTGTGTGTGTGTGTGATTATATTGTGTATATAATGCAATGCAATATGATGCATGCAAAAAACTGCATAGTATTTTTCTGAATAAATATGTATTACATGAAATGCAAGAATTCAGACAAAAACTCGCGTCTGTGCCAGCTGTGGAATTAGAGCGCATAAATGTGACGCATTTGGGGAGGTGAGGGGGAAAACCCTGCAGTATTTTCTTGTGTAACCTCACACACACACACACCAGAGGAATCTGATTTTAATCTGTGTGTCCCATGCACAGTTCAGAAGAGGTGGCTGCTCTCGGAGGCATTATGATGTTAGGCTCCTGTTCATTGGCTGAGGGAGAGATAATGGTATTCCCAGATTTACATGACAAACAAGAGCATTAAAACCAGCAGAGATGAAGTATCAGACATGTTGGCTCATGTCTCCTCAATAGAACATAAAATGAACAAGAACACTGATAGTTCTTCATTAAACACACGACAAAAGCATAAATTAATTAGAAAGCCAAATGAATACCTTACATTACATTAAAGGGTTAGTTCACCCAAAAATGATGTCATGTCAATTTCCAGCGTCACTGAACGCGGATCCACAACAGAACCGGAAGACAATACAATGCTGAATAAAGTCGTAGTTTTTGTTATTTTTGGAGCAAAATGTATTTTCGATGCTTCAACACACTCTAACTAACCCACTGATGTCACATGGACTACTTTGATGATGTCTTTATTTCCTTTCTGGACAAGGACAGTATACCGGACATACATTTACAATGGAGGGACAGAAAGCTCTCGGACTAAATCTAAAATATCTTAAACTGTGTTCTGAAGATGAACGGAGGTCTTACGGGCTTGGAGCGACATGAGGGATGGAGAGTCATTATGACATCATTTTCATTTTTGGGTGAACTAACCCTTTATAAGTACAATTTACATGCAACTAACATCAGGCATTTCGATTCTTGGGTGTTTTTTTGGCTTGTAGTCTACAGTATGTACTGCCCTATACGTATTGTGTGGGATAATTTCAGCAGAGCTTCAGTCTGATATGAATAAGGTAATGCATCTGTCTACATCACTGTCATATTTAACAGGCACAGTAAATCAATATTACATTATTGATGAGAAGGTCCTTTGAAGCCTGTGAACTCTAACTGATACCGGCATTAATGATTGATTGATTTTAAAGATAGCGGTTCCTAATTGCTTCCCAAATAACTGTGGGCTACTTAGTTGGGCTCCTCAATTTTTTAACAGACTTTACAAAGAGGTGGGAGAGTGGGCGTTGCTGGAAGGTGGTCTTATAAAATTAAATAATCGGCATTTGCATTTGAAAAAAACAACATGACCTATGATAATATATCTGAAGATAATTAGCTCAGCTGTGAAAAACAGTGCAGGATCTCTCTAAAATCCCAGATTGGGCATCAAACTTTAAGTCCCCCTGTGGTGAAAATCAAGCTTTATATGTCTATGTGGTGTTTTTAATATGCTTTAAGGCCCCGTTTACACTTACATTGTTATTTTGAAAATGGAGGCATTTCCCTTCGTTTACACGCAAACGGAGAATTCGCCTCTGAAAACGATTCTTTCTAAAAACTCCAGCCAGAGTGGAGATTTTGGAAAACTTTGTTTTCACGTTTGCACAGTATGCGACGACAGAACTTGCACCTGCGTCAAAAGTGCGACCTATGTTCATTTACATTTTCATTTGGCTATGGTGATCATGGATGCATTCAGAGTAGCAGTCGCATTTACTATGCTGGTGCAAACCCTTTTCGTCTCTTTGCATTTGCAAATACAGTGATTCGTTGCTGTTGTTGCAATTTTCGGGATTCTGATTGGCAAACGTGGGCTTGAGCTTCTCGTTACACTGCCACCTACAGGTTTGGCATGCTCTTGACGGCATATATACATGGGTTGATGGCATATATACACGGGTTCGAGTAAACTAACACTTTTCTGAAAACTGACAGGTGTGCACGATGTTGTTTTTGAAAACGGAGAGGGTGAAATGTCCGTTTATGAAAATATCCGGCCACGTGTAAACGTAGCCTGAGACAAACCATGTGTAAGTTCATAAGTCGACAGCATTGCTGAGTATTTTCTGCTTAAAACTGCAGTGAACCAAAGACAGCCTCAAAAACACGGTTTGAAATCGCTGGTGTTTCTGACGTCACAAACGACCTTGTAACCAATCAGATCAACGTGTGATCGTCAACCAGTGGATCTCTGAGCTGAGCGAGTGAGTGGAGGCGGGGCTCATTTGCATAGTCATAGACCCGCGCATACTAAATGAGGCAAGGTTGTCGAGTTACATTCAAGCTATTTTAAGGCATGAAGAATTTTTTTTTTTTAAGGAAAAAACTTTTAAATATGGCATTTTGGTGATCAAACATGAGTTTTAAGGGATACAATTATTGACTACAGGGGGACTTTAATAAAGTTGACATGAAAGGCTGCAGTAGATGGAGCAAGATTTCCAATTTTGAGGAAGAAGTAAGAAAGGAAATAGGTTTTGATTTAATCTCTAAAATGAAATTTATGAACCAGAGATAATGACCTGGAAAAACTAAATTAATAACATTACATTGCAGGGAGAGCCGAAAATTAAAAGCTTAAAGTCGATTGTTCTTGAGAACTATTTTTATTCATTAATGCATTAGTCCATGTAATAAAATCAATCAAATTTCTGCTGTAGCTAAAAATATTTGCAGTCATTCAGTATGATTCCCCAGCATTTAACTTCACATGATGACTTATAACAGTCATCTTGCAATAATCCCATAATGGCCTCTCATTTATGATCAAGCAAGTCGGTGCTGAGATAGAGATCACAGGTGTGTATCAAGGAGAAATTGCTGGAGTTCTCGCAACACGAAACCCCTTGGAGCCACAAACCACGACTCGCCATTTCATCACAGCGAGCGCCACATTTACTGTCACTGCATCTGAGAATAAAGTGGGTCAGAACTCTCCTGTCCTGAGACATGCATCATTCTGCCTCGTTCAGCCTTGTCATGAATTTCAAATGCTGTCAAATTAAATACTGTAAATAAGTGTAATTTAAATGCCAATGCCAAATCAGTGGGAAAAGTACATTTTGAACCAATGATGCTAAAAATGTACTGTCTTGCTCTGCTTTTACCTGTCAAACTTGTACGTAGAATTCGCCACACAAATGTTTCTGGTACAATAAATAATAAAATGTTTCTGGTACAAATAATAAAGACCGCCAGCCTGTGTACATGACCTAGACTACCAAACACTAGCACACACACACCGCCAGCCTGTGTACATGACCCA
This sequence comes from Rhinichthys osculus, assembly GCA_029959095.1. NCBI lineage: Eukaryota > Metazoa > Chordata > Actinopteri > Cypriniformes > Leuciscidae > Rhinichthys > Rhinichthys osculus. The sequence continues at coordinate 55,932,775 of JARWKJ010000004.1, read as the reverse complement.
AACTACCAAACACTAGCACACACACACACCGCCAGCCACATGACCCAGACTACCAAACACTAGTACACACACACACCGCCAGCCTGTGTACATGACCCAGACTACCAAACACTAGTACACACACACACCGCCAGCCTGTGTACATGACCTAGACTACCAAACACTAGCACACACACACACCGCCAGCCTGTGTACATGACCTAGACTACCAAACACTAGCACACACACACACCGCCAGCCTGTGTACATGACCCAAACTACCAAACACTAGCACACACACACACCGCCAGCCTATGTACATGACCCAAACTACCAAACACTAGTACACACACACACCGCCAGCCTGTGTACATGACCTAGACTACCAAACACTAGCACACACACACCGCCAGCCTGTGTACATGACCCAAACTACCAAACACTAGCACACACACACACCGCCAGCCACATGACCCAGACTACCAAACACTAGTACACACACACACCGCCAGCCTGTGTACATGACCCAGACTACCAAACACTAGTACACACACACACCGCCAGCCTGTGTACATGACCCAAACTACCAAACACTAGCACACACACACACCGCCAGCCTGTGTACATGACCCAAACTACCAAACACTAGCACACACACACACCGCCAGCCTGTGTACATGACCCAAACTACCAAACACTAGCACACACACACACCGCCAGCCTGTGTACATGACCCAAACTACCAAACACTAGTACACACACACACCGCCAGCCTGTGTACATGACCTAGACTACCAAACACTAGCACACACACACCGCCAGCCTGTGTACATGACCCAAACTACCAAACACTAGCACACACACACACCGCCAGCCACATGACCCAGACTACCAAACACTAGTACACACACACACCGCCAGCCTGTGTACATGACCCAGACTACCAAACACTAGTACACACACACACCGCCAGCCTGTGTACATGACCTAGACTACCAAACACTAGCACACACACACACCGCCAGCCTGTGTACATGACCTAGACTACCAAACACTAGCACACACACACACCGCCAGCCTGTGTACATGACCCAAACTACCAAACACTAGCACACACACACACCGCCAGCCTATGTACATGACCCAAACTACCAAACACTAGTACACACACACACCGCCAGCCTGTGTACATGACCTAGACTACCAAACACTAGCACACACACACCGCCAGCCTGTGTACATGACCCAAACTACCAAACACTAGCACACACACACACCGCCAGCCACATGACCCAGACTACCAAACACTAGTACACACACACACCGCCAGCCTGTGTACATGACCCAGACTACCAAACACTAGTACACACACACACCGCCAGCCTGTGTACATGACCCAAACTACCAAACACTAGCACACACACACACCGCCAGCCTGTGTACATGACCCAAACTACCAAACACTAGCACACACACACACCGCCAGCCTGTGTACATGACCCAAACTACCAAACACTAGCACACACACACACTGCCAGCCTGTGTACATGACCCAAACTACCAAACACTAGCACACACACACACCGCCAGCCTGTGTACATGACCCAAACTACCAAACACTAGCACACACACACACCGCCAGCCTGTGTACATGACCCAAACTACCAAACACTAGCACACACACACACCACCAGCCTGTGTACATGACCCAAACTACCAAACACTAGCACACACACACACCGCCAGCCTGTGTACATGACCCAAACTACCAAACACTAGAACACACACACACCGCCAGCCTGTGTACATGACCCAAACTACCAAACACTAGCACACACACACACCACCAGCCTGTGTACATGACCCAAACTACCAAACACTAGCACACACACACACCGCCAGCCTGTGTACATGACCCAAACTACCAAACACTAGTACACACACACACCGCCAGCCTGTGTACATAACCCAGACTACCAAACACTAGTACACACACACACCGCCAGCCTGTGTACATGACCTAGACTACCAAACACTAGCACACACACACACCGCCAGCCTGTGTACATGACCCAAACTACCAAACACTAGCACACACACACACCGCCAGCCTGTACATGACCCAAACTACCAAACACTAGCACACACACACACCGCCAGCCTGTGTACATGACCCAAACTACCAAACACTAGCACACACACACACCACCAGCCTGTGTACATGACCCAAACTACCAAACACTAGCACACACACACACCGCCAGCCTGTGTACATGACCCAAACTACCAAACACTAGCACACACACACACCGCCAGCCTGTGTTCATGACCCAAACTACCAAACACTAGCACACACACACACCGCCAGCCTGTGTACATGACCCAAACTACCACTAGCACAATAAGTTGGCATCTGTACCCAAGGTTCTCAATGGTCGACATCACTGATATTTTAGAGTCTTAGAGCAGTAAGAGTCCTCCATAAACAATTCGAATGCACATGACACCTCAAATAGTGTCACTTTTTTGCCATTCTGAGAGATGTTAACAATATTGGGCGTATTAGCAATTCCTAAGAAAGTGTTTGCAGGAGAGTTAAACCATTCGGACCATACAGTAGTGTGTTTAAAAATCTGCTCATCAGCCACGCAGGGAATCTGAGGAGCAATGAGGTCCACGAGTCTGTCATTCTGGCAATTAAAGCAACACCAAGTAACTTTTCCTCAGCGGTCGCCCTACAGGTTGGAAGCGGAATTGTCCGTTACCGCTGTGGTAAATAATTTAGCCTAGCGCAGCCTTCTGTCGCACGCTCGCTCATTGTTTATCCAGCACCGGCTTTGGAATGAACGATGTCCACAGACAAGGTAGAGTATGTTGCATGATCTCATGAAAGTATGATGTATTGCGACATCAGAAACGAAGAAAAACAAAATAATGACTATTGTAACGCTTGACGTAAAGCAAGTCAAATTTGTAGTTTTCTTATGTCTCATTAGAACTACAGAAACGCGACCCGATCTGGCAATCTTACATAGCGTGGTTATAGCAGATATAGGACCGCAAAGCGGAGGCATAAGTGCCTTTCACCATGTTACGACTTAATGAACCACTGAAACGATTTTGGAAACATTATTTTAAGGTAAAAAATCTTACTTAGTGTTGCTTTAAGTGATGAGCAACTGTTCATAATGTGGGCCACTGACTCCAGGTGTTGAGGGGGGGTAGGCAGCATGCAGAGGAGAAACACAGTGATAGGTTGTATTTTGTCACACACACACCCACACACACACACACAATAGGGCTATTATTGGACAATAGGGCTTTTCACACTCTGCTTAACCCTGGGTTATCCTCATTATAAACCCTGCTCTTGACCCAGGGTTATGAAACCCTGTTCTAGAGCAGGATTAGAGTCGCTTTCGTGGTAGAAATCCCGGAGTCCGGTGCCAAACGTGTGCAGTGTGAAACAAAGTGGTATTAAAATATTGATGGATGCTTGGCAATCCACACGCACATGACGTCACCGTTTTCACAACTTTACGTTTTTATTGTTTACACAGAGACAGTAAAAGTATAATTTTCAAAATCAAAAGCACATTGAAACCTGTTTCTTTTTGAACCTGGTGTTTTCAGGCCCCCAAAATGCCGTTGTCGTGTAAATGAACAGTCAAAACGCATAAAAACTGTTTACCCGGGGTAAATTATGAGCAAGTTTACCCAGAGTTTAGAAAGACCAATAAACATAGGACAAGGACAAATCAATAAAGGATTCATGCTTTCAACTTAGGTACAATAATGTACAATAAAAAACAATTCTGTTTTATCAGTGATGGATGGCAACCCATACTGAACATGTGCGATTATCCACATTGAAAGACTTTCCCTCATTTCAAGTACACTTAAGGCTTAAGCTGTTTTAATGAAGCGAGCGTATGTATTTGGACATATGGTCAAATCTCTGTCCACTGACAGGACGAAAGAGAAGAGGGATCTGGAGGTTTTCTTGAATTCAAAACCTAAGCTATCCACCAAAACATGCTCATGTTCCTGGATGTATAAGTAGTAGATGATGATTTCACTGTTAACATATTTTGCAGGTTTATTTTGCATTTAGAATATCCCTTTTGCATCCTATGAGAACAGACTTCTCACCATATATTTTATTTGTTACAAAACTATTTTAAATGTCAGTTGTCATAACATCAGAAGCTTGCCTGTTATTTTTGTTTACTATATGCTTAATTACATTTATCATGCTCAACCATCTTCAGTGCTTATTAAAATAAACAGATTTTGTATGTTGTTTTCAGCAGATTGATGTGTTTGTGCTGGTATACTGACCTGCCACTGACCTGAATTACAGTAGAAGAATGAGAGACTTTAATCCTGATTACACACACACTCCATCATTCAATCCCCCCAACAAGCTGGAAAACACCAAACCATCAACAATAATCTCAGATCTTATCTGACGGACACATAGCCTACTTTAATAACAGCATGCACACACAAACGGGTGAGTTTCATTATCCTGAGCTGAAAAATTAAAAATGATTTTGAGACAAAAACAGGTTTCAGGCACTAGCCTACACATATAAACCTAAAGACTATGTTTGCATCTTTTCTGATCATTTCTGATAATATCAGCATCACATGCATATTTTTTTTTTTTTAGGAATTCACAATAAACTTCATATTAGTCTTTAAGGCTTTGCAGTTTGCAGTAGTGTGATTATGAAACTCTTCTGAGTCTCAAACACAAAGTGAAACAGATAGACATGTGTCTGATGTCTCAGGGTAAGTTTACACGACAACGATGTAGCCTTGTAGTTTTCTGTTCTTAGTTGAAAACGGTGTCGTGTAACCGTTTTTAAAACGATACCATTATTGTGTCGTGTAAACTACAAAAACGCAAATGCATGTGTTTTACGTGTTCAGTCTATACGCGCCTAGTGTTTTTTTTACAAAGTGACATCGCCATCTACTGGCCTGGCAGCAGAACAAAGCGAGATTTTTAGTCGTTTTCGTGGATCCATGTGACCGGTAGGCTATTATTGTTTTGACTGTTGTCATCTGTTCGTGAATTTCTGTTCGCAAAGGACAATTTTTCCATTTTTAGTACATCGTTGTCGTGTAAACGTGCCCTAATCAATGAACATCTGAATTCTTCTAAATTCTGGGATTCATGAGATTGATTTATGATTAACAAACACATATGCATAGTGAAAAGCAAGACTTTTGGGGATTACCCCAACCTCTACCATCAACAGAATTTTTGCCATCTGAAAATCTCTTACACGCATTATTTGTTTAATATTTCTGTGCGAATTCTGCGAAATATGTGCTCAGATACATAGGCTACAGTGCTGGTCAGAATTATTTGCCCCCTTGGTAAATATGATCAAAGATGGCTGTAAAAAAAAACTGCTTTGTTTATCCTTTTGATATATATTTTTTTTAAATTGGTAACACTTTATTTAGATAGTCCACTTTAGATATTCTACTAACTATAAGTAGCTTTGCAGCTTCATGTCAACTAACTGTCATTAGAGTATTAGTAGACTGTCTGCTTAACCCAAAAATGAAAATGATGTCATTAATGACTCTCCCTCGTGTCGCTCCAAGCCCGTAAGACCTCCGTTCATCTTCAGAACACAGTTTAAGATATTTTAGATTTAGTCCGAAAGCTTTCTGTCCCTCCATTGTAAATGTATGTACGGTATACTGTCCTTGTCCAGAAAGGAAATAAAGACATCATCAAAGTAGTCCATGTGACATCAGTGGGTTAGCTAGAATGTGTTGAAGCATCGAAAATACATTTTGGTCCAAAAATAACAAAAACTACGACTTTATTCAGCATTGTATTGTCTTCCGGTTCTGTTGTGGATCCGCGTTCAGTGCCGCTGCTGACGTAAGACGCTGCTGACGTGTGTCTGGTGTGTGTGTGTGTGTGTGTGTGTGTGTGTGTATTCTGGTTCTGTTGTGGATCCGCGTTCAGTGCCGCCGCTGACGTAAGACGCTGCTGACGTGTGTCTGGTGTGTGTGTGTGTGTGTGTGTGTATTCTGGTTCTGTTGTGGATCTGCGTTCAGTGACGCCGCTGACGTAAGACGCTGCTGACGTGTGTCTGGTGTGTGTGTGTGTGTGTGTGACGTAAGACGCTGCTGACGTGTGTCTGGTGCGCCCGTGTATTCGGGTTCAAATAAATATGGCTGGGCAAAGAAATGCAAGTCTTCCTCTGTGTGGAAATCCTTAGACATGTTTGCGAAGATTGTTTTGTTTCCAGCGTCCGTCTCCCTCAGACTGTAAACGAAGCTCGGGCGCACCAGACACACACACACACACACACACACACACCAGACACACGTCAGCAGCGTCTTACGTCACACACACACACACACACACACACACCAGACACACGTCAGCAGCGTCTTACGTCAGCGGCGGCACTGAACGCGGATCCACAACAGAACCGGAAGACAATACAATGCTGAATAAAGGCATAGGTTTTGTTTTTTGGACCAAAATGTATTTTCGATGCTTCAAAAAATTATAACTAATTTTTGGGTGAGCTAACCCTTTAATATCTGCTAACACTTTATTTTAATGCTCCCCCAACAGACATTACTGACTATAAGTAACTTGGCAACTACAAGTCAACTTATTCTCCTAACCCGTATCCCTAACACCTAACCCTAACCTAACAGTCTACTAATATTCTAAGAGTTAGTTGACATGTAGTTGAAAAGTTACTTATAGTTAGTAGAATGTCTAAAGTGGACTATAGAAATAAGTTGAAACCAAATTTTTATTTTAAACCAAGCTTCTACTATGGCTATCCCATTCCCTGACCTGAACCCTGTAGGAGACGAGTGGCTGAACTGAAGAGAAGCGCCAACGTGGATCTGTGAATCTGCAGGATCTGGAGAGAGTCTGTATGGAGGAATGGTCTCTGATCTCTGGTCAGTGTTTCTCCAAACTCATCCGGCATTATAGGAGAAGAGCTGTTGTATTGGCAAAAGGAGGTTGCAAAATTAAAAGTATTTAATAAAAGGGGGCCAATGTGTCCCCAATGTGTTCTGGAGAAAAACATTTATTTCATAATGTGATTTTTCCCGCCACTTTCAATTCTTTTACTTCAATAAAAGGTTAGATTTTTGCATTTAAAATAAAATATCAAAAGGATAAACAATGCAGATTTATTTTTTACAGCCATCTTTGATCATATTTACCAAATAATTCTGACCAGCACTGTATAGTGGCCACTGAGGTTTTGACTCGAGACATCATAGTTTCAGACACTCTCCTTCATTCAAAATGACTTTCTGATAATCGCAATAGTGACCTCAAGTGGTGATCTGGATCACAGCAAACCCCAACATCGTCCCATCTCTGAACTCTGCATTCATATTCTGGGTACCACGGTCTATTACTACAATTTATAAGTAAAAGGTTGTGTTTCAATAGCATGTGGGCTGCGTTCACCGTGGAAAATAATGCAGACTCGTGTTTACAGTAATGCACATGTTGGTAAGGCAGTCTGGGCACGGATGTCTCAAATTCACCACATTTTTCGATTTTTATTTTATTTTTGCTAAATCGTTTTATTTTATCATAATATTTTACGAGTTGCCCAATTCGTATGAATTCATTAAGGGCACAGTATAAAATACCTGCTCTTCCACCAAAAAAAAAAACATTGTTCCACAATATACGACACAATTTTACTGAAAAAATAAACAATAATAATTATTTGAAAATAATATAAATTTGAGGGCAAGTGCCCAGTAGGTCCGTGCGTTAATCCGAGAAAAACTATTGTAACGAGAGAAGTCACGTCACCACCGACTGTGCACACTCTTTTATCCAAAGCGACATACAAATTATATTTATTTATTTCAGTTTAGCTCTTATTTTTATTCCAAACTGCATGAAATACTCAAATTGCATGAGAAAATACCAACCTTCAAAAGTTCTCTTTCTGTGAATCTTTCTAAAATATATTTTTAATAGTATAGTTGTCCCTTCTGGAGAATGAATCCTAAATGGAAAAACATTAAAAGGAACTGAATTTGAACTACAAGCGTTCATAGAAGGCATATATATCATATGACAAGTCTTTAGGTGAGAGATCTGTGGTTATGCACTGAGAACAATATAATAAATTACTGATGACATCTTAATCTACAGCATGACAACCTTTTTTTTTTAATGGTGACATCAACAAAGTCTTCCTAACCAAACCTTAAATTATAAAACTTTATTGAAGTACCATGTAACGGAACAATTAGATATGACTTTATATATGCAAATAAAAGGCTTAGAGATACAGTATAGGATTAGACGTAACATTTATAGCAGAAAAAACAGTGATTGAAATGAGGCATTTTACAAACTGTAACACTGTTTCTCTAGCCTGTGATTAAACTCATCCTGGTAAAACAACACACAATGTTTTGAGACGGTTATTTTTCTTTATGATTCGAAAAAGGGTCTCAATTGATCCTCTTATGCACATGGAAAAGTCACATGATCCTCCATAGGTACAATCAAATCGCCTTTATAGTCTTATATATCATATGAGAAAAGGCAGGCTTATGAATCAGGTGCACATCGCCAGTCCATTGTAAACGAGTGTTAGTACACACACACGGGACGGCACTGTGTGTGTGTGTGTGTGGTCAATCGTCAGCGAAAGTGATGCGTCCGGGACCCTCGCTCCTCATCCAGCGCCTGTAGCGTTTCCATCGCGAGTCTGTGGCCATCTTCATCTTCATCTCCTCCTCCTGCTCCTCTCGGTAGGCCTTTCACAAACACACAGTATCATCAGTCTGTCTGAGGTCCTAAATACACACATACTAACACCAAAACCACACACTCCAGATTAATGATGAAAAACACGCTCATCACTGATTAATGACGTAATTATGAATGTTTCTATACTGAATATTTAATAGGGCTGAGGGATCTGATTTTTAATCATTTTAAATTATTTACAGAAAAACATGGGAATTTTAAAAGCTTTTAAAGTATGCATGCACACATAAATACATACATATATGTATGCATATATATATATATATATATATATATATATAAAAATAAATGTAGGTATGTGTATAATATTTATATATATACACACACACACACACATATATACATGCATAACATATATATATATATATATATATATATATATATATATATATAAATTTATGTATATATTATGGGGGGCCAAACAGGAAATAATTCAATGTAATCCTGAATATATAGTTAAAACTCTGAATATATCAATTATTTCCTGTTTGGCCCCCCATAATGTGTATAATATATATATATATATATATATATATATATATATATAAAATTTATGCATGCATGCATATATATAAAATTTATGCATGCATGCATATATATATATATATATATATAGTCCCTAAATATGAACAAAGATGGCTGTAAAAAATAAATCTGCATTGTTTATACTTTTGGTCTTTCTTTTTTTATCACAAAAATCTCACCTTCCATTGAAGTAAATCAAATTAAAGTGTGGTGAAAATCACATTACTAAATAAATGTTTCTCTAATTAACTATTGGTCACACTTATTGGCAACCCTAGAAAGTCTTGAGTAAAATCTCTGAAGAATATTCCCAGTCATATTTACATTCACATTAGGGTGAACTTCTCCAGCCATGTGTTCTTGTTTCACAGGAGTGTAAATATGAGGAAACGCAAAAGCCAAATTCCCTAATATAAAGCATCCATCACAATGAATAACACCAGAGACTATAGTTCTTCTGATGTGCAGCAAAAGATGTTAAACATTTAAAGAATGCATCTATATTGCGTCTATATTATCTTAATTAAATTAAATGCATAATTGAATTTTTTTTGTTTATGCTACAAAATTTGTTAGGTCCTCTAACTCAAAGTAGTTTGTTGGTTTAACAGTTTCATAACTCAAAGATAGATGAAAACGTTTAGCATTTTTTTTCTTCTTTTTAGAGTGTATTTAACTTTCTCAGACTACATTAAAATACACTGTAAATGCGAACATGGAACTCAAACATTCCGGCCAGTTGATAATACCTAGAATATCAAAATCGACTGCTGGCGGTAGATCCTTTTCTTATTTAGCACCAAAACTTTGGAACAGTCTTCCTACCATTGTCCGGGAAGCAGACACACTCTGTCAGTTCAAAGCTAGACTAAAAACATCTCTTTGCCCTAGCATACACATAACACACTAGACAATTCAATGTTAGGCTGCATAGATTGGGTCAGCCGGAACTGGGAACACTTCCCTTAAATCCAGATGTACTCGATACATCATAAGAAGAATGGCATCTACGCTAACTTTAGTGTCTTTGTTTATCCCGAGGTTTTCCCGCAGCCTGCCGGATCCAGGCCGTGTCCAGATCTGACGAAGGAGATTCGCCTGGACCCGATGACAATGCAGTGCTGAAGTGTCAACTATCCTCTCCATATGGAGGATCCCTTTCCCACTCTACAGATAAAGCGCTGTTGAAAATCCGGTTCGCGTTTTCTGTATCAAATTCTGTATCAAATTTATAGGCAAGACAAGTAGTTTGTTTAGGCATGGTTTGTTGGGAAATTACAAACCTGCGCGCACATATTCAAACGAATATTAACTATAGAATCAATTTTTAATGCGCATGTGAACGCCATCAGGTCACAGGTTCGCGTTTAAAGTCTGTTTAGAGAGAACGCCGTCGTCTTAGTGGCCCCTAATGTAATAACAAATGATCATTTTGACGGAAGTGAATCAATCAAAACCAACTTTAGCCGGAAATAACATTATTCAAAATCAATATAAAGCCAAAACAATCTCTGTTACCGTAAATTGTATGTTAAAAGCGCTATATAAATGAAGATGACTTGACTCAATAATATCAATAATAAAAACCAATGTCCTCACACTCTATGATGTGTCGCTCATGGTTGATTCATTATTCAGTAATTAAACCATAGAAAAACTGCTGAAAATGTAATTAAACGTCAATATAAGTTTGATTTATAAATTGACAACAGAATTGCAACTATAATGTAAAACTGAAGAAATGCATTATGATTTTTAAATAAGGGTTTTAAAAGGTATTTGAAATGCACTTGTTAACTTTCAAAGAGCTAAAAAAAATATTAATCAGTCTTAAACCGTCCGAGATGAAAGAAATCTTCTCCAAACCTCATAATTGTCTTTGATCCAGAGCTGCTGCTTCAGGAAAGTCTCTATCAGGCCGCTGTCCAGACTGTCAAACTGCGCCTGCGACATCTTCATGTTCTTGCGGATGATGTACAGTCTCTCCTCGTCCCCATACTCCTCCCCACGGATGGAGAAGCGGTAGAACCAGGAGCAGTGCCACGCCACGAAGGTGCACAGATGGTACGGGAACAGAAGGATCTTGCACAGCAGAATGTCAGATACGTTGGGCTTCTGATAGCCACCTTTGATGTCGATCTTGGTCTTGATGATGTCTCGGATAATCTGCTCCTCTTCCTCGCGGATCTCCTCTTTGGACCGCCGGTTCTTCCCCTTCTCTTTGGTTCTGTTCAGGAGGCCTTGCTGCTTGGCCAGTTCGGCGGCCTGGATGCGATATTTGGGAACGGTCATCAGGTAGTTGATGGCTTCTGTGTAGCTACTCCACCAGCTGTAATACTGCAAACAAATTAAAAACATCTGTTTGTTACATGGACAGTTCTGGATCTAACAGCTGTGTGTATGATCCATATACTAAATATTAATGTTCCGACTGTCCTCAGTCTACGGCAGGGCTCTTAACCCTCATCCTTCCCTCGCACTTTGTAACATCTTTTTATACCTTAAAAAAGTTTCAGAAAGCTTTTTTTTTTTTTTTGATAGTATTTTTTAACAATTTTTTGGGAGATTTTCTAGATTTGATCAATAAATAATAAATAAATAGTCATTTAAGCACATTCCTCACATTCGTTCAACTTGAATTCAAAATAACTCACAATTTCATGCATAACCCTTTTAATTCAGCTCAAAATATCTTACATTGGGAGTCTTTGCCGACCTCTTGTGTAAAAATAATCATATAACATGATATTTCATAACTCTTGCCACTAGATGGCCTTATAGCTCTATATGGAGCAAATGAGCAGTTCCGCTGGATCCTAAATTCATTTTCTCTTCAGTATGCATTCAGATACACATGTAGACATTATAAGATAATTTTTTAGTAAAGTTTTAGCATTTTTAGGTTTTACTGAAGCATTCAAATTGGGGGTCAAATTGGCCCGTAAGGGAAGGATTTGTTACTTTTTTTTCTTTCTTTTTTTACCACAAAACTCCTCAAATCCATTTTTTTTAATCCGTGGTTCAAGTGCGACAAGTCCTAGGCTCTTGGACCCCTTTAAAAAAAATAAAAAAGTTAAAAAAAAAGTTTTTCGGGTCCAAATGACCTGAGGTAAGGATGAGGGTTAAACACCAGTCCTGGAGGTTGTTACCTCTAACATTAATCAAACAGAAAGTTCAGGTTTATTTGGTTAGAGATAAACCCTGGAAGACAGATGTCCTACAGGACTGGAGCGGTGGATGAAATATAGCTCTTAGTAAATTATTAAACACAACTCTTTCTCCACTAACACACAAGTAACGACATGAGAGTAAGTAAAAGTGTGACTATTTACATTTCTGGGTGAACTATCCCTTTACAAAAGTTCAAAAGGACAAAACATTGTTTGCCATATTACATTGCTGTCACACTCAATCCTAAGTTTTAAATGTTTCTGGTAATTGCTGTTAATTTGACTTTGACACCAACTCAGTAACATTTTTATAGGCCAAAATGAAATCAACCATCAGACAAACACAGAGGTTTATTCAATGAAATGAAATCAGACGTCTATTTTTTTTGTTGCCTTGAATAGACCACAATCCTGATTCAAACACCCATTTAATCGTATTCCTAAATGACAGCGATTCGACTGTGTCTATTAAACCTTTGGCAAGTCCGATTACAGTGAAACATTCAGATCTGTGTTGGTGCTGACCCAGAGAGAGCAGATGTCATGTTTGGGTATGAAACGGCTTCACAACCACACAGTATCGTCATTTCTGTGATACAATAATTCACATTATGACAGAAGAACTGGGATAAAAGTTTATAGTTCAGATATGAACACTGATGTCTATGGTAGTGATCAAAATAGAGCGAATCACCTTTTGAAAGTAAGGTGAAGCTTCAAATAAAAGATGTTTCAAGTACATCGTTACACCAGTAGGTGGCGTTAAAAAATGTATTCGCCGTTAAATAATTTATTCAAGTCTTTATGAGTGTCATTGAATCATTCATTCAGGAGATGTTCAAAAACGCAGATTCGTCCAGTAATAGCACAAGTGAAGTCTTCATGAGCGAGTCGTTGAATCATTCATCCAACCTGATTTTAAACCCGTAAAAAAATTTTGTGTTTAATGTCTTAGTTCACGATGAAACTACAGAAGAGGCAAGTTTTAAATAGAACAAATATCGAAACTCTTTGGTCATTTTTTTGGGAGAGATGCTAACGGTCTAATCAGATTCAATGGTCTATGCTAAGCTATGCTAAAAGTGCTACCGCCAGACCCGGAGATCGGCTGAATGGACTCAAAAACGGTAAAACTCAACAGTTTAACTCTAGGGGAGTTGGATTTCCAAAAAAAGTGGAGTGTTCCTTTAACATTTTGTCAGAATCTCTAGAAAATTACATGTTATTTTGTTCAGTTGTCTATTCAGAATCATGATTTCTATTTTGAACCAATAAAAAATGTAATAATACTTCAATCCCACCAGGTCTCTATAAGTTTGAGATCCACAACAATTTTAATAAAGACCAGTATGTGTACTGCATTTGTTGCTGTGCACCCAATTGGTGGAATTTAAAATTTGTTGTACATCTTCAAAAAGTCATTGTGCCTGTGTGTAGCTCTGTCAGAACTGAAGGACGTTCAGAAGACGCAATTCAAATAGTCAAGATGGTTGACGATTGTATTGGCTTTTATCTGCAAACTGATCTGACGAACCCAAATTATTTTGGCTTTTCGTCATGAGGGTCTGTAAATGATACACATAAAATTGGAGTCTCTGAGATTTACAGAATCTAAACTTATTCAGAGCAGCAAAATAAGGAAGATGATGAAGAAACTCGTCAGTATGTTGGCTTTTTGAGTGAGTAAGTGATCAGCTTACCTGAAACAGTGAGATTGCACAAATAGTTACGAGAATCACTATCCTAACGTCTACTTTGGGAGCAAGTCTTCTCCTGTAGTAGGTGTAGTAGTGGCTGTAATATTCCTCTGGGTGGTCCAGCATGTAGTCATAGTCCTTACGTAACTCTTCATCCTGAAAAATCACAATATTAGAGATCTTACTGTCTATTTAGCTATTTACCATGTCTTAAATAAGCAAGGGCAAGCAATATGTGAATGTAGATAAGGACATGTCTGACATCTGAGCTCCATTTGAATGTTATATTGGTGATTCAGTTTGGGAGAAAGCATAATGCTGATGTTACAACTTATAAATAAGATTTCAAATGTCGTTGGGGTGTTTTCATTGTGGTTAGACTGTACTTTAGATTAACAAAAGTGTATTCAAGAGCTGCGGTTTTCTTCACTCTTGTGGATAGCTGGATTTGCCTAAATGTGTGGAATCTTTTTTTTTAGACATTTAAAAGATCAACCATAAATTTCACATCGGGTTGAAGTTGGTCATATGATTTGCTGCTGAAATTTCACTAATGTGACCCCAACTTTACGAAGTTGCAGACTTCTGTTTTAAAGGGTTAGTTAACCCAAAAATTTAAATGTTGTCATTAATTACTCGTCCTCATGTCGTTCCAAACCCGTAAGACTTTAGTTCATTTTCGGAACACAAATGAAGATCTTTTTGATGAAATCTGAGAGTTTTCTGTCCCTCCATTGACAGCTACGCAACTACCACGTTGAAGCTTCAAAAAGTTAATAAAGAGATCATAAAACTAATCCATATGAATTTAGCAGTTTAGTCCAAATTTTCTGAAGAGACACAATCGCTTTATAGGCTACGATGAACAGATTTCAGCTGTGGTAAACTGAACCTCAAGCAAGTTCGCTTGACGTGCAAGACCAAACCTCATTGATTCTTGAGGAAGATGCTCATAAGGAGAATGAACTTCATTGGTTCTCATGCTTAAGCTTGCATGTTGATGAATGACTGAATGTGAATAAAAGCCTAAATTCAGTCTGTTCATCATATAAAGTGACCAAGTCTCTTAAGAAAATTTGGACTCAATTAATATGGAATAGTTACGATCTATTAATGAACTTTTTGAAGCGTCAAAGTGGTAGTTGCGTAGCTGTCAATGGAGGGGTAGAAATCTCTCAGATTTCATTAAAATATCTTCATTTGTGTTCCGAATATCGAAAGTCTTACGGCGGGTTTGTAACGACATCAGGGTGAGTGACAATGACAGAATTTAATTTTTTTGGGTGAACCAGCCCTTTAATGCGCATTCTGACTATTATGAAACTCTAGATTAGAATATCCACCTCGCCTCAATTTTACGCGCAATTGGAATGAAGATGTTAGATTTCTTAAGCGCAATTTCAAGAGTGCTGCATGCAAACGTTATTCGGGGTTAACGTTACCTTGAGTGTCTCGTAAGCGGTAGCGACGAGCAGAAACTTTTGATGCGCGGTGTCGCGGGTGTCTCCGGTCTCTCCGGGCTGGTACCGGTCTGGGTGGTATTTTCGGGCCAGCTGACGGTACGCGCGACCGATCTCGGCTTTACTGGACTCGCGCGAAACCCCAAGCACGTCATAGCAACTCTGAGTCCCGCAATACAGTCCCTCGATGAGCGCGGCGACCGAAGAAAAATCCAAAATAAAGACAAAACAGATCCATAAAGTGAGTCTCAGCTCCACGGACGCGGCCATGTCAGCATTCTGATGCTGCGGTCGCTCTCTGATGACGCAACCTACACGTGTTTGCTGTCTATGGTTGAACACTGTGCAAAAATCTTTTCCAATCGCGTGTCAAATTACTAGTCAAGTCTGTCTTCGTGGTCCTAATGCTCCCTTTCCAATGTTGACTACTCTAATCAAGCTTTTCAAATAATATTTTTAGATCAATTCTTAATTAAACTCAGATCTCTTTGAATAATAAAGTCAGTGACCAAGAATGGAAAGACTTCTGGCTTCTTCAAATAAAAATAAATCTTCTGGGGAGGGGGGTTTCTTTCTATTTTATAACTGGAACTTTACTATGAACGTTCAGTTTAATGACAGTATTTCACCCAGTTGCTTCCTTTTGTCATCTATGAAGAAACAATTACTCACTTATTTTGAAATAGTGTTTATTTCACAAAATTCATCTCTAAACTTTTGTATTAGCCTTTTGTTTTTACCACTTAAACCCTTTTCATAGTACATTTATAATTATACTTTATTACTTATTCCTTGCAGAAAATTTTACATTGTTAGTTATTTTCACAGAAAATAACTCTTAAATTCAATAGCTTGAAAGACTATTCTATAGTGTAAAACTTAAGATAGATATAATAAGCTTAGACTCTAGCTAAATATTCATATTCAAAAAAGCAAATTTAGTAACAAAATGCCTATGTATCGCTTTTAAAAACAAATGAGTGCACCAACAATTCTAAAAGCCTTTGGTTTTCTTTTTTAATGCTCTAATAATGATTCCCATTTCCTTAATTGTGAAAGTGATGTTTTTTTAATGAGCATTACTTAATTTTTGCTAGATTTCCCTGCCAGTAAAAGAAAAAAATATAAAAAGTGAAAAGAAAAATTAAGTTATAACCAGATATACAAGCAAGCTGATGTTATGAAGGCATTGAGAATATAGATGCTAACAGAGGGACATAATCTACTTACTATTTCTTTAAAACTAAAGCTCGGTCAAGACCTTCCCCTTTATTTGATTGCATAACTTTGTCTTTTCATGTTTCCATGCTGCCAGTCAGTAGCTCCTCCTCCTCCACATGCTGATCCTGCTTATTGTGCGCAGAAGTTTGTTCACCGCTGTCATGAGTCCCAGAAGAAGCACCAGTCTTTTCCTTTTGCTTGTTCTGCTGAACCTGAACCTGCAGTGTGTGTCAGGAGGGAAAATCCTCGTCTGGCCTGCCGAATTCAGCCACTGGCTCAATGTAAAAGTCATCATAGACGCATTGATCGAAAGAGGACACAATGTCACAGTGGTCACTCACACGGCCACACCGTCTGTCAAAACCACTCCATCCGAGGGCTACAATGTGGAGATTATACAGGTTCCTCACACAAAGCAGGACATCCTGGAGAACATGGAGAGGATGCTGAAATACTGGACTCATGATCTACCGAATGACAACATCATCAAGGCTTCACTGAAGATCAAGGAGATGATTGACATTGGCAGTGAGCAGAATCGGGCCGTGTGCACTCAACTCTTTGCCAGAGAAGACCTCCTTGAGAAGTGGAGAGAAGAGAAGTTTGACGCATTACTGGCCGACCCTTTGTTCATGTGTGGGGAGCTGCTGGCACAGAAGTTGAACTTACCTTTTATTCTCAGTCTCAGGTTTTCCTTTGGTAACACGCTTGAGAGACTTTGCGGACAACTGCCGGCTCCGCCATCCTACGTCCCTTCCATTGGCTCTGAGAACACAGATGAAATGAATTTCCTGCAGAGACTGAAGAATTTTCTGTCCTATGTCGGACAGGATTTTTTGTTTTATCTAGTCACTAAATCAAAGTGGGATCACTTGTATACAGAAATCCTGGGTAAGTACGTACGCTTGCATTTCATTTCTGTGGCAGGACTGCATTGCCTTATTTTTCTAGATACAATAAGTTGCCTCTTCATGAATGTTTTATCAGATAATAGGCCTCAGTGTAAGATTCGTGTATTTGAATTGCATGTAAAATTTCCATCCATTTGGATTACAGTTGAGAATAGTTCATATTCACAAAAGCAAATTTAGGAACCAAATACCTTTTTTATGTATTGCTTTTAAAAATGAAACCTAATCAGATACCAAACCAATTCTTATAGCTAAAAAACTTAAGTCTGTGCTTCATTTTTAATGCTCTGATAGTGATTCCTCTTTTCTTATATAATTGTGTTAGTAAAGTTATGTTTTTTTAATGAGCATTATTTAATTTTTGTTAGATTTCCCTGCCAGTAAAATAAATAAATGAAACAAGAAACAGGTGAGATTTCTGTAATTGTACAAATAAACAAAAGTGTTTTAAATACTAAAAACAAGTTTTAAAAACAAGTGTTTTGTTTCTCAGCTAGCCACATTTTAGCCATGTTCATTCTTTGGTTTTCACAATGCTGATTCTAAACAATTTGACTGCGTTTTTGAAAATACGATTTTTATACGAGTAATAAACTGACAAACATGCGTCACATTAAGTTTAGTTCACGTTAAAACCATGTAATCTATAACTCTTAAATTTGTGCCACGATATTGTTTTGTGTAGGTTTATTTTGAATTGGACACAGACACACAAAAAGCCATTGAACGTTTCCACCTCAATTGCAGGTAAAATCCATTTCATTAATAGCCATGTTGACAGATTTTGTGACCGCTTGCCCCTGTTGAGAGGCAGTGATGATGTCATGAAGGAAAACACACTTGTGATCCTTGCACTTCACCGACAAGCTCCTCCCTCCAAAGGCATGTCAGCAAACTCATGCAAAATGATTGAAGAAAGTGTTCTCTGATTGGTTAAAAAAAAGCTCAGGCCACTCTTTCATTGCTGTTTACAGGCCCTACATCAGTTCAGTGTAGGTAGAGGGTAATATAGGGCAACTATATATTCCATGAAATATCTAAATTTCTTGTTATATGTTAAAATCACCATTGGACAAACTGTCACAAACAAACAACTACGACCCAATCAATTCCCGATGGACAAAATCAAGTTTCACTCTGACATATGGACAAAAAAAAGTTTCACTCTGACATATTTCACCGTATATGAAAGACTTCCCTTATTCTAGCTGAGTTGTGGTTTTATCATGGCAATGCGGAGATTGGGCCAGTTGACAAAAGTGTAGGAACCCACGGAAAAAGTCAAATTTACAGTATTAAGGATATAAAACCGGGATTAAACACAGGGAATTAAAATTAGCTCAAAGAACCAAAACTACACTATGTATGTGACACAATTCTTCATTTCAGTTCAAAACTTTAACTAAGGTTATTTATAAAAAGAAAAAACATAATATTTTGTAATCGTTAGACTGTATTTGATCTGAGATCAGTTATTGTGACACAATCCTCCACATAAAAAGTTGCGAAACAGGATTTTCCTTTCTTGAGCCGCACCTCTTAATTCCTGTGTTCTGAATCAGTGTCATGTTACACTTGAGCATATAACCATATTATACAAAGTGTTTACAAATGGTCTTAAACATGAACAAACATGAAAAATGTAACAAATTTTGGGTGACCAACTTTCAACAGTATTTTATTATATTCTACAGATTAGTCAAAGTCCTATCTGACCAATAAGCAACTGAACAACATGAGTTAGAAGGTTGTATGGAGTCCCAACCCCCTTTGAATAGCTTACCTTATTTTTATATAAAAAACAACAACTTCATTGTCATTTTGAATAGCCTCAACCTTTACATACAATACAAGAAACATAAAACCACTGATAATGTGCCCTACGCCATGCAGTAATTTCAACCTCAAGTGCACTGGAGTAGTACATCCGGCAAACTACAATACATTATCAGAAGATTATATGGGCCGCTCCTATCTGATGCCTTATGCACTTTGAAATCTTTCTTTTTTAAAGTTATCAAGAGCATTAATTTACACCATGTGTCATCAAGATGCTGTCACATTTCACCTAGCACCTCTGCACTACATTTCCCATCATCCTCTCTGACTCTCACCTGCACACACTCCATATAATCACCCGTATCAATCACCCTCATGCAAGCAGCGCCAGGTAGGACCTGGGAATGGGATGGAGCATAGAGTAATTATAAAAGTAGGAAGAAATAGATAGAAATGTGTATATGTGTGAAAGAATTAAACAATAAAAAATAAGGAAGAAATGCTTATAAGTAAATCATGACGGCACAACAGCAAAAGTAAGTAGCAATATGCACACAGGATGCAAAGCGCCAAAAAAACTGAAGAAGAAGAAGAATCACCCTCATCTGCTCCACACTACAAAAGCCTGCACTACACACACCTTCATTGTCTGGTCTCAACAAGGACTTTCCCAAGATGGGGATAATCCTTATCTGAGATGCCTACCACCATGTTCATTTCCTTGTCTTCAATCCTGCCTGTCTCCAGTCTCCAATTCGGCAACTCCCTGTATCAGAAAAACATCTCATTAGTTCAGTCCTCAGTGAAATATTGGTGTGTGTGGTGCAACGTACCTGTTTTCATCTGCTTCATCATCGTCTTCCTGGTTGTTGTCTATCTGCAGTATACTTACCATTTACCTGTGTGGATTAAAACTCGCTTATTGTTACTCTCTACTTCTGTGAGTTTGTGTTTCCTGACAGAAGACCAGACCTAACCGATTGCAGCATGAGCATGCTTCTCCGCCTAACTGATCTGTTGTACTCCCTCACTCAAAATGGCCGTCCAGTTGAGGAGTATACTGAGGATTTCCTGGAGCTGGCATCTACAGTTTACCTGGATGAGGATGATATGCTCATGTTTATTTTCCATGGAGGTTTGGATGAGCCTTTGCGTTGTAGGATGCCATGGGATGTGCATGGCTACACATTAGAGCAATATATTCTCTCTGCTCTCCTACTCAGGAGGACCACTCCCGAAAGACTCCGCTCCAGTCCCGGCCAAATCAGAATCCACTCCAATCCCAGCCAATCTAGAGTCCACACCAGTTCAAACCAATTCAGAATACACTCCAGAGTTTGCTCAGATCCATGAGTCTGTCCAGGAGTTCACTCCAGTCCTAGAATCAGTTCGAGAATTTCATCAGACCAAGAGTCCGCTCCAGAATCTGCTTACTTCCCCGAACTCAACTAGGAGCCCGCTCAGTTCCCAGAGCTCCACCCAGTGCCCGCTTTTGTCCCAGAGCTCAGCCCAGTGTCGGCTCCAGTGAGAGAGATTCCCGAGTCCGTTCCAGTGAGAGAGATTCCCGAGTCCGTTCCAGTGAGAGAGATTCCTTCCAGTGAGAGAGATTCCCGAGTCCGTTCCAGTGAGAGACATTCACGCGTTTCAGCGAGAGAGATTCCCGAGTCCGTTCCAGTGAGAGACATTCACGCGTTTCAGCGAGAGAGATTTCCGAGTCCGTTCCAGTGAGAGACATTCACGCGTTTCAGCGAGAGAGATTCCCGAGTCCGTTCCAGTGAGAGACATTCACGCGTTTCAGCGAGAGAGATTTCCGAGTCCGTTCCAGTGAGAGAGATTCACGCGTTTCAGTGAGAGAGATTCCCGAGTCCGTTCCAGTGAGAGAGATTCCTGAGTCCGTTCCAGTGAGAGAGATTCCCGAGTCCGTTCCAGTGAGAGAGATTCCCGAGTCCGTTCCAGCGAGAGAGATTCCCGAGTCCGTTCCAGTGAGAGAGATTCCCGAGTCCGTTCCAGTGAGAGACATTCACGCGTTTCAGCGAGAGAGATCACCGAGTCCGTTCCAGCGAGAGAGATTCCCGAGTCCGTTCCAGTGAGAGAGATTCCCGAGTCCGTTCCAGTGAGAGAGATTCCCGAGTCCGTTCCAGCGAGAGAGATTCCCGAGTCCGTTCCAGTGAGAGAGATTCCCGAGTCCGTTCCAGTGAGAGAGATTCCCGAGTCCGTTCCAGTGAGAGAGATTCCCGAGTCCGTCCCAGTGAGAGAGATTCCCGAGTCCGTTCCAGTGAGAGATTCCCGAGTCCGTTCCAGTGAGAGACATTTACGCGTTTCAGCGAGAGAGATTTCCGAGTCCGTTCCAGTGAGAGAGATTCATGCGTTTCAGCGAGAGAGATTCCCGAGTCCGTTCCAGTGAGAGAGATTCCCGAGTCCGTTCCAGTGAGAGAGATTCCCGAGTCCGTTCCAGTGAGAGAGATTCCCGAGTCCGTTCCAGTGAGAGAGATTCCCGAGTCCGTTCCAGTGAGAGAGATTCCCGAGTCCGTCCCAGTGAGAGAGATTCCCGAGTCCGTTCCAGTGAGAGAGTTTCCCGAGTCCGTTTCAGCGAGAGAGATTCCCGAGTCCGTTCCAGTGAGAGAGATTCCCGAGTCCATTTCAGCGAGAGAGATTTCTGAGTCTGTTCCAGTGAGAGACATTCACTTGTTTCAGCGAGAGAGATTCCCGAGTGTCTCGTTACCTTGAGTGTCTCGTAAGCGGTAGCGACGAGCAGAAACTTTTGATGCGCGGTGTCGCGGGTGTCTCCGGTCTCTCCGGGCTGGTACCGGTCCGGGTGGTATTTTCGGGCCAGCTGACGGTACGCGCGACCGATCTCCGCTTTACTGGACTCGCGCGAAACCCCAAGCACGTCATAGCAACTCTGAGTCCCGCAATACAGTCCCTCGATGAGCGCGGCGACCGAAGAAAAATCCAAAATAAAGACAAAACAGATCCATAAAGTGAGTCTCAGCTCCACGGACGCGGCCATGTCAGCATTCTGATGCTGCGGTCGCTCTCTGATGACGCAACCTACACGTGTTTACTGTCTATGATTGAACACTGTGCAAAAATCTTTTCCAATCGCGTGTCAAATTACTAGTCAAGTCTGTCTTCGTGGTCCTAATGCTCCCTTTCCAATGTTGACTACTCTAATCTAGCTTTTCAAATAATATTTTTTAGATCAATTCTTAATTAAACTCAGATCTCTTTGAATAATAAAGTCAGTGACCAAAAATGGAAAGACTTCTGGCTTCTTCAAATAAAAATAAATCTTCTGGGTTTTTTTTTTCTTTCTTTTTTATAACTGGAACTTTATCATGAACTTTCAGTTTAATGACAGTATTTCACCCAGTTGCTTCTTTTTGTCATCTATGAAGAAACAATTACTCACTTGTTTTGAAATAATGTTTATTGCACAAAATTCATCTCTAAACTTCTGTATTAGCCTTTTGTTTTTACCCATTAAACCCTTTTCATATTAAGTTTATAATTACTTTATTACTTATTTCTAGCAGAATTTTACATTGTTAGTTATTTTCACAGAAATAACTGTTAAATTCAATAGCTTGAAAGACTATAGTGTAATTGTAAAGTACGGAGAGAGGCGGTCGGATCTAGCCTGGGAAAACCCAGACAACTTCCGGCAAATTTAGATTTGCTCTGAAAGTTAGTCTGGCAAAGAGCTCATTCAAGCCCATTTCCAATCCGTCGAAATCGAGGCACCAATCAGAAGCGTTGGGGCGGGCTTTACACGATGACGACAGCGCTGGGATTTTGAAGCAGATTTTGTAGCCTACATTACAAAGATGGATGCCGCCGTCGAACATCACTCGTTCGCATCAGCTATCGCGTCTGTTTAAAGCGATTTGAACGTTTCCTTTTTGTTAAAAACCGAGTAAAGAACAAAACTCGGAGATGTTTCTCCGCCACTCTGCATACTCATCTCCTTCATCGCTCTGATTGGGTTTAGGTCTATCCGCGACGTCCGTTGGTGACGCCCCTCTGGAAATGATTTGTCTATGACGCTTTGCCAGACCATAACTCAGTTACAACTGAGAATGGTCTGGTTTTAACTAGGCTAGGTCGGATCCATGTGCAGCACTTTATTTCAACTTAAAGGAACACTTTGACTTTTTGGGACTTTAGCTTATTCAACGTTTCCCCCAGAGTTAGATAAGTCCATACATACCTTTTTCATCTCCGTGGTGCTGCGGTTATCACTCCGCCCAAGTAGCAGTGCTTCGCCTTAGAGAAAATAGTTCCCAGTATTTAAACGTTTAAAAAGTGGCTGTGTCTCATATTACCTAGTTATTTGTACACTCTGTGACTATACAAATCACAACATGTAAATAGGAAAATGTTGGCGTTATTTTGTCACTTATTGGGATTAGTGTGCTAGCTGTAGCCATTTACATCCAGTCTTTGTGCTAAGCTAGGCTAGCGGTGGGTGCGTCAAACAGACTTACAGCACGCACGGAGATGAAAAAGGTATGTATGGACTTATCTAACTCTGGGGGTCTTTAAACAAAAGCAGACATAAACTCGAGCAGACAGTTTAAGGGGCAAACAGGTAACTCGTGGTCAAAACAGGCTTAGGTCGAGACAGGCAGCACAGGTTCATAAACAGTCCAGATAACAGGCAAGGATCAAGAGTCCAGGGAAACACGGAATACTAAAACAAGGAAAAATGCTCAGAGATGTACGCTTACTGTGTAACAAGACTTCGCAAAGGACACAGGGATAACTCAGGCTTAAATAAGGAACTCAGTAACCCGTAATCAAACACAACTGAACATAATTAAACATAATGAGTCCATGGTGAAACATAGCACAGGAAGAGAGTGCCGTCCAGAGGCTCACGCGGGCATTCATTAAAGTAATACTTTAAGATAGATATAATAAGCTAAGACTCTAACTGAATTCATATTCAAAAAAGCAAATTTAGTAACCAAATGCCTATATGTATTGTTTTTAAAAACAAATTAGTGCACCATAACAATTCTAAAAAGCCTGTGCTTTTATTTATTTTAATGCTCTAATAGTGATTCCCCTTTTTTATATATAATTGCGAAAGTGATGTTTTTTAATGAGCATTACTTAATTTTTGCTAGATTTCCCTGCCAGTAAAATAAAAAAATATAAAAAGTGAAAAGAAAAATTAAGTTATAACCAGATATACAAGCAAGCTGATGTTATGAAGGCATTGAGAATGTAGATGCTAACAGAGGGACATAATCTACTTACTATTTCTTTAAAACTAAAGCTCGGTCAAGACCTTCCCCTTTATTTGATTGCATAACTTTGTCTTTTCATGTTTCCATGCTGCCAGTCAGTAGCTCCTCCTCCTCCACATGCTGATCCTGCTTATTGTGGGCAGAAGTTTGTTCACCGCTGTCATGAGTCTCAGAAGAAGCACCAGTCTTTTCCTTTTGCTTGTTCTGCTGAACCTGGACCTGCAGTGTGTGTCAGGAGGGAAAATCCTCGTCTGGCCTGCCGAATTCAGCCACTGGCTCAATGTAAAAGTCATCATAGACGCATTGATCGAAAGAGGACACAATGTCACAGTGGTCACTCACACGGCCACACCGTCTGTCAAAACCACTCCATCCGAGGGCTACAATGTGGAGATTATACAGGTTCCTCACACAAAGCAGGACATCCTGGAGAACTTGGAAAGGAAGCTGATATGCTGGACTCATGATCTACCGAATGACAACATCATCAAGGCTTCACTGAAGATGAAGGAGATGATTGACATTGGCAATGAGCAGAATCAGGCCGTGTGCACTCAACTCTTTGCCAGAGAAGACCTCCTTGAGAAGTGGAGAGAAGAGAAGTTTGACGCATTACTGGCCGACCCATGGTTCATGTGTGGGGAGTTGCTGGCACAGAAGTTGAACTTACCTTTTATTCTCAGTCTCAGGTTTTCCTATGGTAACACATTGGAGAGACTTTGCGGACAACTGCCGGCTCCGCCATCCTACGTCCCTTCCATCGGCTCTGAGAACACAGATGAAATGAATTTCCTGCAGAGACTGAAAAATGTTCTCTCAAACGGTGGACAGGATTTTTTGTTTTATCTAGTCTCTAAATCAAAGTGGGATCACTTATATACAGAAATCCTGGGTAAGTACGTACGCTTGCATTTCATTTCTGTGGCAGGACTGCATTGCCTTATTTTTCTAGATACAATAAGTTGCCTCTTCATAAATGTTTTATCAGATAATAGGCCTCAGTGTAAGATTCGAATTGCATGTAAAATTTCCATCCATTTGGATTGCAGTTTTTACATAACCTAATGTGATCAATAATTGAGAATAGTTCATTCACAAAAGCAAATTTAGGAACCAAACTTAAATTTGTGCCACGATATTGTTTTGTGTAGGTTTATTTTGAATTAGCCACAGACACACAAAAAGCCATTGAACATTTCCACCTCAATTGCAGGTAAAATCCATTTAATCGATAGACATGTTGACAGATTTAGTGACTGCTTGCCCCTGTTGAGAGGCAGTGAGATGTCATGAACGAAAACACACTTGTGATCCTTGCACTTGCACTTTGCACCAATAGCTTACCTTATTCTTATAAGAAAACTTCATTGTCATTCTGAATAGCCTCAACCTTTAAACACAATACAAGAAACATATAACCACTGATAATGTGCACTGTGCCCTGCAGTAAGTTCAACCTCAAGTGCACTGGAGTAGTACATCCGGCAAACTACAATACTGTGGCGCTGACACTGTTTATTCTCTGTTGATTCACCTGCTGTTGGGGGGAGGTGTCCGGGAGGGATATAGTTAAGAGGGAGGGGCTTAAGGACGGAGAGAGAGAGAAAGACTGTGAGCGGTACAGAGGAAAGTCAGTCTGACGTTACATCTCTTTTTGGGCGTTCATGTTGTTTTTGGGACAGTTAGGACACCTCCTGGTACCCGTGTTAGGCTGTACACGTTCAGGAAATAAACCTCCAAGCCGTTTGGTGCTTGTAAACCGGATCTTCGTCTCCTGTCTGTTTCTCTGGGAAAGTGCACGACGTTACACTGGTGTCAGAAGTGGGATCTTAAAACCACAGCTTTCTACTCGTGATTCCCAGAAGACGATGGAGAATAAGCCGGTAAGATCGCTCCAATTATCCGCTGAGAAGTTAGAGCAAAGCTAGGGAGAGCCCCGGCATGGGTGGGATGAGCGCAATCCCGAGGGAGATCAAGCACGAGAGGGAACAAATGTGCTGATTACCGCGCTATCGCCCAATAATCCTTTTCTGCCGCTTTTGCTGAACGAATGTAATCAAGAATATTCCCTTAAAGCTAGACCACAGCCCCATGCGTCCTGTTTTAGCATGTCTCGTGCTTTTGGTGAACATGACTGCATCGCGAGCACTCCGATCGCGGGAGGTCGCGGGTGCGGCCGGTCGGCTGACCCGGACCCGGAAATCAGCGAGGATCATAACATCCGGTATGGAACGCGGATCGCGGAGAGAAACGCTGGTAAACAGAGACGCTGTACATGGGGCAAAACGGATGAAACCTTTTCTTTCTGTCCTGGAGATTCAAGCTACAGTTATAATCATCCCCAAACGAGCCATATGCATGTCAAAGAGGGGCTTTTTGGCGAGATGTAAAGCTCCGTTGGCAGCCGAGCTAATCCATTTGTTTTACCAGAACAGATTAATACACCTTATTCAATCGCCCCCTCTTACAACGTTCAGTGGCCAACTGCACTGCCATATAACTCCCCCAACCAAATGAGCTGTGTCCACAAGCACTCTGACTTACCAATGATGAGTAATATGAGACAAACAATGGAAACACATCCAGCGTGGGGCATGTGTCCGACCTTATCGGCTACCTCTCCCCGCTGGCCCTTAGAGTCTCCAGCCAGAGAACCCATACCCACCGGCTGCTCCTTTTCTAACTGGCCAATGCAGTCCGTCACACTCATGTCTGACCGGGGGTCTAGTAAAACCCGTAGCTGTCTGAAATTGGGGCGCTATGATGGTCAATCTTCTTATGAGGCGTTCCGGAAGAAGTTTGAGGTGGTGGCCGGGGCTAATGGCTGGGATGAAGCTGAGAGAGTGGGCCAACTGGCACCGGCTTTAGATGGTGATGCACAAAAGGTACTGCTGGATGTCCAGGGAAGTCAGGTGTATAGTGTTCACGCGTTGCATCAGGCTTTGTCTCGCCGCTTTGGGGACACTACACCCCCGATGGCCTTACGGCAGCAGTTTCAGGAGCGTATCCGTCAACCAAAAGAGCCCTTGGGTGTGTTTATGGCTGACCTGCGACACTTAGCCCATCGCAGCTACCCAACATTCAGCGAAAGCGTGTGGGATGCATTGGTTCTGGACGCGTTTGTACGGGGATTGACCCCAGATCGCTTACGGCAGCAAGTACGAATAGCTCAGCCATCTAACTTTGACGAAGCCCTTGATCAAGCGCAGGTTATAGAGGGGATATTGGATGAACGGCTAAGCGGAATGTTAAGCAACAATAATGTTGGCCGCCCCAGGGTTTTTGCTGCATGCTCTGGGGAGCAGACTCAGTTACAAACTGTTAAGGGGAATACGTCCCAGAGGGAGCTTGTGGTTTGTTGGCTCTGTGGAAAAACAGGTCATTTGCGCCGGGAATGTGCGACCCTGGATGTGGCTGTGTCCAATCCGCCGTCTGGAAATGGACAGGGGCTGGAGTAGAGGGAGGTGCTCTTGGCCCATCAACCATTTCAGAACCTCCCTGTGGATCGTCTGTAGCTTTGGTTAGTCCAGTAGAGTGCTGCCGAATAGAGGCCAAAGTGGATGGACATCTGGTGCGTGCCTTGTTGGATACTGGCTCTACAGTCACCATTATTCATCCTAAATTCTTGACAAGGAGGGTCCTTCAGACCGCTCGTTTTCCCCTAGTCACTGTCATGGGTGAGAAAGCAACTTTGATGGGCCGTTGTGAGGCAGAAATCTGTGTGGAGGGACAAAGTACAGTTATGTGGGTTTGGGCTGCTGAGATTCCAGAATATTGTCTCCTGGGTATCAATTTCCTACACCAGGCAGTTGCGGTTTTGGACTTGAAGTCAGCGACCCTAACGCTAGCTGGAAAATGTTCGGCTCCAATTCACTTTAATTCTATTTGGCCGGGTCCTCAGTCGCGCTATGTGGGACGTCCGAATCCTAGCTCACAAGCCCAGGGGGTCCCAGGTCCAAACTCTTCCATTTTGGCACCTACGTTACAGTCTGTGGAGACACCATTGTCTGGCTCTGCGGTTGGGCTTTCCACCGTTCCACCACCAGTCGTCTCTAATAGTGGGAACTGCAGTCAAATTGGGGGGAGCCCAGTTTTGATGCAAGCGGCAAGAGCTGTTTGGGAGAGAAGTAGTGAGGGTTTGGTGGAACTCCAGAAGCAGAAATTATGGCGGGTGATGGAACGCCATGATAACCTCTTTGCCGCCTCAGCCAGTGATGTCGGGCAGACAAAGTTGGTACAGCATTGTATAAACACAGGGAATGCACCCCCCATCCGGCAACGTGCGCGACGGTTACCCCCCACAAGGCAGTCAGCCGCAGATCACTGCCTAGAAGAGATGAAAGCTTCGGGAATTATAGAGCCATCAGAAATCCCGTGGGCCTCGCAAGTGGTATTGGTCCCTAAGAAGGACGGTGGCTGGCGTTTCTGTGTTGACTTCAGACGCCTGAATGAGGTGACTGTCAAAGACTCCTACCCACTTCCGCGGGTTGATGAGTCTTTGGATCGGATCGCTGGGTCCAGGTGGTTCTCTTCGCTAGATCTGTGTAGCGGGTATTGGCAGGTCCCTCTCAGTGCTAACGCGAGACCGAAGACTGCCTTCACGACAGGGACAGACCTCTGGCAATTCAAGACCATGCCCTTTGGTCTTTGCAACGCTCCGGCAACCTTTGAGCGGCTGATGGAGCGGGTGCTCCAGGGTATTCCGAGAGAAATGTGCCTGGTCTATTTGGATGACATTTTAGTCCATGGAAAAGACTTTGAATCAGCCCTGAGTGCTCTCGACCTTGTCATGACCAGAATAGCCCAGGCTGGTCTGAAATTGCACCCAGAAAAGTGCCAGCTGATGCAGAGAGCCGTGACCTTCTTGGGCCACTATGTGAGCGAGGCAGGGGTGGCCACTGATGAGCAGAAGACGGTAGCTGTTCGCGATTGGCCGGTTCCGTGCAGCCTTAGGCAATTACGGGCTTTCCTAGGATTAGCGTCGTATTATCGGAAATTCGTCCCTGGGTTCGCCACTGTCGCTGCTCCCCTCCATGAGCTGACAAAGAAATCACAGCGGTTCCAGTGGGGGCAAGAACAGCAGCAGGCTTTTAAAAGCCTGAAGGAGGTTTTGTGTCATACGCCGGTCTTGGCCGCCCCAGACCCTAGATTGCCATTCATCCTGGACACAGATGCCAGCAATGTAGGTCTGGGTGCGGTTCTCTCACAGGAGGGGGAAAAGGGAGAAAGGGTGATTGCCTACTACAGTCGGGCCTTCAACAGGGCAGAGCGTAATTACTGTGTGACCCGACGAGAACTCTTAGCCGTGGTGGAGGCAGTCAGCCATTTCAGGCATCACCTCTGCGGTCTTCATTTTGTGATCCGAACAGATCATGCTTTCCTGCGTTGGTTGTTGTCTTTCCGGGAGCCAGAGGGACAGGTGGCACGGTGGATAGAACGCCTCCAGGAGTTTCAATTCACCATTCAGCATCGCAAGGGGGAAAGTCACCAGAATGCGGACGGGTTGTCAAGGCGCACCTGTATGGCATCCTGCCCACAATGTGAGCGACTGGCTGGATATGTGATGCAGGAACCGGCTGACATGACCCCGGAGATTGGGATGCAGGCGTCTTGTTGTGCAGTGCTGCCTGATTCAAATGTAGCATGGGCCGCTGAGCAGCACAAGGACCCCGAGCTCCAGGTAGTCATCGACTGGGTGGAAGCCGGGAAGAGGCCTACGTGGGAAGAGGTCATGGCTTTTGGACCAGTGGTGAGAGGGCTGTGGTCCATGCGGGATGGCCTGGCATTGAATTTGGGATTGTTGCAGAGAGGATTCGTGGAACCTGTGACAGGTGTAACCAGGTGGCAGACAGTAGTGCCTAAGTCCTTTCACCGCTTGGTTCTGGAAGCAATGCATGGACAACCGGGGGTAGGACATTTTGGAGTAAACAAAACATTAAAACGAGTTCGGCAAGAGTTCTATTGGCACACCTGCCGTAGGGATGTGGAGTCATTCTGTCGTCGGTGTGACGCCTGCACTGCTAAAAAAGGCCCAGCGGGCCGATCTCATGCTCCGCTACAACAACGGCTGGTTGGCTGTCCAATGGATCGTGTGGCCGTAGATGTACTAGGACCTTTTCCACAGACCCCTCGAGGTAATCGGTTTGTGGTAGTCGCGATGGACTACTTTACAAAATGGCCAGAGGCCTATGCTGTTCCCAACCAGGAGGCGAGGACAGTGGCGGATGTCCTGTTGGAAGGTCTGTTTGCTTGCTTTGGGGTTCCCTCTGAGATGCATACTGATCAGGGAAGGAACTTTGAGTCCCATGTGTTCTCTGAGTTTTGCCGGCAGTTGGGCATCCGGAAGACAAGGACAACTCCCCTACACCCCCAGAGTGATGGGTTAGTAGAGAGGTACAATCGAACACTGGCCACCCAGCTAGCCCTGTGTGTGAGCCAGGATCAAAAGGACTGGGATCTTCAGTTGCCGATGGTTCTGCTTGCAAGTCGGAGTGCGGTGCAGGAGACCACTAGATGTACGCCAGCTCTCCTCATGCTGGGCAGGGAATTGCGAACCCCGTCCTCCCTGTTGATGGGTCAACCGCCAGATGCACCAAAGGCTCCGCCTGGATTGGAGTATGCCCATCAGCTACAGGACCGGCTGCAGTCAGCCCATGAGTTTGCTCGTCGTCAGGCTTTACAGGCGGGTATACGCCAAAAACGGGCATATGACCATCATTGTACGGGACGTGATTTTAATGATGGAGAGCTGGTGTGGATCTATAATCCGAAGAGGAAAAAGGGACGTTCACCTAAGCTGGATTGTGCCTGGGTAGGACCCTGTTACGTTCTGAAGAGGCTTGGAGAGTCTGTTTATCGTGTTCGGAAGAGACCTGGGGGACAGGCTGTGGTGTTACACCGGGACAGGATGGCACCATATGGGGGAGAACGGCAACCCTTCAAGAACAGAGGACAATGGCAGACCACTGGGGCGACCCACCCTGCGGACGGAGGAGCTGGAGACGCAGCGTCGGACAAGGGGTGGGAAACCTCAGCGGGCTGTAAAGAGGGTGACCCTTTGACCCAGGCTCCTGGGGGCACTCTGGATACTCTCGGAGGAGCTGGAGACGCAGCGCCGGGAGGGTCTGGAGTTCTTCTGGGTCGGTCTGGGTTGGGGGCGCCTGAAGATCGCACTATGAGCCCTGATCATCATTCAAGTGGCAGCAGACATCGCAGTGGAGGCCGTTGTATCACCCCGGAGGTGGAGTATCTGCCAACTACTCCCTCGAGGCAAGGGCTACCTGCCAGTGGGCCGCAGCAGACCCCAAGAGCAAGGACTGGATCACGGCTTCGGCCCCGAGAGGCACTTCGGATGCCCCGGCATTTCATGGATTTCACCTTCCTCGGGGACGAGGAAACCTGAGGAGGGGGCAATGTGGCGCTGACACTGTTTATTCTCTGTTGATTCACCTGCTGTTGGGGGGAGGTGTCCGGGAGGGATATAGTTAAGAGGGAGGGGCTTAAGGACGGAGAGAGAGAGAAAGACTGTGAGCGGTACAGAGGAAAGTCAGTCTGACGTTACATCTCTTTTTGGGCGTTCATGTTGTTTTTGGGGACAGTTAGGACACCTCCTGGTACCCGTGTTAGGCTGTACACGTTCAGGAAATAAACCTCCAATCCGTTTGGTGCTTGTAAACCGGATCTTCGTCTCCTGTCTGTTTCTCTGGGAAAGTGCACGACGTTACAATACATTATCAGAACAGACTGATCTCATGAAATGGCGTAGCCTATGTATGACACGCCAATTCGTATTTCCATTTTTGGTGTGCTATCAACACGCATAATCGCTTTTCAGCGTGTTTATCAACGCCGTTGACTTAACGTTACATTACTGTATATATAAATATATGACCTACCCCAACCCCGTCCCTAAACCTACCCGTCACTGGGGTTAATACCATTTATGAGTCTTCCCCTACCATCCTAGGGAAAAAAATATCGCTCCCCAGATGTAGATCTACATTTTGCTTCGTTTCGCTCGGACATTTAACGGCGTGTAGGCCTACATACACGCGGAATCACTCGGACAATTAACGGCATAGATATACACGCAAACGATGACGGTTCGTTTCATCGTGGACATACACGCGGATAGCTCAAAATGCGTATAGATAATACGCCACTTGACTTGAAAGTGGCGTGTATGTTTACGCAAAGTCTTAATGTCATGTTGATCAGAAGATTATATGGGCCGCTCCTACCATTTGATGCCTTATGCACTTTGAAATCTTTCTTTTTTAAAGTTATCAAGAGCATTAATTTACACCATGTGTCATCAAGATGCTGTCATGTTTCACCTATCACCTCTGCACTACATTTCCCATCATCCTCTCTGACTCTCACCTGCACACACTCCATATAATCACCCGTATCAATCACCCTCATGCACGCAGCGCCAGGAAGGACCTGGGAATGGGATGGAGCTTAGAGTAATTATGAAAGTAGGAAGAAATAGATAGATATGTGTATATGTGTGAAAGAATTAAACCATAAAAAAATAAGGAAGAATCATGACGGCAAACCAGCAAAAGTAGGTGGCAATATGCACACAGGATGCAAAGCGCCAAAAAACTGAAGAAGAAGAAGAAGAAGAAGAAGAAGAAGAAGAAGAAGAAGAAGAAGAATCACACTCATCTGCTCCACACTTTTTCCATGGAGGTTTGAATGAGCCTTTGCGTTGTTGGATGCCGTGGGATGTGCATGGCTGGCTACACATTAGAGCAATATATTCTCTCTGCTCTCCTGCTCCAGTCCCGGCCAAATCAGAATCCACTGCAGTCCCAGCCAATCTAGAGTCCGCACCAGTTCAAACCAATTCAGAATACACTCCAGAGTTTGCTCAGATCCATTCATTTTCATCATCGTCTTCCTGGCTGTTGTCCACTTGCAGTATACTTGATCAATTTTCCTGGCTTTATGGCCCAAGAAATCCAAAAATATGAGACCAGATTCATGACTTCTTAGCCCAAAGTATTCAAACCTTATAGGCAAAAAAAAAAAAAAAAAAATCATGACCTGTAGGTAGCACTATCCTCAAACTGCTCAGGTCCCTCCAGTTTATATACTTATTATTTTCTATATGGTTATTTGGTTTATTAATTTAATAATCTTTATGAAAAAGTACACGCTATCATACTTTTAAAATGAGTAATTACAATGGAAATGTACTTTAAGTGCAAACTGACTCTGAGTTCTGACAGTTCTCCATGTTTGCAATTAAATGTAAATGTTTTATAGTTTAAATTATATTAAATGCACTTAGTTGAACTTAAGAGTGCTTTTTAATAAACTTAAGTAGGACTTAATCATTACATATAATTTAATAGGCTAATTACTTCTATTGTCTTTGTAATATGGTTAAAGTGTAGCCTACCAACAAGCATTTGTGGTAAACTGAAATATAGCCTTTAGTCACTTCTATTGAAACTTGTATGTCACATAGCCTATTCAAATGTATTTGTATTTACAGTTGTCTATTGTAATGATGAGTTGCAATTCAGTTCATTTAAAATGTTACCTTTAAATGTAATATTGAATAATAGCCTACAATACAGTTAAAATGCAATCAAGTAGGCTACTTTACATGTTACTTTATGTTAGTGGACAAATCAAAATAAGTGTAGGCTAAGTGTAATAGCCTGGCTACTACTTTAAAGCATGAACAAAGATTATTGAAACATGATTTAAAATGTACTTTAAAGTAAAACTTTTTGACATTATTACAAAGTGCACTTTTTAAAAATATCAACGAGTCGTGAAAGTGTACATTCTCTCTTTATGTAGCCTACACTTAACCTTTTATTTTATTAATATGATATAGTCGGCACGAGCAGCTATGCAATACGTTTAAAAGGCAGGCTCTTCTTTTTCACAAGAGAATGTAGTGTTGGTTTTTCTTCGAGTCTTTCCTGACTCCTACTACGTGACGTCACTTTCCTCCAAAGTCCTGCTGTTCCGCCCTTTACCTAGATACGCCTTCCTTATTAATCCAGATGCTAAGTGGAAAAGGTGGTTATCTGCTGCGTCTTCACGGGTGTTTCTGCCATGCACTGTTTGGGAAAGTCATGCACACTTTTCGTAATCTTCCTATTGACTGACGTGAGCTTTACGCGCGGTGGCAATGTGCTCGTGCTGCCGGGAGAATACAGCCACTGGCACAACATGCGCAACATCGTGGAAGAGCTTCTGAACCGCAATCACAGTGTGACAGTTCTGGTGAGCTCAGCCTCGCCGTCCGTAAACTTCACAGCGCAGGAGAGGTTCCCGTTCCTGGTGTTTGACGTGCCTCTGAAGAAGGACGAGGCGCACAGTGTGAGCGAACAGCTGCTCAACATCTGGTTGCAGTACCCCACACCAAGCATGGTCACAATTGGTCTCCAGATCGTGGAGCTGGCGGGGAAAGTGAACGAATTGCTGCGCATCTCCTGCGACTCCATGCTGCGTAATGACGCGCTGATCGCGCGCTTGAGGGATTTAAAGTTTGATGTGCTCTTATATGATCCCATGTTCATATGCAGTGACTTGCTGGCAGAGATTCTGGACCTGCCACTCGTCCTTTCTCTGCGGTTGTCATTGGGGTTTTCCATGGAGAGGATGTGTGGACAGATGCCCTCACCGCCCTCTTATGTACCTGTTCCTCCGACGGTGATGACGGATCACATGTGCTTCATGGAAAGAGTGAAAAATATGATTATTTATGTTGTTTATTCCGTCGGGTTTCGGATGGGCTCGATGAGTTTGGATAATTACTACAGTGAAATATTAGGTAAGGACTCACGAAAGGGTTCACGAATGTTTTTTTTTTTCATGAACATCTTTATAGGCCATTGTGGGAAATGTAGTTTAGTTAGAATAAGCTTAAAGGGTTAGTTCACCCAAAAATTTAAATTCTGTCAGTAATTACTCTCCCTCATGTTGTTCAACCTCGTAAGACTTTCGTTCATCTTCGGAACACAAATTAAGATATTTTTGATTAAATCTGAGAGCTGGATCACTCCTCCATGCTTCTTAAGGGATCGATACTGGCCGTCCCAGAAGTTATGAAAGACATCGTTAAAATAGTCCTAATGACTACAGTGACTCAATCTTAAGTTTATCAAGCGACGAGAATACTTTTTGTGCGCAAAAAAAAAGAAAAAAAAAGAACGACTTTATTCAGCCGTGATATTTCACGTAGTGAAACTACGCAAAGGTTCTAGGTTGCACGTCACACGTAGGCTCACTATTGGCCGACGCTGGTCATGTGTGTGATGCGTGACGTGCAATCTAGAAGCTTTGCGTAGTTTCACTACGTGAAATATTATTTTTCACACAAAAAATTGGGTGAACTAACCTTTTAATATGAGAGGGAAACGCCACTGAAAAACATCTCACAATTCTGACTTTGGAAACTTGCAATTGTGAGGGAAAAAATCAAAATGTCCAGCATTATCACTTGAGCATGCTGTCTGCGTTTTGACATTTGTACATTCCCAGTACATTATTGATATCAATAATTGCATTTTCACTTTTTGAAATAATTCTTGATATAAGAAATTGGATTTTTCACTATAGGCTGCCATTTAAATTCAGTTGTTGATATCAATAATGGATTTCTTAGTTGAAACATATCAGCTATGCATTTCTTAGTAGAAATATATTTTTTTTATTTAAAAAAAATACGTGGTAATACGTGGTAGTAGTAACCGTGTAATTATTTATATTAGAAATTATGATTTTTTTTTTTTATATGAGAATTTGGAATTTCAACTATAAGAAATCAATTCGATACAATTGAATTTGAATGGCAGCCTATGGTGATATTTATCTATTATATAAATTAAAGATATCAAGAATGATAGTTTTTACTAGTTGAAATTAAATTCTTCTGTATTTGTAGTATTTCTGCGAGTGATGCTGTCATTGTTGATATCAAGGATTAAAAAAAATATATATATAGGCTATAGTGGAAATTGAATTGTTAATATCAAGAGTTCATATCCTGTGAATGAATAAAAGTCAACATGGCTAGCCACAGTCTGTGCAACCGGGAATTATTGATAGCCTAGTGACATTCAGATTTTGTCCAAAACAATTAAGCTGCCAGCCGAACTGATGCATGACATTCTCTCTTTAATGTGGCATATTTTACAGACTGTGAAAACGTGCACCAAAAATGTACATTTACACACAAACTGACGACCAGCTGCAACTTTCAGTTATTTTTTAGTGACCATCTTTATTTTTTAGCTCAACTGTCACATAATGGAAAGCACAGGAATGTGGGATATCAAAGGCAGCGATCAAACTTTCACTCTATGATGGTTAAATTTAGCAGTTAAAGCAACACTAAGTAAGATTTTTTACCTTAAAGGATAATTCCGGTATTTAACACTTTAAGTCTATTTTTTAGTTTGTTTTGGAGGAACTAGAGTGGTGGACTTAGAAATTTTGAAGATGGGTCCTGTCTCGACTTTTGTAATATTTTAGAATCGCCTCTGAGCGCTTCAGAGTGGATGTCTATGGGCATGCTCAAACATGTCCTTAAAACAACCCTTAACGTTCATTTACATTTACATTTACATTTAGTCATTTAGCAGACGCTTTTATCCAAAGCGACTTACAACTGAGGACTAAACCAAGCGAGTCATCGTGAAGAGGCAAAAGCAACGCAAGAAGTGCTCAAAATACAAAGTTCAGACATAGCTCGGAGTAGCATAAGCCAGGCAAGCGAGGATTTAGAGGAAAGGATTTTTTTTTTTTTTTTTTTTTTTTTTAAGTTAAGTGCTCCCGGAAGAGATGAGTTTTCAGTTGTCTTTTGAATGTTGTCAGGGATTCTGCATTCCGGATGAGGGTGGGGAGATCATTCCACCAGCATGGAACCGTGAATGAGAATGTTCTGGAGAGTGATTTTGTGCCCCGCTGTGATGGTACCACGAGCCGTCGCTCATTGACCGATCGTAGGCTTCTGGTAGGGATGTAGACTTGTAGTAGTGAGTGGAAGTAGGAGGGAGCTGAACCTGTGGTCAATCTGTAAGCAAGCGTCAAAACCTTGAACTTGATGCGAGCAGCGAGTGGTAGCCAGTGCAGAGAGATGAGCAGAGGAGTGACGTGGGCCCTTTTGGGCTCGTTGAAGACCAGACGAGCTGCAGCATTCTGGATCATTTGTAGAGGTTTAGTTGCACATGATGGAAGTCCAGCCAGAAGAGCATTGCAGTAATCAAGCCTAGAAATGACCAGGGCCTGGACGAGAAGTTGTGTTGCATGCTCAGTTAGGAAAGGCCTGATCTTCCTGATGTTGTGCATAGCAAACCTGCATGATCGAGCTGTCTTTGTAATGTGGTCTGTGAAGGTCAGCTGATCATCAAAGATTACTCCAAGATTTCTGACCGACCTTGATGGGGTGATTGAGGATGAATCTACCTGGATAGTGAGGTCGTGCTGTAGAGACGGATTGGCAGGGAGGACGAGAAGCTCCGTCTTTGCCAGGTTGAGCTGCAGGTGATGTTCCTTCATCCATGCCGAGATGTCCGCCAGACAGCTTGAGATCCGTACAGCTACTGTGGGATCATCTGGTTGAAGTGAGAGGTAGAGCTGGGTGTCATCAGCATAGCAATGGTAAGAGAAACCATGTGCCTGTATGATAGGTCCCAGTGATGTGGTGTAAATGGAGAAGAGGAGCGGTCCGAGAACTGAACCCTGAGGAACGCCTGTGGTCAGTTGATGTGCTTTGGATACCTCACCTCTCCATGTGACCTTGAAAGACCTACCTGTGAGATAGGACTCAAACCAGTTGAGGGAGGTTCCAGTGATGCCCAGTGATGAGAGGGCGGACAAGAGGATCTGATGATTCACAGTGTCGAAGGCAGCAGACAGGTCCAGTAGAATGAGAACTGATGATTTAGAAGCAGATTTTGCGATCCGCAGGGCTTCCGTGACTGACAGCAATGCAGTCTCAGTTGAATGTCCTTTCTTGAAGCCAGATTGGTTGACATCCAGCTGGTTGTTCAGAGACAGGAAGGATGATACTTGGTTAAAAGTTCGTTTTCAAAACTGTGCAACTCACCGAGTGGTTAGTGGTATTCGTTGATGATTAAAAACAAATATATCGGCGCAATGTATGCTTTCAATCCGTGTTATTTGCTATATTGGAACTATTTTTTCAGATACCTCACAACCGCGTATAAACTTCCGCTCGATATTTGAGTCTGAAGCGTTAGCACACCCCCGACCACTTGATGGCGACAACCACTTTGCCGCAGTTGCTCAGCTCACGCTAGCCTTCTGAGAGACGGAGAACCGAGCGAAAAGACTACAACCAAATGTAAACAGACCCCTTTCCGTTTCCGGTAGCGCAGTAATATCAACGAGCACTGAGTCCTCCAGCAGACATCAATGCGATTTAAAAAAATGGCAAATAAAACACGACAGAAACTGTATTTCGCTACGCTACTTGTTTTGGAACATCAACGAACACCACTAACCACTCGGTGAGTTGCACAGTTTTGAAAACGAACGTTAAGGGTTGTTTTAAGAACATGTTTGAGCATGCCCATAGACATCCACTCTGAAGCGCTCAGAGGCGATTCTAAAATATTCAAAAAGTCGAGACAGGACCCATCGTCAAAATTTCTAAGTCCACCACTCTAGTTCCTCCAAAACAAACTAGAAAATAGACTCAAAGTGTTAAATACCGGAATTATCCTTTAAAACAATGTTTCCAAAATCGTTTAAGTGGTTCAGGGTGAAAGGCACTTCTGGATTCTCTTTGCGGTCCTATATCTGCTATAACCACACTATGCGGTCCTATATCTGCTATAACCACGCTATGTAAGATTACCAGATCGGGTCGCGTTTCTGTAGTTCTAATGAGACATAAGAAAACTACAAAGTTAACTTCCTTTACGTCAAGCGTTACAATAGTCATTTAGTTTTTCTTAGTTTCTGATGTCGCAATACATCATACTTTCATGAAATCATGCAACATACTCTACCTTGTCTGTGGAAATCGTTCACTCCAAAGCCGGTGCTGGATAAACAACGAGTGAGCGTGCGATAGTGGGCTGCGCTAGGCTAAATTATTTACCACATCGGTAATGGACAATTCCACTTCCAACCTGTAGGGCGACCGCAGAGGAAAAGTTACTTGGTGTTGCTTTAATCCGCGAATCACATGCGTGCCGAACCGTGGGGGCTGGGGCTTCATCTATAACCGTCATGCGTACGCACACAAGATCCCCTGAAAAAGGCGTAGGCTACGCCACTTCTGTTGCATAAGTTGTGATTTTAAAAAAACTAAAGTGACGGGAAAATTGGCGCACCTGCACGCAAACTCTGACCCCATGCGTACGAACATTTTGGAAATACATGAAAACATTACAAAGTAGGCTTAGTTACAACATTTTTTAATATGATGCTGTTGTTGAACACTTTTCCTGTGGCATGCTGTGTTTTAATGTTTTAACTACAGCGAGGATTGCTTAGCAAATGATAATAGCATAACTCATGGTCTGAGAAAATATTTTCATGCAAATAATGATCAATAATGCACAATAAGGCCTATCTGTTTCCATTAAAAATATAAAGCAATTAAAAATACTATTTGGCCAGTGGAAAAGATTGAGACAAACTTTCTCTGAAATGTATTTTATACTATTTGATTTATTTATTCTGTAGGCTACAAAATACTATAATGTATTTTGAAAGTATACTTTTTCAATGCATTGTTACAATGATCATTTCCAGCACACTGTTGAAATAAAAATATACCTAAAATATATTTTTAGTAAAGTGCAAATAAATAGCACTTTTAAAAAATAAACTGAATTTTAATTTCAAGTATATTTTTCTAAAATATATTTTGAGAAAATGTACTAAAGTACAATTATTTTAAAGTGTGTTAAAAGTTGTATTGTGAAAATAGGTAAAAGCATTAGCCTATGCTAATATATTTAAATATGTGTTAGTATTTGCAATGTACTATTGAAAAAGGGATATATTTCAAATACAATGAAGTATACTTTTTTTACTAGGGGTTGTCATGATAGAAATGAACTAGAACTAGGGTATAATAAACCCGAGTCTAGGTTGAAAGGTTGAAAACTCCTGCTATAAACTGACATCTGACTCAGAATTGCACTTACATTTTGTAAAAAAAAACAAAATAAAGCTGTTATAACAGTGTTGTTGCATATTCCTTGCAGTATTGGAAAATACACAATTTAGAGTGGGAATTGAGTTAAAGTGCAATTAAAGATATTATCCTTTGGCAAAATGACAAAGTGCACCTATACCCTCCATAATGCAACACGACCTTTGCCCAAATCCTGTTGTGCAAATCTTGCATTTGGGTCACTGTTCTATAGATCACACTGCACTTTTCTAAAGGCACAGACACTTGACCATGATTTCTGTGACTTTGCTTGTGTTCGTACTGTTGTGTGGAGTAGAGGCTGGCAGGGTTTTGGTGTTGCCAGGCGAGTACAGCCACTGGCACAACATGCGTTCAATCGTAGACGCGTTAGTTGATAAGAACCACAGCGTGACGGTTCTGATCAGTTCTTCATCTCCTACTGTACAGTACACACGGAAGGAGCGGTTCACCTTCAATGTGTTTAAAGTCAACATGAAGAAAGAAGAGGCCAATGGCGTATGGAGGGACTTTATTCATCTCTGGATGACCGACACAGCCACCACGTTATACGAGAAAGTCTCCATGATCAGGCGAGTGATGTCAAACTTCATGGCGCTTTCTGCTGATAC
Source organism: Rhinichthys osculus (assembly GCA_029959095.1). Taxonomy (NCBI): domain Eukaryota; kingdom Metazoa; phylum Chordata; class Actinopteri; order Cypriniformes; family Leuciscidae; genus Rhinichthys; species Rhinichthys osculus. The sequence continues at coordinate 55,891,184 of JARWKJ010000004.1, read as the reverse complement.
ATGCAAGGGAATGTTCCACAATGAGGATCTTTTACAGACGCTTCGGGAATCTCATTATGATGTGCTTTTATCTGATCCAATGATGCCATGCGCTGACTTGATTGCGGAGACGCTGAAAATCCCGTACGTCATCTCACTGCGCTCAACGTTCGCGTATAGTTTCGAGCAGTTTTGCGGTCAGATCCCCACACCACCATCCTATGTCCCTGCGGTCGCTGTGCAGGGTCACCTCACTGACCATATGAGCTTCACAGAGAGAGTTGAAAACATGCTCCTCTACATCATGCATACAACCATATTTCAATTGAACACGAGGTTTACTTTTGACCGGCTTTACACTGAATTACGAGGTGACTATTTTTTGTTTGATCTGGGCCGACTTTTATGCTTTAATTGTGCAGTACTGTTTAAACGTGTGACTTGACCTACTGTACATCAACTGAGTAGAAATATTTCTTATGTCACAGGCAAACCTACAACAATGTGTGAGACCATGGGGAAAGCTGACATCTGGTTGATTAGAACTTACTGGGATTTCGAGTATCCACGCCCACTCCTGCCTAATTTTAAATTTGTTGGAGGACTGCACTGCAAACCTGCAAAACCTCTGTCAAAGGTAATGACTTTGCTTTCCCGTATATTATTTTGAAACATCTGCTCTTCTGAAATATCTTTGATGCCTTTACATTTTATTTTTATTTGTATTAAAACAATCATCGTTTGCAAATTAAGGAATCCTCACTTGAATAGATCAAGTAACATTGTAACTTTGGAGAGGGGTTTGGCTCTGTTGATCTTAAAGGGTTAGTTCACCCAAAAATTAAAATTATGTCATTAATGACTCTCCCTCATGTCGTTCCAAGCCCGTAAGACCTCCGTTCATCTTCAGAACACAGTTTAAGATATTTTAGATTTAGTCCGACTCCGAGAGCTTTCTGTCCCTCCATTGAAAATGTATGTACGGTATACTGTCCTTGTCCAGAAAGGAAATAAAGACATCATCAAAGTAGTCCATGTGACATCAGTGGGTTAGTTAGAGTGTGTTGAAGCATCAAAAATACATTTTGGTCCAAAAATAACAAAAACTAGGACTTTATTCAGCATTGTATTGTCTTCCGGTTCTGTTGTGGATCCGCGTTCAGTGCCGCCGCTGACGTAAGACGCTGCTGACGTGTGTCTGGTGTGTGTGTGTGTGTGTGTGTGTGTGTTCCGGTTCTGTTGTGGATCCGCGTTCAGTGCCGCCGCTGACGTAAGACGCTGCTGACATGTGTCTGGTGTGTGTGTGTGTGTGTGTGTGTGTGTCTGGTGCGCCCGAGCTTCGTTTACAGTCTGAGGGAGACGCACGCTGGAAACTAAACAATCTTCGCAAACATGTCTAAGGATTTCCACACAGAGGAAGACTTGCATTTCTTTGCCCAGCCATATTTATTTGAACCCGAATACACCAGACACACGTCAGCAGCGTCTTACGTCAGCGGCGGCACTGAACGCGGATCCACAACAGAACCGGAAGACAATACTGATACGATGGGTGAACTAACCCTTTAAAAGAAACTATGGATTTGCAATGTCATCCCATTTTTTAAACTGCATATTGTTTGAAACACTTTGGAAAATATCTTCCATTTAGCTCCGTAATTAAAAGGGAGAAATTGCATATCAGGGCAGAAAATTTACAGAATTTTTACATTAATTTTGTAACTCGGCACAAGAATATTTTTTGAGCCAAACAACTGATCTGTCAATCCTGTGCGATTAATTATTTTGGCCCTGTGGTCTGACTGATTTTTTTGCTGACTGAGAATTTGCATGGTTCCAAACTTCTCAAATATTCTTTGCAGTGCATGAAATATAACAGATGAGGAAGAATATAAGTAATGACATACAGTATTTCACAGTACAATACAATATTGATGCTTGCAGTAATACACGGCAACTTTAGCACGACAGTCAGGGGGGGGGGGGGGGGGGGGATGCTTTTTGGACCCAGTTGGTGCAATTATGTCATCTACAATCAGGGACAAACTTGAACCTTGGTAGAAATATCACGTTTTCAGAGTGCGTTAGAGTGCATTATGTTTTTTTGTGGGTTCAGAACCAGAATGAACACTTTCAAAGTCAAGTCAAGTCATCCTCATTTATATAGCGCTTTTAACAATGTAGATTTTTCCAAAAGCAGCTTTACAGAGATAAACTTAATATAATTTAAGGTAACAGAGATTGGTTTGGTTTTATAGCGGTTCTTGAATAATGTTATTTTCCAGCTTAAGTTAGTTTTGATTGATTCACTTCTGTCAAAATGATCATTTGTTATTAAATTAGGGGCTGCTAAGACGACGCTGTTCTCTCTAAACAGACTTTAAACGCGAACCTGTGATAAACGCTGATGGCGTTCACATGCGCATTAAGAATTGATTCAAAGAGAGTGATACATTTCTTTTCCTCATGATTGATATTTCCTATGTAAATATGTTTACTGTTAAGTAGTTTACATTGTGTATTTGATGGTTCAAGTCTTGTTTTCTGTTTCTGGGTTAAAGTATGTGGTTATTTGTGTGTCTTTTAGGAACTGGAGAAGTTTGTTCAGAGCTCAGGAGATCATGGCATTGTTGTTTTCTCATTGGGTTCCATGATCAACAACCTGACATTGGACAGATCAAACACTATTGCTTCTGCTCTTGGTCAGATCCCACAAAAGGTGTGTAACTTTTTTTTATCTCTTTATAGCAATAATAAAATTAATCCCACCACGCAGAAGCCGCGCTCACTGAGACGAACTGCTCTCATTGAGCTACCCCTAGGTCCCCGGCCTAAGAGAGAGATGCTCACGAGTCTCTGAACTAGAGTCCAAGTCAAGTCTCAAGTCTCTGAACTAGAGTCCAAGTCAAGTCTCAAGTCTCTTGTGGTTATAATAAGTGTTGCATCACGTACAGCGACCCATACAGGCTGCTTAGAACACTTCATAGCTATATATAAGGAATTCAAAGCATGTAATGTTATTATGACTCCTTTATCTATTAGCATACAGTATCAGCTTTGATTTAGGTATATAATCAGTGTAAACAGGCTCAACATGACAAAAACACCAAGAATGCTTTACTTTTAAGTTAATATCTGCATCTGTAAAAATTGAGGTTCTGAAGAAAAAGGACTCTCATGTCTGTTGCTGAATTATAGAATTATAGTCTGTTGCTGAATATGTTGCTGTGGAGCTGGAGCTATAAGACCATATATAGAAAATGTTATAGCCTACCTCACAGCACTAAAATTGACATAGTGCAAAACATCACAGTGTAGCTAAATGCAAAACACTATTGGAACCAAATGATGTGAAATACATGGTTCCTCATACGTTCATATATTTGTGGCGGCCCGCCACAATAGCAACACTGGCTGACATTGATTTTCGATTTTTTATTTTATTTTTACTAAGCCTATTTAAAATCGTATTTGATTGCAGAGCGTCGTAGCGCATTCGCGCCGCACTACCTCTCGCACGTCTCTCTCTCTCTCTCTCTCTCTCTCTCTCTCTCTCTCTCTCTCTCTCTCTCTCGTTCACCCATACCTCTCGCGCTCTCTCTCCCTCATGGAACACCATGAGGTGCACGCGCGCAGATACCGCATATTTTGCATTGAGCGCTTCTTTTATTTGGCCCGTCTTGTTTGAAGTTTTTAAACCCAAAGCTTACGATGAATGGCACAGCAGCGGCCGGTGCAGTCGACATGTTTGTTTCTTGTCCTCTCATGTGTGGCCACGCGCACGTAGTACGTGTTATGTAGGCAGGTTTTAGGTAACGGGTCGGAGGGAGGGGAATAACAAAGAGTTCATCAGACGTTTCCTAAAAATAAACATTGTTCACGAGTCCCGCAGCTCGAGTCCGAGTCGAGTCTGAAGTCTTTCGAGGACGAGTCTCAAGTCGAGTCTGAAGTCACTGTGTGTGCGACTTAAGTCGCACTCGAGTCCGAGTCTCAAACTCGAGTCCCCATCTCTGGCCTAAGATAACGCTGGATCTTGCGCCTCAGAAGCCGTCCTGATCCTTTAGGAAGGAAGAGGAGCAGGCTAAGTCCCCCTGGCCACCTGGGCCGAGGCTTGGAAAGCCATCCCTGGAGTGTATAGGTATTGAACACAGTAAAACGAGGTTACTCGCTGCAATTTGCTTGCAGGCCTCTCCACTTCTGAGGTGTCGTCACTCGTCACCACCTCGGTTTAGGGAGCAACGTGGCTCATGTCCTCCGCACCGAAGTGATGAATTTGCTAGCGGAAGGAGCTGTAGAAACAAGAAGCTGAGAGTGAGCAGGAGTCTTAAAGGGTTAGTTCACCCAAAAATGAAAATTATGTGATTAATGACTCTCCCTCATGTCGCTCCAAGCCCGTAAGACCTCCGTTCATCTTCAGAACACAGTTTAAGATATTTTAGATTTAGTCCGAGAGCTTTCTGTCCCTCCATTGAAAATGTATGTACGGTATACTGTCCTTGTCCAGAAAGGAAATAAAGACATCATCAAAGTAGTCCATGTGACATCAGTGGGTTAGTTAGAATGTGTTGAAGCATCGAAAATACATTTTGGTCCAAAAATAACAAAAACTATGACTTTATTCAGCATTGTATTGTCTTACGGTTCTGTTGTGGATCCGCGTTCAGTGCCGCCGCTGACGTAAGACGCTGCTGACGTGTGTCTGGTGTTTGTGTGTGTGTGTGTGTGTGTGTGTGTGTGTGTGTGTGTGTGTCTGGTGCGCCCGAGCTTCGTTTACAGTCTGAGGGAGACGCACGCTGGAAACTAAACAATCTTCGCAAACATGTCTAAGGATTTCCACACAGAGGAAGACTTGTTTTTTTTTGCCCAGCCATATTTATTTCAACCCGAATACACCAGACACACGTCAGCAGCGTCTTACGTCAGCGGCGGCACTGAACGCGGATCCACAACAGAACCGGAAGACAATACAATGCTGAATAAAGTCCTAGTTTTTGTTATTTTTGGACCAAAATGTATTTTCGATGCTTCAACACATTCTAACTAACCCACTGATGTCACATGGACTACTTTGATGATGTCTTTATTTCCTTTCTGGACAAGGACAGTATACCGTACACACATTTACAATGGAGGGACAGAAAGCTCTCGGACTAAATCTAAAATATCTTAAACTTCTGAAGATGAACGGAGGTCTTACGGGCTTGGGACGACATGAGGGCGAGTCATTAATTACATAATTTTCATTTTTGGGTGAACTAACCCTTTAATTACTCTGCCCTGTTCGGGCCTTAAGAGTCTATATCAAGCGCTCTCCTCGTTCAGGCAGTCCAGCAGAGTGTCCATTGGCGACATTTGTGCGCTGGCCGGCTGGTCCTCTCCGTCCACATTCGCCAGATTCTATAACCTGGATGTCCCTGCGCTACAAGCACAGGTCCTGTCTGTTTAAGCTAAGCATTGACCTCCGCCAGAACCCTCCAGGCGACTCTGACAAGTTGTCCGAGTCCCTTGTTGTTGGGTTTTACATCGCCCTATATTAAACTTGGCACCCTTGGGCCCTTATTCTTGCGCCCTGGGCCAGGGCCCCAGAACGATTGTCGTTCTGCAGTTCTAAGCATGGCAAGATTGCACTGGGTTCCCACTGAGTCTAGTGACTCAGTTACTCGGTTACTAACTTACTCGGTTATTAACATAACCTCGGTTCTCTGAGTACCGTGTCACCGGCCGTACTTTTTCACGCTGCATGATTCGGCGTTCGTCGCTTCAGTCGAATTAACCTGATTCCCTATATGTTCGCTTATATAGAGGGATCTCCCTGCGTTATTCTATAATCTTCAGTAATCGGAGGAAAAGTAGTTTTCCACGATGCGTCTAGCGATGGCAGTGCTCGTTCCAGTTATCTCAGTGTACGTTAGTAACAGAGTACTTTCTCCATATGTGTATTTGCACAGGTTATTTGGCGTTACAAGGGAAAAACACCAGAATCTCTCGCCCCCAATACAAAACTCTACGACTGGATCCCACAGAATGATTTGCTTGGTAAGGAAAGTGTTGTCATGTCTGCTCATTAAAAACAAAGAACAATAACTGGTGTCAGATAGATGCTGACTTCATTTTATCTGATAGGACATCCAAAAACGAAGGCCTTCATTACCCATGGCGGGACAAATGGACTGTATGAGGCTATTTATCATGGCGTCCCAATGGTGGGTTTACCACTGTTTGCTGACCAGCCTGACAACCTGATGCACATGAAAACCAAAGGAGCTGCTGTTGTCCTTGATATCAATACAATGAAGTCCAAAGACCTGGCAGAAGCTCTCAAGACTGTATTAAATAATCCCTCGTGAGTTAAGTCTTTCATAAATTTGAAATAATCCATTACCAAAGGGCTCCACCAGTACTTTTTCAGTAGTTTAGAAACAACCCTAAAATGGCCGCCTACACTATTCACTTTAAACCTGATGTCATAGAAAAACACTCTAGTTCAAAGCATAGCTTGTCAATATAGCTTTGAAGAGCTTGTCTTGTGTTAAGCAGTGCTTCTTTTTCTTCTCTAATCAGATACAAAGAAAGCGTCATGAGACTGTCCAGAATCCACCATGATCAGCCGATGAAACCTCTGGATCAGGCAGTTTACTGGATCGAATTTGTGATGCGGAATAAAGGAGCTAAACATCTACGAGTTCAGGCACATGAACTGAGCTGGTATCAGTACCACTGCCTGGACGTACTGGCCTTTTTAATCTCAATTGTTGCACTGATCACATTCCTCTTCATTAAAACGTGCAGTTTCTTTTTCCGTAAATGTTTCAGAAAGACTCGTCCTGATGGCAAAGCACAAAAGAATAAAAAAGAGTGAATGCATGTAGCCTTGCCCTCAATACTTCTCTACAGAGATGCGGTATGTGTGTCCTAATGTGTGTGCGACGGCCAGTGTGCATTTTGTGTATATTGCAAATCTACTTAAAGGTGCAGACTGCAGTATGTAATATTGTAAGCTGGGTGCTGCAGTCTAAAGTCAAATTATTAGAGAGGGTTGTTTTCCCGCCACTTCCTCCTCAGACTCCACCCTCACGCGGGTTGCCAGATTTAGGACACAACTGTGATCAATCACCCAGTTCATTTCAGACCCAATACGCTGTGTTTTCCACCAACTGGCAACCTGGTGGGTCGAAATACTATTGGCTAAATTGGCAGTGGGCGGGATCACAGACCAAAACAAAAACATTCTGACCCGGAAAGCACATTTCTAAAGTAGAATAACTGGCAGCATTGTTTTTCTGAGAACCTATTGAATTTAGCATGTTTCTTAAATCTATGCAAACATATGGCATTTTTATGGCTTTCCACAGTCAACAAAATTACATAAAGCACCTTTAATGAAACAAATACATGTGAATGTTCATGTAAAATAAACATATTACTTGATTTTCCATGCCGTTTGTCCTATGTAAGAAGAGTAACCGGCAGTTCTGGGAAGTAATTGATTATATGTAATCTGGATTACGTAAACAGATTTAGAAAATAAAGTATTTGTTATAACAATAAATGACATTTTATAATGCTCATGATCAGAGTACAGTTCTTTCTTTATGAATTGCATGATTACATATTATTCACACAATGGCAGTAAATTATTCATAATTCTTTTTACTTTTAAATTTTCCTTTCTAAAAAAAATCCTTCTCTGTGTCATACCATTTAGCTTTGAATGTTTTCATAATATAGAATGGCCATGTAAATGTCATGCAAATAAATAAACAACCCATGCTTCTGAATTTGTTGACCAAAGCACCTCTCAATCAATTAGACCATCTATGAGATGAATAATTATGCAAGTTGATAAACTATAATGTGATGATGTGTTACTAAACAAATTGTATTATATATCTTCATCATACCTTTTATTGATTATGGACAAAAATATTTCAAACATGGAAGATTCTGGCTAAGTATTATTATTATTGCTGTTTTCGTGTTTATTAATGTTTTTTCATGTAATGCAGGGATTCCTAAACGTTTTATCATCCGAACCGCTATATCCTAAAATATTTACTTGAAGTAGGCTACCCCTGACATTTTAAGTCAATATTTTAATAATTAAACAACAACACTTTTGCATGTTCACAATTCTCTGATGTTGGTTAATGTGTACGGCTCAAACAGCTTTCTTATGCCTTTGAGTAGAAACAACAAAGCATGCCAGTAATGGCAGACATCCCAGCAGGGAATGTAGGGAATAGGGCACGATTTCAGCTCATGGTTTCATAACGTTCATGACTGGCTAAACCAGGCTTTACTATTAAATTGTCACCAGAAAATCCTCTCAAAAAATATGGTTGGAGGGAAAGGGGGAGTACTTTTGACGTGGGCAACTAAGCCTTTTAAGCTAGTTTTCACATCAGTGCTGTAAGTTTAGTAGCTACACACTAACCCTAAACCTTAGGGGGAAATTATGTCAAAACCGGGAACATTTTTACTAGTAGCAATTCAATTGTTGATGTCAAGAATTCATATCCTGTGAATTAATAAATGCAATACTGCTTGCCATACTGAGACAGTGATGCACATAACAAAGGCGTGATAACCTGAATATTTGGCAACCCTCATTCACACTGCGATGCGGGAGGAAGAGATCCGCCATTTTAAAGCAGACAAACACGCTCAAAGCACAAAACATTTAATGGTGTGTCACATTTTCTAAAATATCGACGAATTAACATATTAATTAAGAACAAATCTAGACAGAGAGAAGAGGGGCCCTTTAAAGCGTTTAATCCACGGGGGGGCTGAAAATGTCTGTCGACCGGAGAGAAGAGAAAGGTAAAGATTTTTTTTTTTTTACCTGGAACGCTAGCCTAGCCACAGATTTGTTTAACAAAAACCTTCATATGTGTTTTTATTTCTAATTATGTAAACTATTAGTTGTTGGATATTAATGAAGTTTTAGTTTTTATTAATTCACCCACATTCTTCCTAGACGTTGATATACATTTGTTGAGGAATCATAACAGCGATTATTAGCATAGCATGATGCTAACGTATCATGGAGGATTTTGTTTTAGACAGAAACATCTATTTTATATATTTAACGTATATGACATATTTGCGGTTACGTTATGCATCAAAAATAGATCTGTTATATACTATACATTTTGCAAAACACATATTATGTAACTTCAATATCTGATGTCTCACAATGGATGAATTACAGTGTTTGCACATTTTACAACAACATGTTCAAGGGAACAGTTTAATATTAAACGTGCCTTTGGCTTTTTAATTTGAATTTATATTATTATTGTGTTTTATCTGTAATATATTGGGACGAATCTGTTGTATTTAATGCTATATTGTAATGTTTCAAGTTGGTGCGAGTGACCTATCACATGCCAATATACTTAAAACTAAAATGCAACATTTGTGTGCTTTTATTTCCAGATGGGGAACTGAATGTGCTGGAAGACATTTTGACTGATGCTCCTGACCAGGATGATGAGCTATACAACCCTGAGAGTGAACATGATGTTAATGAGAAAAAAGGTACCATTTTAAAGCATTGACCAGATCACATTTAAATCAACACTGCATCCAATTATTCAAACTATTCATACTTGTAAGCCAAGTCATTTTGCAGGTGTTCAGGTTCGTTTGTTTGGGTACTGTAGTATCAATCCAAAATATTCACAATGAGCTGCACTGTTTATATTTCAAGTCACCTTGAAATCAAAATGGTCCATTACTGTTTTTTTATGTAATATTTTAGTGTTTATTATAAATGATGTATCTGTGCACATCATTATTTTTTTCTAAAATAACCTTCCTTGAAATCTTTAATTAAAATACTTCCCTCTTGCAACAACATCTCTGATGTTAACTGGGGCGAGGGCGGGGCAACCTGTCACTCACATGAGATCGACCAATAGCAAACCATCTCTCTCACCGCAATATGGAACAAAGCACTACTGCAATTTATATGTCTGGCTCTGTTACCACATTAACGGCTCGTTTACCTTATGCCTCAGGGTCTAAAAGGAAGCATGAACGAGGAGACAGCCAGGATGCAAAGCGGCTCAGAGCCTCAGGACACACTACCAGACAGCAACTTAAGAGAGCTGCCACTTCTTCTGGATCAAACAGCAAAAAGTCGAGCAATCCCAGAGGAAGACACGCACCAGAAGACATCTATGATGACAGAAAGAACCATACTGGAAGAGGATCCCGGGCTGATCTGCCTAAAGGATATAGTGAAAAAGGCCTGTCCCGCAGCAGAGACTCCCAGAGACGAATCAAACCTCTGCTGCCTGAACTGACAGAGGTGAGAGAGGATGGTTTTTGCATTAAGATGGATCTAAAACCAATTATTCAGTCCTTTATTAATAACAAATGGCAAACAGAATGGGATCTATATGAACAAACTCCATGAAATCATCCCCAATATTGGACCAAGATGTTTCTGTTAGTGCAAAGCCGCTCAGAGCGGCATGACACCTGTCTCTGGTGAGCTTTTAAATGTAGTTTGACTAGGGTTGGGAATCGTAAGAAATTTTCCGGTTCCGCCTTTTGATCCGGTTCCGTTAAAATGATTAACGCAACTAATAAAAAAATAGTAAGGAAAAAATGCACAATACTCAACTCAAACATTCCTTTTTGTGTTTATTCCTTAAACTTGTCAAAGGAGCTTAATAGACTGTTAATGTCAACAAATTCAACATCATATTTAGCAGCTTTTGCAAAAGTATTTAACAATTTTTCTGAAGGAAAATCAACATTTCTGCTTTCCCTGGGAGATTTCGGGACCTCTCTGTATCTCCAGCAGTGGAGAAAACCCTCTCAGAAGGGCTAGAAGATGCTTGAACACGCATGTAAGATCCAGACAGGTGAAACAGAATATTCTTTAAAATCGTTGTGATTGATTGATTCATAAAGACTCATTACTGGATGATTCAGGGTTTTTGAACAAACCTCTTGAGTGAATGATTCAATGACTCGTTATTTTAATAGTCACTTGTCGCCACCTGGTGGCATAGCGATGTAATCGATACAATCGTTATTTGAAGCAACTTTCAAAAGGTGATACGCTATTTTCGTCGATACAGTAGACATCAGTGTTTATATCTGAACTGTACACTATTAGTACTTCTGTGATCCTTTGAATATTACTTATTATTAGAGGTCGACCGATTCATCGGTTTTGCCGATATATCGGTACCGATAGTTGATTGGTGGAACTATCGTTATCGGGCAAAAATCCATACCGATAGTTTTTCCAGGTTGCGTCCGTTGCTGGAGCGGCTGAGAAGTGTGTACACAGTACTAGAGTCCTGAGAAGAGACTGCTGGCATTATACAGAGCGAGAAATTGGCCTCTAGAGCAGGGATTCCCAAAGTGTGGTACACGCACCCCCAGGGGTACGCGAGCTGCCACCACGGGGTGCGCGAGAGGAAAAATGTAATGGCGGTCTGTTTTTTTAAGTGGGATTTTTCCATACAATAAAATAAAAAACATGAACCGTAAAAATTTCCTTTGTAATCGATTTTTAAAAAATAAAAAAACTATAATTTGTTAGTTTTTGATAGAAACGTAGAAGACAGCTTCTGTCTTCTACGCACCGCTCCGCACTGCAGCCGCTAGGCTATATGTCACGTGATCAACCTCTAAATTCAAATGTGCTTTCGCGTGTTGGCTGGCGCTGAGCCAGTGCTGTCATACATCACAACTATTGAGTGTTTTCAACCACATAATGTTTATTTTAGGTTTCAGACATTCACATACACATAAGTACTAGCAAGACAATGATTTTGATTTAGCTGATTTCTAAGGAAGCGGCAATAATAATCCTTTTCATTTTAATAAGGCGACACGTTTTATTCATATCGGATACACATTGTGTAGCTTCACATTTTACCCTATTCTTCTCAGAGTTCACCGGCCTCTTTCATGTATTTTGTGAGAAGTGGAGGAATTGACGTGTTGTAAATCCAACAGATCTGATTCTCTGAACTGTGGCACAAACTAACATGGTGCCGCCCATCGCGCATACAGCTCAACTAACGCGATCGTTATGAAGGTGTTTAAACAACAAAACACATCCACTTGCACATATTTGACAATCGGAATATCAGTGTTTCATGCTATAGCTAATACATTTGTAAATATTTTTGATAAAAAAGGAAAAATGACATAAGCAGATCATCATTCATTCAGCGCTGTGTTGTGGTTGCGCTGTGTCACGTGACAAGCAATGACGCGTCCCCATGGAAACATTAAAGTGACAAGTTATAAATAACGGTCGTCTTGAAAAACTCACGCTGGGGGGTCAGTTAGAATAGTTTAAACTGTGTGAAAGGGTTAAAAGTGGAAGCTTGTGCGTAGCTTTGTTGCATTATATTGAAACTTTGTTGATGTGGTTATTGTCACGCGTGTTCTGGTTATTTGAACGATATAGCGGCGATAAAACAAAGCTTTGTTGCGTTTTTTTTTTTTTTAAGTGGTGATTGGGGGTGCGCCAACCCGGTTGGGACATAGAAGGGAGTGCGCAGGAAAAAAAGTTTGGGAACCGCTGCTCTAGAGGACAAATAAAAACCATCACTGGCACCGTGTGTTTATTGTAACACGTGAGGCTGCGCGCAGCACGGAGAGTTAATGTACTATGGACTAACATGAATGGTCAAGGTACAATTGTCTTGCTCAAATATTAAAACGTACTTTAAAAAATGTATAATGCATATAGCTCATGAAAGCTAACTAATACATCCTTGTTAACAAATGGGACTTGCAAAGTGTTACCTATGAAATTTACATATGTTTCTAGGTTATATCTAAAGAAACCTGTAATATTTTAATGTTTAAATTATTTTCTGTAGAATTCGTTCTGTAGAACTTCTCATTTATATATATTCATATTTATATATTTATTTCATACAGCACCTTTCAGTTCAGCATTGTTTTACTTGGAGTGTTTTTTGTATTTTTTTATATCCAGTATTTTTTTTTTTTTTTAATCGGTTGATTAATCGGTTATCGCGCACGGTCAAACCTAAATATATCGGTATCGGTAAAATCCACTATCGGTCGACCTCTACTTAGGGCTGGGCGGTATGACGGTATATATCGTTACCGCGGTAGAAAATGTCAACCGTAACAGATTTTTTTATTCCGTGTATACCGCGAAATGCAAATAAGTGGGCGTGGTTAACTCGCGTGCAACGTGCGTGAGACTGAAACACTGAGAATTGTAAAAAGAAACACGGAGAAAGCAGATCAAGAGGATCCACAAAGGAATTACATTTTCTAAAGGGTTGTTGTTGTTGTTAACGTGATATTTTCGGGGGGGAAATGCGCAGCAGTCACTAGAGCAGTGCAGCACCCAGGCTACAGATTAGTGCACGCTCGCAACGGGGAAAGCTGGACAACAACAGTTATCAATATCGTAACGAATAGAACCTTAAATAATGTATAGTTATCTGCATCTTTCCGTCTCTTATGTATAGTTTTTAAACACGCAAACAGCTTGCCGCCCGTGGCCGTGGTAATGAACAACCTGCTTGTTAAAGTGAATGTATAATTCTTTAGCCTATCTGAGGCAAAATTACTAAATATGCATTGCGAGTTATATATTTCTAACTCCAAACAATTGGCCACCGAACCAGCTGATAAAATCTTCCTTTGATTCGATCCGTGATTACAACTTGACACTCAAATTAACCGATCGCATTTTACTGATGCAGAAGACGCGCGCGTGCACACGCACTGAGGGAGCGCGGTGTTCACCGGGCTATGGTCAAATAATGACGCAGTTACAAGGTGTGTATAATAGGGATGCACGATGATATCGGGACAACATCGGTATCGGCCGATAAAAGCTTAAAATGACCATCATCGGCATCGGCCGATATGAATATTTCTGCCGATGAGTCTTGCCGATAGGGTGACGTGTTTCCTATACGCACGTGACGACCGTGAACGAAGCATGAGCACCAGCAACTTAAACTTCCAACTAGGGGTGTGCCGTGCGTCTCACGGTTTTTGATCGTGGACGATTAAAATGTCTCCACTATCTGCTTTTGAAGAAAAATCATAGTATCGTGCATTCTATCAGTTCAATTCTGGCGCCTTCATCTCAACATACTGTACAACGCGACGTACATTCACATCACATCACATGTAAACGCAGAGGTAGAGTTACACTCACGGTCACGGGACACCGCAATTCACAAAAGTTCATTGTTTGCATGTGAGTCAAAGTCTTGCTAGTTAAACATGTCATTCACGTGCTGAAGCGCTGTTCTAACATCCGCTTTTCTGAGCGCGTACACGCGACGCTCACAGGAACTAAAGCCTGTCACAGCGTCTACATACTGGACTAATCTTTCGAGTCTTATTGCGCTGATACTGTCAAATACACACAAGGTTTACATAAACAAAGTTGGTTATGTCTAAAGTGAAAGCAAACAGAGAAAATCTGCTTGTCAAATGCGTGTAATATATTAGACGCGTCGCGTGCAGTTCTTAAAGAGACAGTAATAATATTCTGCCGCTTGTCTTTAAAGAGATACTGCACCCAGAAATAAAAATTCTGTCTATCTAATGTTGTTTCAAACCTGTATTCATTTCTTTCTTGTGCTTAAATATACTATGGAAGTCACTGGAGTCCAGCAACTGTTTGGTTAGCCACATTCTTCCAAATAACTTTTATAATTTCAACAGAAGAAAGACACTTGAGAGAGTAAATGATGACAATTTAAATTTTTGGGAGAACTATCTCGTTAATGTTAATAAAACAACAAAACACAGAGGAAATCACTCACTGCTCTTGACTGAGAACATTAATAGAAGCTTTAATAAGCTTTTTTTTGCACTTAAAAAAAATACAAATATATCGGTATCGGTATCGGCATCGGGCAAAATTAGTTTGAAAATATCGGCATATCGAATATCGGCCAAAATCCTATATCGTGCATCCCTAGTGTATAATTTAAACTAGGCTACTTAGTCAACACTCAGGCCACGTTCACACCGCAAGTCCTAATGCTCAATTCTGATTTTTTGCTCAGATCCGATTTTTTGATTGGCTGTTCACATTACCTTTTAAAATGTGACCTATATCTGATTGCAGTGTGAACTGTTTGAGGTTTCAAACTAACCGGCATGCGCAAAAGAACAATAACAATGACATCAGACGCAGCACGCGGTTGCAATAAAGTTCGGGAGGTTATGGAGGAAGTAAGCATATTCGCATTTATTTCATAATGTTTGTGTAATGGAAACTTTTGCGGGTTAATGGTTGCAAATTCACTACAGAGATCTGTGTGGATGCGTAGACGAAGCCAGGAGTGGTGGGAATATGACGTGAATAGTTTCACTGAGACGCTGTTCTCCTGTGTCCCCGTTCTTCCATTTCGTGTGCAATTTTTTCAAAAACGGAGCGGTTACGGTAGGTCCTTCTAGCTTGAATTAAAGTATCTCCCCATATACTACTTAGATCTAACACCTCACTCTCATTGACTCGCTTCATCGCTGTTCTCCATATCTAGTCAAGTTTTTAATGTTAGGCTACTGTCTGTGTCTGTTGTGTCTAGGGCTTCGCCGGCGCATAATTGTGACAAATGTCGACGTAGATTGACGTAAAAGTCGCATCAAATCCGCCTTGATTGTTCACACTGCGGCCGCATTGAAAAAAATCAGATCTGGGTCTGATTCAGGACCACATATGTATGTGGTCTAAATCTGATTTGAAAAAATCAGATCTGGGCTAGATTTGAGTGTTAACACTACCTCTGAAGAAGTCTGACCTGGTCACTTGACCCCAAAAAAATCAGATTTGGGCCACTTTTGCCTGCAGTGTGAACGGGGCCTAACAGGTGCTGTTCGGTTTTCAAACTGCTGCTCTCCTGCTAGTCACTTCTGAACTTCTATTGATTAAAGCCGTTAAAGCGCAGGGTGACGGCTTGCCAGATATCACAAAAAGAGCAAAACAAGTCCCTTAAAAACGCAGTGTAGCCTAAGCAGACATGGCAAAAATGTACCGGGGAACACATTTAAACAACTAGTATTACTATCCTACAAAATTAAAAGGAAGTAACTAATTTATCATGAATAGAATAGTTCAATATAAAATATTCAGTTATTATAAACTGATTGATGAAGTAAAGCATAACATGAGATTGAAAAATGATTCAGAAACAGTTTATTTAAAGTTTAATTGCACCTATGAGTTGTATTTAATATCAATCAGTTGGGGGCAGTTTATCTAAAAGTTGATGAGTGTGTTTTGTTTATATTTAGCTATCTAAAAAGTTTACCAAATAAATCATTTACCAAATAAGAGAAAAAGAAAACAATGTGAAGTACTTTTCATTTCTAAAGTATTTGGGTTTATTTATTATACCATTTATTTATTTATGATTTTTCGAGAATAACTACATATATAAATATCTATATCGTGAAATATATCGTTACCGTGAAATAAAATGAGTCATACCGTCTTACCTACAATCTCTGCTCTGTGTAAACTAGGGCTGTAGCGGCGCGTCGATGACGTCGACTCTTCGACGTCAAAAATTCGTCGGACGTCATATTTTTTTGTCGACGCTTCTTTATTTATTTATGTATTTATTTTTTTGCACCGTTCCCGGCGGTACAGCTCGCCACACACACGTGGGAGACCGAAGCATTGCAGAATCGAGGACGAAACAGCAACCTCTTCACAGAATTCACAACAAAGCCATGCAAAAGTCCCAACAAAAGAAAAAGTCCTAAAAAACCCCAGCTCGCACTAAATCATCGAAGGTATGGGAATACTTCAAATTTTGTCCCAAACGTAAAGGTGTCGTTATTTGCGCTCTTTGTCAAATGGAGTTGACATCCCAAGTCTCCCGCATAGTGATAGCGGCTCCCTGATGACCGCAAATTAGTTAAAATCTCCCGGAATCCAGAGCTCGCGAGCTCCAAACCGTGTAGCGCGCGCAGCGAGGGAGAGAGCGAGAGACCTTGCGCGTGTGTGTGCAACTGTGCGTGTGTGCCTTATGAAGCGCATGTAGACCCCACCCCCGTCAACAAAACCGAAAAATCAGTCCGGATGTTTTTTATGAGCACGGAAAACATTAAAATGAGCACCACATCCAAGTGTGATAGGGCTCATTTGAGTAGCCTACCAAACATTTTACAGTGTAGATACTCTGTAAGAACCAGATCAAAATGGTTGTGCATTGAATGTGCACTCCTGCAATTTCCATGTTACAAAAAAGAATCGTTCAATTAGTCGTTAGATTAGTCGACTAATCGATAAAATAATCGACAGACTAATCGTTTAATTAATAATCGTTTACCCCAGCCCTAGTGTAAACAATGAGTGACGTACACGCGCGAGAGATCACTTCCATCAGATCACTTGGACGTGGCTGTGTTTACAAGAGGTAAAAACGATATAAACACTGTTCGTTTTCTCACACAAACCGCTCGTTTCGTGTCTTAGGCCATCAATGTGTACTTACATTTACGAGTCATTAAATCATGTGTAATTTGGACTTCTCTGTGCATGCTCTTTGAGGTGGTGACCATAGACCTGCATTATATGACTGACAGACAAGAACGGTTTGACCTAAAAATATCACAATTGAAACTACTGCGGAAACAAAGACACCTACATCTTGGATGCCCTTGAGGTAAGCTAAAACATACCAAAAATTGATTTCAAAGTGAACTATCCCTTTAATTGAGCGTGAGCAGTGCAACAAAAATAGACTGCGCCGAAACCCGCGCTTCACCGCTGCTCCGGCTCCCGGTGTGAATGCACTCATTGATTTACATGCGCGCCGGAAATAATACGCGCCGCTCACGCTTGCGGTGTAAACAGCCGTAATTCACGAGGTTTCTTACATGTGCGTTCCGTGTGATGCTGATGTTGCGCGATGTTAATCATGCGGCGCCCGAGTGCATTTGACCTCAGACTGACCGGCCGGTCACCGATCATGGCCGATCACGTGAAAATCGGCCAATTCCGGTGACCAGCCGATCAATCGGTGCATCTCTAAAAAACCAAAAAAAAACACTACTGATTCTGGATAAGGACAGATTCTCAGTTCCCAACCCTAAGTTTGACCGAGACTAGTGATGTGTTAAGTGATTGATTGAGACTGAGATTGTTAATGTTTGAGAATTACACGTACATGCTACGTGTGCTCAAACTTGCTACGCACACCATCTTACATCAGACATACTCAGATTTGTATTTGCATCTTTGTGGTTCTTTTACTTGATTTTTACCATTATTTCAGTGTCAAACTGTACCATAGCTACCACAGTTACTCAAACAAATGGGCATGTTGCAGTTAAAACACATTTAAGTTATATTTTTAAAACTAATCATCCATCATATAAGTTGCATAGCAAGCTGTAATACATGCACTTGTTTTCAGAAGATGCGGAGGACCAGTGAGGAGAGTACAGGCAGAACGAGTCGCTCGTCCAGAGAGGAAGAGCCTCATTCAGAAGAATATGTGACGGGCAGCTCTGTGGCTTCCTCCGAAGGAAACTGCTCTGACGTCGAAGAAGGAGCCATGCAGGAGGAAGGGGAAGAGAAGGAAGTGGAGGAAGAGGAAGGGGATGAAGAAGAGGAGGAAGAAGAGGAAGAGTATGAACTGGAGGAAGAGGACCCACAGGAGGGAAATGAACCGAATGACTACGACACTCGCAGTGAGGCCAGTGATTCCCAGTCTGAGTCTGTGTCCTTCTCGGAGGGAGAGTCTGTACATTCAGCCTCGGGCTCAGAAGCGTCAGGTATGAGCTACTGAAGTTTGCAGGCTGGTTAGATTATTAGGGGGAAAAAAATGTTGTTGTTTTTTTGTGTAGAATTCATGTGCCAATCATAATCCCCATGCTCATTAGTGGTGGGGGAGAAAATCGATTCTGTTCAGTATCGTGATATTTTGCGCATACAAATTAGGGGTGTAACGATATTTGAACCGAACCGAAAAACCGCGATACACCACCCACGATACGTATCGCGATACTCTCACGGCGAACCGAACACGCCCCGCCCCCTGCTGCCCCGCTCCAGCCCCGGCTTATTGCACCTCATGTGTTATGTGTACACAACGAATACAGGGCTGTTGCCTAACCACCATTAACCACATATAATCGCAATAAGCTCAGTGTTTTGTTTCTTTTGATAATAAGCAAGGTGTAATCTTTCAAATTATGTCTATTTGATCACGAAATGCAAACAAAAAAATGCCGTTTTGGCGCTCTTAGATGTGGCGTGACAGATATCACTGTATGCATGCGGATCATCTCTTCCTCAGTTACAGAATAAACATGAATGGACACCCGAAGGTATGTTGAAAGATACAGTATACTTACTGAAAGGCATCATAACTCGTGTAAACACTCAATCAGTGTTTCAACAGCGGAAATACGTCAATAAAACGCTTAGTTTTCCACATAGCTTTATATTTACCTCAGGCAAGTCATTCAGTGTCCACAGCTTGCTGGTTTGCTAACTCTTTCACTAAATAAATGCTATATATTAGCCTATATATTATATTTTACTTAACCTGTTTATGATATCTTGATTATTTAATGTATGTTTAAAATAGTTGTCATGAAAATAACAGCAACTGTGTAAATTATTATATAACATTAACAAATTAGAGTAAAAACATGTTAATGCAAAAATTGCCTTATGTGCAGTTCACATGTTTTCATACAATTTGTTATTTGAGTGTTGATTATTATTATATCATTTAGGCTAAAAGTCTAGGCTCTGTTGTTAAGCTTTAATGTTATAGTAATGTGCAAGTAAGGGCTGTAGTTTACAGCATTAGCAGATCATTTTGTTATCCTTGAGAAACGTTTACTTGTAATGGAATTAATTTAAAGACAAGGACACAATTTGTTCATTAAAGCACTGTTTAATAAAATATAAAAGCAATTTTAGCTTTCTAAACCCCCCCACCCCACCGAAATGAACCGAACCGAACCGAGACCTCAAAACCGTGGGATGAACCGAACCGTCAGGTTTGTGTATCGTTACACCCCTAATACAAATATATAGATACAGTAGTAGTACAGAAATTATTCAGGGTTCCAGACTGCGACCAAATTGGTCGCATATGCGACCATTTTTTGAGAATGTGCGAGTTAAAATGTTATGTGGTCGCATTTGTGCGAGTGGACGCTTGAGCAACAGAACGCCGTTGTATCAGCTGCTGCTGTCCGTAACTTATGTTCAAAATGAACGAGTAGGCTACATCATGGATCCATTTTCCAAACCGTGTTTTTGACTTATTCTGAATCACTACGGTACGCCTATAATAAGTGTTTATATTCGGACTATTTTATCCCGGGGTCGTCTCGGCTGCCGAGTAGCCCAGTGTCTGCGTGACTCGCCATACACATTAACGGAGAGAAGTTCCGTCTACAATGTTCTTCCGCAAAACACGTGCAGTTTATTTATTGACGAACGTAGACGTCACGCGCATTGCACACTGATGTTGAAACGCGCCAATTACGAATTCACGAATTAAGGCATATAAAAATGATAAAAATGGTCTCACGAAACACAGAGCCTCCTCCTCCTACGTCTTTTCAGCGGTTATATTTTCCTCTGTCGAGCGATTACTCTCATGATCGCTCGACAGAGGAAAAGGAAATTATTATAAAATGCAGAAGGTAAGGAGTGTGAGATTTCTGCTTTTGGTTACAACTATAAACTTTGATAACGAAAAATCTTTTTTTTTTTTTTTCACTTTATTTTGATTTTTCCATATAAACAGAGTACATCACACAATTACAGATACCATTGGAATATTACATATATGTAATTAATTCCGTCTCTTTTGTTCATAGAAAGTACCATACAGCAAACAGAGACAGAATAAGATTAATTCTAGGTTAAGCAATAATAAAAAGGAAATATACAATTATGGATCTGTCGTATGAAGCAAATTACGTCCAAACAGCATTCAGCGTGAGAAAATAGAACAATGACAAAAATATATATAAAAAAAAAAACAAGAACAGCAACATAAAAAGAAAAAAAAGGGGGGCTTGGTCACCCAAAAACATATTCAGGTTAATATCATGTGTAACTCTTTACTGCCAGAGGGGATATAGACAGGCGTTTAAAACCATTTCACTTTCCTACACAGTCTAGGAAAGGACCCCAAATCTTATAGAAGTTGTCAGAAGATCCCTTCATTGTATGCCTGATTTTTTCTAGTTTGATGAAATTAAAGATATCATTAATCCATAGAGAATGAGTAGGAGGTGTAGGCGATTTCCAATTTATTAAAATTAGGCGTCTTGCCAGAAGAGTGACAAAAGCTACAAAATCAGTCTTATATTTGGGCATGTTAAGTGAAAGAGAGAGAGTACCAAATAAAGCTGTAACAGGCAAAGGTTTAACATAAATTCCAAGAACTTCAGATAACGAAAATTCTGTATCAGTTTATTATAATACTCTAATCTTTTAAAATGTAATGCATACATTTGAATGTTTAATGATTTTTAAAAGATAGATAGATAGATAGATAGATAGATAGATAGATAGATAGATAGATAGATAGATAGATAGATAGATAGATAGAATATGATTCAAATGTAAATAGATAGATTGTATATAATTCAAATGTAAAATGCTTAAAATTACAGATTAAAATTACTGTCCAAAATCCATGAAAATCCTGAAATTTGGCAATGATAATTAATATATTACAGGTATTTCTGCTGCAACCCAGAAAGCCTTTGCTAGCCTTGGTCCATTAAAACCACTATTCATCAGCATGCATTGATTAATCCCATGTCATGTAGCAAGAAAAAAAGGTGTGACCAAATCATATGCTGGTGCGACCAACTGAGAAAGTTGGTAGCACCAGTGCAACCAGTGGAACAAAGTCACATGAGAGACAGACATATTTTAACCGTATAAATACTGGGAACTATATTCTCTGAAGGCGAAGCACTGCTACTTGGGCCGAGTGATAACCGCAGCACCTGAGACGCGCCGTGGTGAGGAGCAGAGAGCGCGTCTCAGGTGCTGCGGTTATCACTCGGTTATCAAATATGCCTGTCTCTCATGTGACTTTTTCTTGCATATAAATTATGCAAGAAAACCCAATTGATCAACTAGGACAGCGGTCAATCCTGCAGTTTAACATTTTCAGAGTCAAAATAAACAAGAATCCGCACACTGTCACTTCTGCTCCCAAGGATTTATTAAAATGAACAACGTTTCGACCCAAAGGGTCTTCGTCAGGCCATGTAACATTTTCAGAGAGCCATTTAATAGTAATATAGAGCAGTAATAAATACTTAACAGTTGTTGTAAGGGTAAGATTTAGACAAAAATTGGATTGGATTTTCTGCTTTTTTGCTTGGGGCAAAAAAAAAAAAAAAATCATAATACATGAGAAATATACCATTAGTGAACATCCCGACGCTGCCAAGGCTTCTCAGAGCAGTGTTTAGATGAATATGTGCTGCATGCTTTCCTCTCAATAACAAAAACAAACATGACAAAAAATGAAACCATAAATGAATCCAAAAATAACAACATGAAACTGTAGGCCAGAAAGCATCTGATCATAGTGCTGTGGATGTGTTTGCACAAGCTCAAGTCACGTCATGTTTATTTATATCTCACTTTATACAATCGATTTCCTTGAGGGCCAATGTCATGCAGAGTTTATCTCCAAAACACCTGCCTGGAAGTTTCTAGTAACCATGAACGCATTGATTAGCAGATTCAGAGTTAAACTCTGCTGGACATTGACACCCCTGCTTTAAAGCAAACAGTGTTGCCATATTAAACATGAAAAACTATTAGAGTTGGTTTTTCTGCTATAAAGCAGCTCTCCACTGTGTTCACATTTTCACTCGCATCTGACCTTGACAGACTGAACAGAAGAAATTAGCCTGAGAAGATTTCCATGTCAAAGAAGGCGGAGCCTCAGAGCCACGCCCACATTCACATCACAATGGACCAATGGTCGTCGAAGGTGTTTACCAGTCGGAGCGAACCAAAAACAAGCTCCAAACATACTTTTTTTTTGGCCTGATTTTGTTCGAAATTGTCACACCAGTTCTTTATTTGATTTTTTGCTTGAAGTGTATCAGGGCCTTAATTGTTGATTGGCTTACGTATAAATTGACTAAATATTTGGCGGAGCGGGTCAGATTACAGATTATATTTTTACACACCTAATGGCAACCTGAAATAGTGTCAATTTCTAACAACTAGATTTTGCCTCTCTAATCATATACCATGATGTAAGAGGCTTGTGGGAATGAATCTTAATGATCTTTAAATCCATTTGTGCAGCATTGGCGTGTTTCATGATCTGTGTAGGACCAGTCAAAATCATGGACCGCCAGCGGTTTCTGTCTGCATTTTGAGCTGAATGTTAAAGCCTGCTGTCTCTTTGACTTTTAGGGTCTGAAAAGAAACACGAAAAACTGTCTTCTTCCGTCAGAGCTGTGAGGAAGGGTAAGAACATCACACTCACATTCAGATAATGTTTGTGCATTTAAATTGTGTTGTCATGTCTGTAATCTCTAGCAGTAATATTTTTTCAAGCAGTGAATCCTGTGTTTTTTGTTGCGAGTTGCAGAGTTTGTGAACCCTTTTAAGGCCCTGTCCCAAATGGCGCACTTCATGCGGACTTTCAGTCTCGTGGACTTAAATTGCGCGTGCTCGCCGAGTCCGTAGTCCGTCCCATTTAGCATGTTAACGCTCTGAAGTGTGCTCAGCAGCGCCCCCTTTGTACCCTTGAAGCGGTCTTCCGCGAAGCCCTCATAGATGCAGGCTCCACGCACTTTAACTACCCAGGAATCCTTGCGAAAGCCCAATCAGACGACGGATGGGAGGAGATTTCGCTCACGGACAATTGTTAACATGGCTGAGAAGAAAATATTTAAGTGTAATTATCATTACGGTTTTTATGACAAGTTTATACAAACATTATGATCATCGACCAGTGGTTGATGTCTCAAACATAGGCTAATAATAGCGAGCTGAATAATACGATCGCATTATGATTCATTAAATAAATAGAACAGAATGTCAGGGCTTTACTGAGTCATATGTAAACACAACAACAATAGGCAGCATATTTCCCCGAACCTGCAGCTCCTGTCCATAACAACAATCAGACCGTCTTCCTGTTTCCGGCGTGGCGATCGAGTCTGTCCCAAAAATACCAATCAATGCGCCCTCGCGGACTCGCACTAAGGGCCCTATAGGTCTGCACTACATGACGTCACCGCAGTGTGGACTCTGAGGAAGTCCACAAGTCCGGAGTGTGCCATTTGGGACAGGGCCTAAAAGTACCTAGATTGTTAGATTGATTACTTATAAAATGTGGTCTGATCTTTGTCCAACTCGCATGTTGAAGACATTAATTATTCACACCGCTGGCTGGTAAAAATTTAAGTGAATCAAAAACCATAATATGATCCGAACCGTGAGTTTTGTGATCCGTTAAACCACTTGTGTTTGCCAGTATGATGGCAAACCTTTGAGGGTGCTTAGCATGATGTGACATTGTAATTTTTTACCCATGTTTTAATTTAACGAAAAATGATTTGTGGTCAAACATTAATTGGAGGACTCCCTGGTTGAAGAACCTTGGTTTAGCAGATATGGAGTAACATTTGTATATGTGCCCCTATATCTTGTACGTGCAATGTCAAAACTTGGGGGGAAATATGAAGACAAATGTAATCAGTTTGTAGAGCCTCTAAACCTCTGAACTACGTGTTGACGTGTAGCTCTAGTTGAACATTATCAACAGCATCTGTTCTTTCAAATTTAGCATTTTGTAAACACAAAACTATATGCTCATGACCAATCTAAAATTTGCTTCATGCAACTTGCCTTTAGCAAATTTATTAGTCTTTATTTGTCACATAAATCGATTTTTTACTTCTGAAATGTGATGCAAAGAGTTGACTAACTACTATTAAAATTCGTTGTCAATTATTTTAATTTTTGGTGTTGCCTGCAGCCATTTTGTGATCAGTTTAATAATATGCTTTTCTCGCCTTTTGTCTTTTTTTTTAAAGATCAAACCAGCAAGCTGAAGTATATCCTGAGAGAGGCCAGGTTTTTTCTTATTAAGAGCAACAACCATGAGAATGTGTCCCTGGCTAAAGCAAAGGTTTGCCACTCACAGCCATGTTTACAGTTTGATTTAAGAGTTTAATGGAAGCTTAACCCAGTTAACATGACGTGCTTTCTCTCTTCACAGGGTGTGTGGTCCACTCTGCCTGTCAACGAGAAAAAACTCAACGCTGCTTTTCGCGCTGCTCGAAGTGTTGTGCTAATCTTTTCAGTTAGGGAGAGTGGAAAGTTTCAAGGTAGGTCTTAAAAAGAAAAACTGCCATAAGGAATACCCAACATAAATGGACAATAAACCCATAAGCATGAATTTGAGCACGTGATTTGCTCTGATTTAAGAGTGACTAACGTCAGAGTGCCAATAACACTTGTATGTTTTAGCAATAAATAAATAAAGAATTACTGCACATTTCTATGGACTGCCATGAACGTTTTGATTAAGAACAACAACATTGATGCTTGACATATAAAATAAGTGACACACCTAGCCGACAAAAGCTGACTGTTGTTGCCTCGTGTCGATTTCGTCTCAAGTCAAAGTTTATTTATATAGCACTTTTTAAAAACAACAAGTGTTCAACAAAGTGCTGTACACATATATCATTTATCAATAATGCAAACAACCAACATGACTAAAATAAAAGGAATAAAAGACAAAAACTAAATCTCGGCCAAAAAGTTGCGCTTGAACACGCCAAAAGGACTACAGACGAATGTCAACTAGCATGTGTGTTCTGTGCCAGCGTGTAAGGAAATAACTCTGTATTAGCAGTCTATATTCGTCATTTTAAAAGGGAAACCATACTAGTGCTATGTTCAGACCGAAGGTAAATGTGGCGCACAAAAAAAACGTGACTCTATTTTTGTCATGACAGTGTGAATGGCACAAACCACATGGAATCTGATCTTTTAAATTCTGATTTGGGCCACTTCCATATGTGGTGCTAAATCCGATACAGGTCAGATGTTTCGCAATGCGACAGTGATATCCGAATTCATGCGTCATTCAACGCTCATGGGAGTCACTTCAAAGATTTTACATGCCGATGCTATCAAGACAGTTGTGAAAGATAGTGAAGGACAGTGATGTGTCAGAGCTCATAAGTATTACAGTGACAGCTCTATATACAAACAAACATGAGGGCCCATATTAGGGCTGGGCGATTTGAAGCAAAAAATATTTCTCGATATATTTTGCTATATCTCGATATACGATATATATCTCTATCTTTACAGGAAAAATAACCCAACAAAAACTACTGCAAAAACAAATATGCCAAATACCACTTTTTTATTGGAGTGCAAAGAGGTAGGCAGTTCATGTAGTCCAAAGTGCTTCTGCAACATTTTTAATAAAAAAAATCCCTGTATACAAAAATAAAAATTCAACGACGCAAGGGTGCCACCTGTCCCGTTTTACCGGGATTGTCATTCTTTTTAATAACCGGTCCTGGGAAATTTATCCACTCTCTGTGTCCCGGTTTTCGAAAGGCTGCGTGAAGAGCCGTGTAGCGTGCGCACGGCAGAGAGGGACAGAGAGCGAGAGACCTTGCGTGTGTTTGCTAGTGTGCGTGTGTGCCTCAAGAAGTGCATGTAAGACAGCATTTAAGACGATTTTTTTTAGACGAGTTCTGTAGCCTCCGGGCTAGTTGCGGGCACCGCCATGTTGAATGAGACAACACGCGAGGGGAGGGGGGACAAAAGCAAGGAGGCGGGCGTGAGCACAGCGCAGAGAAGGCAAAGTGGCGAAATCAGAATTAAATATAAACAATATATCGATATATACGATATGTCAAAATCCTTATCGTGTTTAAAAAATATCTCGATATATTTTAAATATCGAGATATCGCCCACCCCTAGCCCATTTCATAATGCTAAAAACTCTTCTTTTCTTTTTTTTTTTATATCCTTGTCTTTGTTTTTTATATTGCCTGTGCATAAATTCGCTGTCGCCCACGGCAGATCACACCATCAATAAACGCTTGCACAGGTTCTCTGTGTTTACTTCCGTATGACAGCGTGATGTCTTTTTATCCTTCTTTTGTGCATGCGGGTTATGCATGTTAATATTCAACAATATTATTGATCTGCCTGCATTGACACCATTATATGAGAACTGAACTCAGCTGGACGATGACATCACTGTTTTCTCCAGAGCGGCTGTATAGATAAATGAACTAAATTAATAACTTTTTTACAACAAAAATTAACCATCGCTGAACAGCTGGACTATGATGCTATTTTCTTCTAGATCTGCTGTACAGCCAAAACAAACTTTGTCGAATTATTTTCCTGTTATCACTGTAAAGCTGCTTTGAAACAATCTGTATTGTTTAAAGCGCTGTATAAATAAAGGTGACTTGACGTGCGGGAAAGTTCGCGACCATGATCTGTTCACACTCGATTTCTCCCGAGTGAGAAATCATCTGCGAGCTCATAAAACAGCAAAAATCGCACCGTGTACGCCCGCCTTAAGCTGAACTCAGAGCGATCTCTCTCTCACCCACGCCAACGGATGCTGATTCAACATGCTCAATCGTTTAAAATACCCCAGAGTCCCAGATGATGTCCAACCAGTGGCGACAGTTCAGAAACACACTTCAAAAACTGGGCCAACTGTCGGCTTGGTGTGTCATGGCTTTAATAATATCATTGTCTTGTAAAATGGCATAATTTTAGTCTGTTGTCCATCATTTCTGGTTACATGCTCAAGGAAAAACCATATTCATTAAACCCACATCACTTTCCCTTTACCTGAGTGAATGGAAACTCATGTGGAGTGGCTTAATGCAGGTTCACTTAAGGATGTGTGTGTGTTTCAGGTTTTGCTCGACTCTCGTCTGAGTCTCATCATGGAGGTTCTCCCATTCACTGGGTTCTGCCCGCAGGCATGAATGCCAAGATGCTTGGAGGAGTCTTCAAAATTGACTGGATTTGCAGGTATTAAACCATGAGAAAACAATATCCCGTCTGGCTATTTGTTGTTAGTTTACAGTTGAGCTATTGAGGTTTGTTTTCTTTGTTTAAAGGCGGGAATTACCTTTCACAAAAACTGCTCACCTCTCCAACCCGTGGAATGAGCACAAGCCTGTGAAGATTGGGCGTGATGGACAGGTTAGCCGTATTATCATGATTTTCTTTATTAACTCCTTTTACTTGGTTTTATCTACTTGTATCCATTGATTGGATTGTAAGGAGAGGATGTTATACCAGAAGGGATCCATTTTTCCCAGCATTTTTTTTTTCTTTTCTTTTAAAATATTAAAGTAAGTTAAGTTTCCAGAAAAAAAAGATACACACATATTAGATTTTTATGGCTGGAAATTTCACATCTATAACCTAACCCTGACAGCTTTACATTCACACACAGTTTTGCTGGAATTAATGACATTTGTTGATGACAGCTATTGGTCGAAAACTGAGTGGGAAAATGTAAAAGATATGAAGCGTCTGTCTTTTCTTTTTCTTTTTTAGTTTTAATTTTACAAGCACTACAGACTCTGAACAAACATCGAGGGAAATCAAAGGTGTAATTAACACTATATATGTGCCATCCTTATTGATGAGACCAAACACTAACATGCACTAAGAACGCAATTTTGATTTCCGGTTGATTTCTCACTAGCCTTTCATAGGGGTGTGACGGTTATTATATAACCGTGAGACAGACGGTTATGGTTAAACACGTCATTAGAACTCCACCAAAACCGTGTTATTAAAATATCTTGTAGATAAGGTTATATAGGCTACTAATATCAGTGTTGGGGAGTAACGGAATACATGTACCGTTGTTACGTATTCAGAATACAAATTATGAGTAGCCTAACTCTCCATAGAACATAAAATATTCATTTTATTTTATTTTTCGTGTTCGCATTTATAGTTTGCATAGAGGAAAAAACAATGTTACGGACGTGACAGTTCTCCGTTACGGACGTGACCGCTCTGAAAAGCATTAAAACTTTTCACAGAGACATCAAACAGAAAGCACAAAACCTTTCTTTAAAATGAATTTCGTTTTGTATTAATTGTATCTTAATTTTAATCAATGTTTCATCAACCAATTGCCTGGATTTAATAAATAAGAAGTAAATATAGCAGACGATAGATAATCACGGAACGGACCGAAATGAACCGAAACTCAGCGTATAAGGCAGCTTACTTGCCTCGCAGACATGTCTACTTTTAAACAGAACAATTCAAAACGAAAGAAAACAGACGACAGACTACAAATACAGAATTATTTTAGACAAAAAAGCTTGCCCTCTTTCACTGACTAGATATATTTAAAATAATGTAGGCCATTTTTTACTGGTAACAAGACATTTGGCATTATCAGGACCCACAAATATTCCCCCATTGCATTATTATTAGTGCTATCAAACTATTAAAATATTCACGATTAATCGCATTAATGTCATAGTTAACTTGCGATTAATCACACATTTTTATCTATTCTAAATGTCTCTTGATTTCTTTTTGTCCCATTATTTTTATTCATTTTAATGCTCTTATTAACATGGAAAAGTGGATCGGCTTGCTTTGTGCAAATGTTTTTTATTGAAAACAACATTGGCATATACTGTTCAATTTCACACTAACATTCTCACTTGGAGCAAATAATCTCTCACACAATGTAACAGTCCATCAATAAAAGGGTGAAAGAAATCCTGACGAGGTCCTGATATTGACGAGGGGGCGGAGAATTCGCATCAGCTGTGTGTTTGTGTGTGTGTGCTTGGCCATCATCAAGTGGTGTTTCAGACTGGACGTGCTGCGATGACGATAGCTCAGTTCACAACGACAAAACACACAGACCACTTTGGTCTCGTCAATGGAACCATTTGGCAAATTTTTAAAATTAAACTTTCCATTCAGAATCTTATTGGCATCCATTTCGGCGTCTCGCGCTCGTCATCCACTCAAAACGTAACGTTAACCTACTATTTGGCCGGCTCGCAGACCCAAACGAGTGTGTGCGTCGTGCCTGTTGTTTTGTTTCCGGTCTAGCTAGATCCGCTTGCGCTTTGGTCTGGAAGCAACAAAACGTCCTCGCGCGGCGCAAGCCATTGAAATGAATGGGTTTCATAGCGCAGCGCCGCGTCCTGTTGCAAAAGCATGTGAAAAAAACTACAAAGTTTGCTAGGCCAGAAAGACCGTTAATCGCGCGATAAAAAAATTAACGCCGTTAAAATGGGTTTGCGTTAACGCCGTCAATAACGCGTTTAACTGACAGCCCCAATTATTATACATTATATTCAACATTATATATAGTAGTACTGACATTAAAACTCTGTAAACTTGATTTTTTTCACACACCTTGATTTTAATTTTGGGTGAACAATACACAATATATAGTCACTACCCACGATACATATTGTTGCATTTTTGTATTGTGATATATTGTGACACACCTACTCTTTAGCTGCCTAGACGCCAAGGAATATGCATAAAACTGGTTAGCTTATTCATAAAAACAAATGTTAACGTTCTTTCTTTTCACTGTCCCGCATGATCCCTTGGACCTCTGCAAACGGCCGACTGCAGGAGATCGAACCAGACTGCGGGACACAGCTGTGCATGCTCTTCCCACCTGATGAGAGCATTGACTTGTATCAGGTCATTCACAAAATGCGCCACAAGAGGAGGATGCACTCAGAGCCTCGATCTCGGGGCCGACTACCCCACAGAGAGCCCGTCCCTCGGGACGTGGGAAGGTTAGAAATGTTCTTTGGACTGATAGTGCGCATTTGTGTCCCTGTCACCTGATGCGAAGGGAACAAGTGTGTTTTTGTTATTTTTCCACCTTCGTCTTCATCGTCACTTGAGCGAGGGTCAGAGAAGAGCAACGAACCAAGCTGACCAGAGCAGACCGGACCGGCTGCGGCTTTTGTGGGAAAGTCACAGCATAAATCCTACGTGCTATTGTTAATTTTGATGGTTAATGGGAGCAGAAATGGTGTAACGATTGACCTGATATGCCTGTTAACTGTTAACAACTTAAGCCTAAGAATGGTCTAGAAGTTAACTTTTTTTAGTTGTAGCACTGAGGTCTGTTTCTTTCTGTAGATGAGACTGTGTTTAAATTTGTTCCCAAAGCCTTTTCTTGCAGGAGTGTCCATGGGGGATAGAGCCAGTCAAATTGGGGACTCTTTTAAAAGGAGCCTTAATAATTAAAGAGAAGATGGCACATCGATTTGAGGGGCAGAAAGCAGTCGTTGTTAAAAAAAAAAGCTTTCAAGAGGAGCGTGTTTGGGACTTCTTTGATGGTTTTCCTGTCCAGAAAAAGCTCCAGTGTGTGCTTAAGAATATAGATAGTTGAAGTGTGCGGAGGTGTAGCGTCAAGCGGTGAAGGAAAGCATGAAAACAGAGAGGGAGAGACAGGGAGGGAGGGCAAAAAAAAGAGCATGTTCTTCTGCAAAGCTGCTGGAGTGAGTAGTCGTCCCGTTTGCAGTGCATATGGACTCGAATCGCACCAGGGACTGTCCCTATAGAGCACTGCTTTACATGAACTCTGTTCCATACCACAGTGCTCAAAGAAAGGCCCCAAAAAGGACTTAAACGCATCCTTACTTTCTCCAGACAAACGTTATGAGGAAGTTTGTCAATTTACACGTTGTCTGGCCAAAGCCCCAACTGATGGACTCCAATTTGGATGCATTACACGTGTACACGTCCCTCCCCTTTCCCCACCCTCTTTGTTACAAAAAGCTCAATCGATGGGATGTTCCAGCTGGTGGTAGGTAGGCGGTTTGGACTAAAGATGGTGTAAAATGATGATGATGCCTCCACCCTTCCCTTCTTCTGTGTTTCTCTGAGCCCTCCATGGACTGAGTATCCCAAGAGAAGGGTTATTTCCAGATGTCTGGATCTTCTCTTGGTCTTTTTGGTTTGCTTTGCAATGGACTGCACCACTCCTTATCACTCCCCCCTTCTTCTGCTTTACCAGGCCCTCCCATTTAAAATGTGTTAAAGCATAAGATGGACTTTTATATGAACTTTTACTCTTTAAAAGTATTTGCCAACGTTAGCAGTCACAAAACTACAAGAATGCGGTATGTCACACTCTCAACCAGATTTTATTGTTCTCCACTGTAGATACTGTTGTTTTTGACATTGGGTTTCTCACCATTTGTTAGAATGACATTTTCACTAAGGGCACCTATTTATCGAGTATGTGTTCGAGTAGAGTTTAGGAACAGTCTTTCTAGAAAGACTCATCAAAAGTGTTTAACAATCCCTCATGGCACAGTTGAAGGCATGTGGGTTTTTTCTGGCTTCAGGACACACAACAAAAGTCTTTATACAATTCTGAGCAGGGCTCTACTGTTACACTGTTAAAGTCCAGGACTATAACATTAATGCTAACTTCTATACATGTATTCTTGGTACTTTGATGGTTTTATACGCAAACTATCTGATATCTTTGTCAAGTGATAGGCAGTATGAAATAGTAGCAGCTTTGACCGATCAACAACTGGTATCCAAAAATATATTGGTAACATTTTATCATAACTTAAATTAGTCATTAATTAAGCACTCAAATAAATTAATCACACTTTATTGACTTAATTACTATTTGGATGTCATTGGCTGCTTTTTGTTGTTTTTACTTCCAAGTCAAGTCAACGGAGAAATGCGCTTTGCTTTTTTGTTAATTGAAATTAAGCACAAAATATAGAGATTATACTTATTTCAGTTAGTTGTCATGTCAGCATTTCTTATTTCCGTGTAAAGTTGAAGCGCTTAAGTTACTAACTGGAAATCAAATCAAAACTAAAGCTGAAAAAAATAAAAAAATAAAGCCTAAATGGTGGAAACTAATACAATCGACTGAAGCACATAACGAAATGACAAAAAATTTAAGTACAATTTAAATGAAAAGCTTACTAAAATAAATAGTAAAATGACACTGCACACTGAATGTTTTTGCATGGTAGGTGGAGCACAACAGAACAGGGTTTGGTGAACTTGACAGACCAATTTAATGTGAAACTCATAACAACAAACAAAGTATGGTCATGCACGTATCCAGAATGCAAGCACGTCCTGTTGACTTGAATGGAAGACAACGAAAGGCAGCCAAATGCTCCATAAAACAATTTTCCAATTGGGTGAGATGCATTGGGAGGTTTATTCTGATGGTGTTATTTGAGTTCACGAGTTGATTTAGGTGTCTGATTTCACTTGCATGGGTGTGCAAAAAGTTTTTACACTTGAAGGCAGTGAAATACTCACAACGTAGAGCTCTGCTGAGGATTGAGCATTGAAAAAAACACATCAATGTGGCCTTAGTATTAAAGGACTGTTCTGGGTTCAGCTCTAGCAACAGCATTTGTGGCATTGTGTTGATTACCTTTTATTGGTATCCTTGCTAAAGTTATCTGGTTCACTAAGCATTTCCTAAGCACTTTTTTAATGCACCTTTTTAAAATTTTCTAAGCACTTGTGTCTTTACTCTCGAAACTGCATTTTTATTGTCGTTTATCTAAACATCTTAGCCATGATTTTTTTTTATTTTTTTTTAAATGAGCTCTAACTTTCATCACCTGACCCCAATCAGACATCATTTTTTGGGTTGTTTGTAAGAAGTATAACTTTAAAATCAGTCAGGAATGCAACAATGCAGTGGTCTTGATGTTTTTTTAACTTGATGCAATTTCGTAAAAACACAACAATGCTGTAAACATGACGGCTGTGAAGTAGATGAATTGATTGAAAGACCCTAATAAAAGTCAAATATCCAAAATTAAACCATTTAAATAAAAAATCTAGCCAACTAGTTGATCAATTGTGATCCAGCCCTAATCAACATTTTTCCACAAATGCTGAGAGTAGATTGTATTGAACCCAGACTATTGTTTTATGCAGGACAATAAGATGTTAATATGCAAAAAGAAAAATTGTATCCTAGGTTTGTGTGAATGTACAGACGTGTTTTACTTGATGTGTCATGCCGTTTTGGAATTAATTTAGTTGCTCACCAAGTATTTTATCATTAACTAAAATGAGATTGTACAGTGAGAAAGAAATCCGCTAAAATATGTAATACACACACACACACTGTTAACTGAAAGAAAAGTTTT
Organism: Rhinichthys osculus; assembly: GCA_029959095.1. NCBI lineage: Eukaryota > Metazoa > Chordata > Actinopteri > Cypriniformes > Leuciscidae > Rhinichthys > Rhinichthys osculus. The sequence continues at coordinate 55,856,998 of JARWKJ010000004.1, read as the reverse complement.
GTTGACTGTATGCTTCATGTCTGTCTGTTTTCTTAAATCAGTGCCATCTTTCACATTAATGTACCTGATTTACGTAGGCGTCGTCCTGAAGAATATGACATGCACAACCGGAAGCGGCCCAGGATTGAGTACACTCCAGAATTCCCCCAGAGACCAGGTCAATATCTGCAATGTGTAGAGCTCATGTTTCCGAAAGAACGAGACGTTACGGCTCTTTATCGAGTGACTTGTGTTTTAAGGGTTGTACCGTAGGTGAAAGTATGGCATCTGAACTGCACCCTTTTTTTCTTTTCTTTTTTTGGCCAATATTGTTGTAGCTTTTGTGTTCTTAAATGAAATTGTAAATTTGTGATTTTGGTTTTATTGTTTGTCGTTGGTGAAATCTGTCTCACTTTCGCTGTCCGTTTAGGTTTTATGCAAGACCCTCGCAATCAGCCTGTGGACAGGTTGGTCTCGTCTTTCCCCTCATTATCCTGCTCTTCTGAATGGTCTGTGTATTATAACTTCACGTAATATCTCTTCACAGGCGCTTCACTGGTGTCAGGAGAGATGTGTTTCTCAACGGAGTAAGTTTTTCTGGACTTTTAAGTCAACATGAAAGGCCATTCGCAACCCATTTTATTGATAAAATCTCCTGTAGAGCTAAATTTTGATGATCAGAAAAAAATGTGAGTTAGACTTTATTTATCCATTGGAATATCATTGAATTGGAAGAAATCGGCATTACATACCAGAATGAAGGTGTGGAGTTGAAAAATGAGAGGGATTCAAGCCTTAGCGATTAGTAAATTAGTTTCAAAGGTGGAGGTATTCTATATTTGTAAGATTATGAAGACAAAATTGTTTTATTATTTGGCTGGAGGGGTAATAACATGCACAGTGACACCAGGAATACTCAATAAAGAGCCAGTAGTCTCAACTTTGACTTGAATTCCCAGCTTGTTTGATTGTAGTTGCTAGTTAACTTTTGGTTATGATTCATAAAAATCAAGTCATGAATGAACATATAAACATTATTAACACCTTATTTTCTTATTTCTAGTCCTATAATGACTACATGAGAGAATTCCACCACAACATCGGGCCTCCACCACCATGGCAGGGAATGGTAAGATTGACTGTATTCCCTGGGTTTTCTGAATCTCTTGTTCTGGTCATACATTTTTTTTTTAATTCTGACACTTTTTTTCTTTCTCTTTCCTGAAGGCCCCCTACCCTGGTATGGAGCACCCCCCCCAGCACCCGTACTACCAGCATCATCATCATCCTCCTCCACCGCAGGCCCACCCTCCTTACTCCGGACACCATCCCATGCCCCATGATGCCCGCTTCAGGGAAAAGAGGGTTGTTCGCTCTTTCGCCTCCAGTTTGGTAAAGTTTAGCCTCTTGAAGCGGCTCGAAACTACCTAGGGCTGGGCGATACATCGAATATTAGCGATATGATTGATTTTTATTTATTTTTGCTGATGATATAGAATTTAGGGAATATTGTGTTTATCACAATAATGTGTGTTTCTCAACCCTGCTCCTGAAAGACCCACAACACTGCACATTTTCTTTGTCTCCCTAATCAAACACACCTGATTCAACTCATCAGCTCACTAGAAGAAACTCCAGGACCTGAAATGGGTGTGTCAGAAAGAGGAGACCTTCAAAATGTGCAGTGTTGGGGGTCCTCCAGGACAGGGTTGAGAAACACTGATTATGGCAGCTGCTTTCAAACGCTTCACACAGGTTTCTATTAACACCATTGAGCATTGTAGCCAATCACAGACATTTCTGTTGAGTGCTGAATGCAATGACCAATCAGAGGCGTTTAAATTGGTCAGTGGCGCTTAATGCCAAATCGATACTATCACAATATTTGGGTGCCAAATCAATATGTATTGCGATTCTCCAAGTTAAAAAAAAAGAAAAGAAAAAAAGTGTTTTTTAACACTAGACCATGGGAAAAGTTTGAATCATACACTTATGGACTGTATATATTGAGTAATATTTACAAAAATAGTTCTTAGTTCTTCATATCTTAAGAGTTTAGCCAACCATAAATATCACAAATTTTAATAATATCCAGATATAAATTATCGATATCGCCCAGCCGCGTTCCAAAGTAGTGGGAACTCCTCCTAGCAACCCAGCACTACATGTCTTCAGTCTCTGAGTGTTGGGTCGACTGGCTAGACCAGCTCACTAGGTTTTGGAACTGAGCCGGTGTGTTTTTTTTAGATGTTATGTTTTTGCTTACTCGTACTTTCAAACGTTTGTTTGGCAGCACGACTACGATATGCGTGTGGACGATTTCCTGAGACGAACACAGGCCGTGGTGAGCGGACGCAGGAGTCGCCCGCGCGAGCGTGACCGGCAGAGAGAGCGAGACCGGCCCCGGGACGGACGCCGCGACCGAGAACGAGAGCGCGGCAGAGAACGGGATCGCGAACGAGAGCGAATTCGAGATCGTGAGAGGGAAAAGGAGAGAGGCCGATACCGGAGATAGGGAGATGTGCTTTTAACCCTGTTTTTGTTTTCTTTCATTTTGTAGATAGTGTGTTAGATTTAGCTTTTGATTTTTTTTTTTTTTTAAATAGTTAATGTTCATCAGAAAGCTGAACTGAATCTTTCTGGGCATTTTTTTTAATGTTCTCTCAATCCCATGCCATTGTTAGCATCATGCATGCAGTGCATTAAACTTTAACTGTGAAACCAAAAAGCAATTTTACCATCAATTTTTTTTTTTATCATTGGTTCTGTAGCTGGTTTCAACATAGTTGAGATGGAGCTGCTCTCTCCCCTTTGTATGTTTTTTCTTCTCTTTTTTCCCCTTGCTTTTGGATTGTGAGCAGACTGTCTGTTCTTTACGTGGCTATTGCCGTTTTTAGGTGTTTGCTAACACTGCGCTCGTCTTTGTGATTTCTGTTGTACATTTAAATAAGGTCATAGGTGCCAGTATTCCAGAGCACTGCTCAATATGACGGTTGTATCAAGTATGTTTCGTTAGCTTTGTCTCAAGCCAGGCCTGTTTTCTAGTGTTTTGATCGGGAAGTGTGTAAATATTCCTACACTTGCTTCCTCTGTCCAGTCAAAGGATAAATGTCATGAAGGTTTGTAAAATGACTTAAGCCATTTGTTGTTGAAGTATCTGTTGGATACTATATGGATACCTTTTGTACAAAAAAATAAAAGAAAGTGAATTGCTGGTGTTTTACGTTTATATGAATTCACTGACAATAAAAAATACTTCCTTCACACTAAGCTTAAGATAATACTTGTATAGTGAATTATATACTTATATACAATAAATGCATCATTAAAGTAGTTTTCACCATTCTGATCAGAGATACATTTTTCTAAAAAGTTAATGGATGAAATATGTTGCCTTTTAATATAGTAAAAAGTCCAATATGACTTGTAAAATGAAAATGGATTAACTAACAGTGGGACAAATCAGCTATTTAAAATAGAACATCGTGAACATATTTTTGAGGCATCAGCACTTAAAAATGTGTTTTTATGCATCCAGATCGGTGGCATAGGGGTGTCCCCTCTTCTCTGGCTTAAACCAGATGACCGTCACCTTTTCCACTGATAAAAGTGGTGACCATCAGCAGTCAGCACCCTACACCACAAACCCACAGTGTCCGAGTTTCATCAGCCAATCTCTGGCGTGCATCAAGGTTCAGTACTGGGTCCCCTACTCTTTTCGATGTTCACAACCTCATCAGGCACAATCATAAAAGCAAACCACTCAGAATCACATGACATGTTGTTTGACTATGGAGACACTACCAGGAGGAAAAGCTCTAGCCAACACAGTTCCCAGAGTTGCTGATGCACTCAAACCTCAGGGGTGTACAATATGTTTAAATTAAACAACTTCATGTACATCTTTTTGCTATCATCACAAGGTATTTTGTATACAGATGAAACTCGAAAAATTAGAATATCGTGCATAAGTTCATATTCAGCTTAAAATGTGAAACTAATATATAGACTCATTACATGCAAAGTGAGATATTTCAAGCCTTTATTTGTTATAATTTTGATGATTATGGCTTACAGCTTATAAAAACCCCAAATTCAAAATTAGAATATTGTGAAAAGGTTTTCATAAGCTGTAATCATCAAAATTATAACAAATAAAGGCTTGAAATATCTCACGTTGCATGTAATGAGTCTATATAATATATTAGTTTAACCCTTTTAAGTTGAACTTAAATAAATGAACTTTTGCACGATACTCTTAATTTTTCGAGTTTCACCTGTATATCAGTATTATACCATCCACCCTTCATTTTAGCTTCATCATCTATTAAAATACAACATTTTTATTCATTACTTCATGTCTAAAAAGCCTAAATAGTTCACACAATAGTTCATTATTCAAGAATAAAACGCATATATCAGTACCCAGTGCACAGCAGCATTTTCTTTACACATTCTGTAGATTTTAAGCATGACTATTTCTTGAGGGATTTTATTTTATGTTCTCTTAGTGTTGCAAAGACACTCAAGGTCCACAGACTTTCAGGGAACTCTAAAACTTGCTTTCATGTTTGTAGTAGCTTAGAGCGGTTTGTGTCACTGTAACTGTGACGTCACCCATATCAACGGGAGGATAACTCCCATGATGCTTCAGTAAACCTGAATGACATCATCCCATTCCCGCACAGGCCAGACGCCATTCTCCTGTACGTTGGACGGGGAGCTCTTCCAGTCCCAGGTTTTTACAGGAACATTCCAGTTGGGACCATAGTTGGCCATCACATAGTCCCTAGTCTCGCAGGGAACCTGGACCTTCAGCTCCATCAGCTCGGTCCAACACAGACTGAATCGTGGGAACACGTATCTGTCAGCAAACAATGTAAATATAAGAAGACATTTCATGAAAGAAAGAACATCCACACTTGAACTAGTTAACCCTGTGTAATGGGTATCTTGCTTCACATTCATACACTGTTATTGTGTTTAAGTAGCCTGGATGCCAGCCCGAACCCCGCCCACAACATTTTTTGATCGGGAAGTTCGGTCTGGACTCGCTCCATTGAGGAGTAATTATGATCGGTTCAGAAATCGTCGGGCCAATCAAATTGCCAGGGCGGGCTTTATACGATGATGGACAGATGATCTGCAGTTACGTAATCATCACGTTATCAAAGAGCGCTTGGGTTTAACTGGTTTCCCTCAGAGATGACTGCCGCTGGAGAACTGAGATGTAGAGATCCCGCTATCGCGTCTGTTGTAAAAGAAATCGACAGCGCATTCATTTTAAAAGACGAACATAGAACTGCAATCAAGGCATTTGTCGATCGGAAAGATGTGTTTGCCGTCCTTCCTACGGGATTCGGCAAAAGTTTAATTTATCAGCTGGCTCCGATGGTAACTAAGAAGATGGGACGCAATGAAAACCCTGTGGTCGTTGTGGTTTCTCCTTTGGTCGCACTCATAGAGGGCCAAGTAAAAGAAGCAACACTCGTTATTTTACTTCTTCCAGCGTGCGTGTAGTTGAGTTCTGTAGTTGACAACTGTGCTATGCAAAGTAGTTGACTAATGCCTCGTTTCCACTGAGTGGTACGGTACGGTTCAGTACGGTACGGTACGGGTCGGGTCGCTAAACCATGATCGGGGCTCGCGTTTCCACTGCCAACAGTACCCTACCTGATAGGCGTGGTGTATGCCGGAGAGAAGCGATCGACGTCATTTTCGCGCGAACAAAAACGACATAGTAAACAACAATGGATGACAGACAGCAGATCTTGTTCTTGCTTCTCGGGATGTTTGTCACAAGAAACAAGCGCTGGCATTAGGCGTTTCTCAATACCAAGTAACCACGCAAAGTCCGACTCAGGAGAATGACCCCGAGGACGCGAGTCCAGTAATTCTGCTGATGGGACAGCGCGTTCTTGAAAGCGCCACTCAGCTCGCTCTGCTACTCCGATTATGTACATTTTAGGCAACAATAAAACGAAATATGTTATAAAACACCACTCTGCTTCTTTTCGATTTAATTTAAATACATTTTAAACATTATAAGCACACAAATGTGGTTCAGGCAACGCATAGCCTATATTGATTATATTCACTGCATGTAACGTTATATTTATAACAAAACTAAATATAAAACACAATCCTGCCTCTTTTCGTTTAAATTTAAAAATATTAAACATATTCCAGGCAATGTATTGCATATTGCATTGGTACAAATGTTGCAATAAACAACATTACAGATGATCTTGTAATAAAATAAAATAAATGACAAAACTATCTATTTTTGTTGAATTTCAGTTTTATCAATAATAGCCATTATAAAAGTATAAGTAAAAGGTACAAAAATATATACAGTAAAGCTTTAATAACAAAGCAAACAATTCAGTCAAATATACAAATTCAGCGCTCAAATATATGAAACTTCACTTAGCCTTCTGCCAAAACTATTGGCCAGGGAACGAATTATAGATTCACGAGACCAAAGATCGCCTGTTAGGTCTGTACAAGGCGAATTATATCTCATGTTTAACCACTACAGAGACGTCAGAGTCAGCGGCAAACATCAGAACGGCTAGCCGGGGAAAGGCTGCTCCAGGCGGGGTGCACGAGCGCCGAGCGTCCGGTGATTGCTTGGAATGGATCTTCAAATTATCATAAATCTATAAATAAACCACAGATTTGAGCTTTAAAAAACTACTTTCTCGCCTGAAAAACTCTTAAAACTACATTTCGTGACACAATAACAGTAGTATTATATTTTAACTGTATGCTTCTAATGCCCTTGTAGCACGCGCAAGTGACGATACTCTGTCAACCAATCACCGTTCTACAGTGAGTCTAGCTCCACCTTTTAGTACCGTACCACTGTGCTAGGTACCACAACGGAAGGGTACCCAAAAAGTGGTACGGTACGGTTCGGCTTTTTGGTACCATTCACAACTTTTGACAGTGGAAACGCAAATAATTGCGTACCGAACCGAACTGTACCGTACCGTACCGCTCAGTGGAAACGAGGCATAACTGCGTTGCTCTCATTGGTTGTAGGTCTATCCAATTGAGTGCAGAGTTTTTTTTTTTCTGGTTCGGTTAAGACACGCCTCATAATCAAAGCCCTATGAAGCAGTATCAGACTCACATTCTGACTAGAATATGAGTATGACGAAGTCAGGCTAGTGTTTAAGTGCAAACAAATAAAATAATTAATTAATAAATAAATTACAGGTAAATTCTACCTCACTTTGTTGTTTCAAAGATTGGCTAATGGCACTGTATTCACGTACCAGGCATTAATGGGATCCATGATTGGAAGCATGCGACTGATATTAAAAGCAATGTTTAATTGATAATAGAAAACTCTCTAATACTCACTTGAATTTTTTGCCACTCTTTGCCTGCGTGCCTCCATTCCAGACAATGTCACCTTCATCATAAAAGAAGAAAATGTCCAGTTTCACATCGTTCCCCTGAAAGGACAGCTCCAAACTGTCCTCCACCTGAAATTTAAATAAATGAAGGGTGAAAATGTGTCTGATGTAGCTTTTCATTTCTTAAACAAGCATGTAGGAAGACACGTCACACCTCTTGATGTAAATAAATGTTACTTCCATGAAGAGATGCATACATTTTTGGTCAAGATCTTGTATTGTCAATGCAAGAGTCCAGCTCTCTGTAAAGTCTCCTCCAGCAAATCCCAAACACTTTCAATGAATGTAAGATCTGGACTAAAGAGGAGCAGATTCATGTGTGAAAATGATTCTTCATGTTCCTCACAATCTGAGCCTGAGGAATCTGACATTATCATCCTGGAATATGGCCATGATGTGTGTTTAAGAAATGAAAAGCTACACACTCCATCAATTAGGGTGAAGAACTGCTGCCAATATCTTCTTTTGTGTTCAACAGAAGAAAGAAACTCATAAAGGTCTAGAATAACTTAAGGGTGAGTAAAAGATGACAGAATTTTCATTTTTGGGTGAACTGTCCCTTTCAAGTTAATCCCTAACTAAAATATGAATTGCATTTGAAGTAACAGATGAGCAGGATTAAGGCTGATCTAGGTTTCTGGTAAAATCAAAAATTAAAACCAGGATCAAAACAGTTATTGCTCTTCTGAGGTGCAATAACGGTTGAGAAAAAGAACAAAGTCCATTTCAAGGAAAGTCATATTCACACCGCCTCCGGCCAGCTGTTTTCAGACATCCAAGATCAAGGGCCCTATCATACACCCGGCGCAATGCGGCGCGACGCAAGTGTTTTTTGCTAGTTTCAGCCCGATGCAGTTATCATTTTCACTTTGTTTAAAGGGATACTCCACCGTTTTTCATATTAAACTATGTTATTCCCTTAACTAAGACGAGTTGATACATACCTCTCTCGTCTCAGTGTGTGCACTCAATCGCTCTGGCACGCGAGACACTTTGTTAGCACTTAGCTTAGCCCAGTTCATTCATTAGGATCCAGGCGGAGAAGCGACCAAACACCTCCACGTTTTCCCTATTTAAATACAGTTACACGAGTAGTGTAACTCGACCAAGAATGGGGACACTTGGGAGCACTTCGACTCGGCGCATATATATCTATGGACTCGGCGCAGTAATATCATCACTCCGGAGAGGGAGAGGGGGAGATGACTTTTCACGAGAGATGATATTACTGCGCCGAGTCGAAGTGCTCCCAAGCACTTGCTGTGGTATTCCGCCATACATTATAGTTATCCATTTTACACGCTTAGAAAAGCGCAACGTATTATTTTGTGTCACCGTCCTTGGTCGAGTTACACTACTCGTGTAACTGTATTTAAATAGGGAAAACGTGGAGGTGTTTGGCCGCTTCTCTTCTTGGTACGTATTGAATGAACTGGGCTAAGCGCTAACAAAGTTTCGCCGTAAGACAGCGATGTAGTGCACGCACTGAGACGAGAGAGGTATGTATCAACTCGTTTTAGTTAAGGGAATAACAGTTTAATATGAAAAAACGGTGGGGTATCCCTTTAAATAGCAAATGCATTTGTGCGCCCATGGGCTTATGGTCTGAAAACCAGGTGTGTGTTCAGGCGCATTGTTGGCACTGCTATTTTGAGGAACTAAATTAGACTGAGCCGTTGACCAACTGAAGCCTCGTCTTAAGTCAATGGCGCAGTATTTGTTTGGTTATTTAAAGAGCGCATTAGTAATGTGCGCGTATAGGCGGGTCCACAACACACGTACACTTTGATGGTTCCATTTCCTCGCTAGAGAAGCGTTCAATTTTTCCACTTGCAAATTCCGCCATGTAAATAGCGAATCCGTCATGGCGCGAGCGCAACTGGCTTTTAAAGGGAATGGGAGATGAGACTCTGATTGGTTTATTGCACGTTACGCCCAAAACACACCCGTTACTCATTGGGCCCTATCTTGCACCCAGCAGCGCAATTGACTTTGTACACCGACGCATGTATCATTCGTATTTTGCACCCGTGCAAAGCGGGCTTTTCCCTCCACAGACGCACGCCGGCAAACTAGGGAATGAACTTGCGCTCCCTGGGCGGTTCAGCGCAAAAAAGGAGGCGTGTTCCGGCGCAAACAATCCCTGGTGCTATTTGGCAGTTCCAGAAACCAATTGCGCCACTGACCAGAAAAAACCTAGTATAAAGTCAGTGGCGCGTTGCGCCAGATGCTATTTTAAGCGCACATGCTTAGCAATAATACAGAGTGTGAACAACGCGCATACACTGTAGATGATTCTCTCATCTACACAGATGCATTTTACTTTTTGCAAATGATACATTATTATAAGGAAAAATATTAAAACACGAGGGAAATCATTGTTGTGTCCATGACGATGGGAAAAATAGGCATAAAGCTTACCCATTTACCCAAATTATTATATGCATGTTTAACCGAAGCTAATTTGGGTGGGTTTGTCCCTTCCCCAATGTCACTTCTCTTTCTTTTACGGCCCTGACGAGAACATCGATCTCCTCGGCTGTAAACCGATTCTGAAGCGCGCCTGTGCGCCGTTATAATAGTATTGCGCCATGGAACAAGCGCACCTCGTTCATCATGCTCTTAAAGGGAATGTGAGATGACGCTCTGATTGGTTTGTTTCCCGTTACGCCCAAACCACACCTATGAATAATGAAGCTACTTCAGACCAACCCCTTTTAGATTTGCGTCGAGCGCAAGAGTCATTTATCCCGCCGGTTAAATAGCAACAGCGCCGAGATCCGCCCACAAAGTTACTTGCGCTTTGCGTCTTAGATCGTTAAAATAGGGCCCATTAAGAGAATAGAGACAACCCTTTTAGACCATGCACTGGGCGCACCGACCATTTTTCCCGTCGTTAAACTAGCAAAAGTGGATTCGGACCTAAGTGCACTTGCACCGTGAGCTTTAGACCATGTGCTTAGATCCTTAAAATAGGGCCTCAAGTCCTAATCTACTTGAATGGTGGGATCCCGAACTCTCAAAATCTCCTTACCTTTCCGAACTTGTGTTTCAGTGGGAGACCAGCCTTCTGAAACGCCTGAGTGATGTCATCCCTATAATCTTTGATCCAAATGCCCAGATCAACATCTTTACTGTAGGGAATGATATTACACTGCCTGTACCAACCTGTGGGAAAGGCGAGAGAAGAGGAAGAGAGTTATTCAGTCTAATTAGAGGCCGAGCCCTGAAGGTGCATCTGTTAGCGTTCTTCCTCTTTGGCAAACAATAAAACCAAACATAGGAAAGTTATGAAATTTGGCACAAAGGTGGAAGACAGTATGAACATCAACCATGGCAAATTTGGAGTGTCTATCTCAAACGCTGTACCAAAATCTCAAATTTGCACCAAAGCTTATATTAAGGCCTAAAAACAAAATCGCTGATTTCTTGGCTCATATTGAGTAAAATGCAACTCAATTTCTACAACACTAGATTCTCCATCATTTTCTGTTAAACCTGGACTGTTCATCAGATCTTCACCAAATTTGGATCAGATCATTGTTAGATCATATTGGCAACAAGATATCAGAAGATTTATAATAGACCCAAGCATTTTTCTATAACGCTTCAATGAAAACTGTATTTAAACAAAACTAGGTAAAACAGCCATCTATCATTCCCTGAGGGAATTTGAGCCGTTCTGGCAAAGCACTACCTACTGGTCAAGAAATATGAAAATAGTTATCTTTGTTTGTAACTCTATAATAGCTTGGCGTAAAATAATGAGACTGATCTCTTTATGTTTGGTCATGCTAGTGTTTTTGTGTCGGCCATACTGGATGGCAGCCATTTTGAGTAAATGCTGTATTTTACAAATGCATTGGTGTACACAACTTTTTTTTTCTCTGACTGAAAATATAACTAGCCTACTGGGAGAGAGTGCTAAAGCTCCTCAGGTCGTATTTATGGTGGCATATTTGTAGAAATTATCATTCTTTCTAAATGTGATGTAGATATGTCCTGTGACTAACGTTACCAAATAAACAGAAACAGACACGACTGAATAAGTGTGTCCTCTTTCTTCTGTGAAATAGACCTAATGGTAAACCACTTTATTTTTGTGTGACTAATGTGCAATTTTGACTCAAATGAATCAATTATGATCAATATACCACTTTTTATTGTAAACCTGTGGTAAAACATCGACGCTTGGGTTCTAAATATTCAAGTAAACAACAAAAATGCCAGCAAACGGTCGCTTTTATCATGTTTGTTTTGCGATCACGCCGTTTCCAGTGATTTCTTTCTGATTAGTTTTCTGATAAAACTTCCATTTGTTGGTGAAATGATGTGTTTGTGTGACGTTGCTCCAGAGAGGGGTGTTACGGGCAGGTTTAGTGAAGCCCGACAGTGGAAACGCAGTGTGTTTTGGGCTCCATGCCTTGCTTATTACTTCTGATTAATTTGATCTATTGATCCATATTCTCCATGGTCCACCCTTCTGCAAGTGTCACTTTTATTTCACTGAAAGGACACGTTTTTTACCTCTTCCTTCAAAATTTATTGGATCTTGCCCAAATTTGTCTCAGATCAGATCTGAATTTATCAAAAGGGTTTTGACACCTAACCATTCTTGTGTGCGACAGTGCCATCTATTTGCCAAAAGTTGACAGCAGTTTTATAAAAAGATATTTTGCTAATGGATTTTAAACAGTTTGGACTGCAATATTCTGTTAAACCTTTTTGGCATTGGTGTGCATGGTCACATATAAGAATAATGTGACTGAAGACTGGAGTAATGATGCTGAAAATTCAGCTTTGATCACAGGAATAAATTACATTTTAAAATATATAAATCACATAGAAAACAGTTATTTTAAATTGTAATAATATTTCACAATATTACAGTTTGTACTGTATTTTAGATCAATGATAAATGTCTTGGTGAGTAGAAGAGACTTTCAAAATCCTTAAAGAAAATGATAATTATTCCACACCTTTGACCGGTGGTGTGTAGGCTGTGATTCACTGTATTTAAAAGGAGTTTACAGTATGGATGAGTGCAAGTTTCGGCGCTTCTCACCGAGACAGGTTCCACTGCTGAGCCAGAAGGGGACTCCGAGCACAGAGAGGACTCTTGAGGCCAGATGAAGCAGACTTTTGGCCCTCATCTTGAAGTCCACAGCCTCTGCAGAGGTGTCTTCTGGGTACAGCTGCACAACATCATTTTGACACTGAGCCCAATAGATATGCATTGCTTAAATCAGACAAAACTGTCCAATACCCCTTTTCCACCAAAGCATTTTGAGAGCCGGTTCGGAGCCGGTGTCTACTCGCGAACCAGTTCTTTGTGTTTCGACAGCCAAAGAACCGGTTCTCGCTCGGCCAGGTTAAATTGGTTTCAAAGCGGCACCAACTCTTTGCTGGACTA
>JARWKJ010000004.1:55694179-55839179 GCA_029959095.1 Rhinichthys osculus | reverse complement strand
CGATGTAGCCAATCACAGACATATGTGTTGATTTCTTGAACGCAATGGCCAATCAGAAGCATTTAAGATAGACTCCCCTCACGCTCAAAACTGACTTTTTTGTTCAGAGCTGAATTCTGTATGCTGGCAAATCCTCCAATTATAACGAACAAAGTGTGGATATTATGAAAGATTCATTGTGCAGTCAGCTTCATTGATAATAACAGAGATGTGTGAGATCGCGATGAACTGTCAGCTTTGTAGGAATTATTAAGAGAGCGCACTTTGCGCGGATTCAGTCATGGCAAACCATGCACGCATAGTAAACTGCTTGCTTTTATGTTAAATTAACAGTGGTTTGTGTTTTAATGCTTTAATAACACATAATTTATCAGGAGGATGTATGGTGGCGACACGTAGGCTAACTTAAAAGTATTTGGAGGTACAGAAAAAAGTCTATTTGCGGGCGGGAGCGGGACAAAACATAAATGTTGCGGGCGGGAGAAAGAAAGTTGAGAACGTCAGTTATAACGACCCACGCATTAAAAAATGGTCGGGTTAAAATCGGGCTCGGGCTCATAATTAGTTAAATGTGTCGGGCCGGGCTTGATTTTTTGGGCCCGATCTAAGCTCTAATTTGTAGCCTACTTATCATTTTGATACTAGAGAGCTAATATAACACTTACAGCATGTGTTGCCTTCATTATATGGCTTATATAAAGCTTTTAATTTTTTGCGGCTCCAGACAGATTTTGTTTTTTTTGGTCCAATATGGCTCTTTCAACATTTTGGGTTGCCGACCCCTGGGTTAGATAAACGGGTATTTTTAACATGAAATGTTGCGCAATGCACCTTTAAACTGACGTTAAAGTAATGACTTCCAACATGATTCTATTGATTTCCTCACATCATATTTCCAGAGGTTTCCGTACAGTGCGAAGGTGGTGAAGTCTCTGTGTGTGCAGAAGAAGCTGCAGTGAGGCTCGTTCACACGACTGTCCCGGTACAGAACGGCATCCTGGGACAGGAGGGTCAGAGAGGCGGTGTCGACCAGAAACACAGGCAATTTAAACTTGTGCACCAGACCCAGGAACTTCTTCAGCAAATGCTGGATTAGAGAAAAAACACACAAGACACAAAATGAGCCGAGGAGGAATAATGGCATTCATATCTCAACTCTCACCATTAAATCAGACTCACCAAATGTGCCTCTTTCCCCGACAGATATCTTTTACTATTAAACACGTCAAGCCCGTTCTGCAGTGAAAGAAATAATGTCATTATATCAGGATATCAATCAACAAATTTAAATTGATTTATAACTTACATTAATATACAGTATTACACAGACACACACATACTATATATATATATAGGGTACAACGGGGCTAAAGGCGCACTGTGGTAAAAAGTGCATGTGACTATTCTCTTTAAACCACTAGACGGCACAATTTTTTTTTAAGTCCCCCTGTGGTGAAAATCAAGTTTTTATTGTTGTTTATATGTCTGTGTGGTGTTTTAATATGATTTAAGACAAACCATGTGTAAGTTCATAAGTCGACAGCATTGCTGAGTATTTTCTGCTTAAAACTGCAGTGAACCAAAGACAGTCTCAAAAACACGGTTTGAGATCGCTGGTGTTTCTGACGTCACAAACGACCTTGTAACCAATCAGATCAACGTGTGATCGTCAACCAGTGGATCTCTGAGCTGAGCGAGTGAGTGGAGGCGGGGCTCATTTGCATATTCATGGTACCGCGTATACTAAATGAGGCGAGGGTGTCGAGTTACATTCAGGCTATGTGAAGAAAAAAACATTTAAATATGTCATTTTGGTGATCAAAGATGAGTTTTAAGGGACAAAATTATTGACTACAGGGGACTTTAGTTTTTTGATGAGCTTGTGAAAAGTTGATTCTGCACTAATTTGATCTAATATTTAATGGGTTTTTTAAATGTCGTAGATGTAGCAATCGAGAATCGATAAAATGAATGTCTTTATTTTGAGACAAAAGTCTTGTTAATGATTTTCAGTTTTGTTCAAGGTATATAAATCAATAACAGAAGAATATGTAAAAGTATGGTATTTGGGGTAAAAGTCACAACAATAACATGATAGTAAACAGCCGGCTGACTTTTCCATTTGTTGACATGACATGTACAGATGGTAAATAAATATCATATATTAAGTTGGGTGTCAACCTTAGAGATAATCACCATATTTATAATGCAACCATCATATTTAAAAAAACAACATATTAATCATATAACATATATTAATTTGTTACTACTACTAAATTATTATGAGATCTCATTAAATGCTTTCAGAATCTTTACTTTGTAAAATATTTATTTTTCTGTATTTTTAAAATGAACATATTTTAATCACAGTCTATTTAAATGACCTAATAACTTAAATTGTAACTTTAATAAGGATTAATTAATAAGGATGTTTAATTTATACAATGAAGACTACGCAGTGTTATTTTACATTTGCTTACTTTGTTAAATGTCTGTACCTGTAAACGTGAAAAGCACTGTTTATTTCATTTGTATCTTTATATTGTATTTATTTGTCCTTTTGCTTGTAATTTGATTACTTGTTCTTATTTTATTACTGACTGTTTACTTGTCTTTAATAATGTTTTACATTTTTATTAGTTAATTTAGTAGTATTAGATGTGGTATTGAAACTGGAATGGAGGATTGTGAATTTTCACTGGTATACTGTTTCATGGCCGGTAAAAAATAGTTTTTTATGAATATATAGGCCTATATATATATAAAGAATAATTATATTTGTATTTATTTTTAGGGTGTTTCAATGTTATTTAGGCCAGAAGATGTTCTCTCTGGCGTTATAACAGCAGGTTTGTCACCTTTGTCGAGTACAGTCTGTAGTTGTAGATCTGGAAGAGCAGAAATATGGAGCTGGCAGCGATGAGGAGAGTCAACACTAATGTCTTGTTTATTCTAGCCATTACAGCTGATGCTACTGACATCCGACACACACAGGAGGATCATATCTGTGCTCATACACACACACACCTGAAATCAGAGGAAAACACACTGAATCATGACATCTATTGGATATTATTAGACGAAACAATTAAAACGAGCAGCATTTAATTAATCGCTTCTTTCAACTTACCAGGTCCAAGAAAGCGCTAAAACGCTGCTTTATCACAATCATTTATGAATTTATTATTTATTCTGCCTGTTTTTTTCCCCGATTAGATTCACAGCACACTGCCTGCAACCGTGCGCCAGTAGGGACATGCGATCTGTGAAAACGCGTTGCAAAAATAGTCTGGAGACAGAAGGGGAGCTTTGCCAGAGCCGCTGTAAAGCGAGTTTGTAGAGGGAAAAACCATAGACTGTAAAAACCAAATACAAATCCAGCAGTTGTACTATATAGGCCCCTGTTGTATGAATAATTCTAATATTTATAATAGTTTTATGCCTGAGATTTAAATGAAAACCACAAAAACATGCAATTTGGTTAAATATTCTTTTTTCCAAATATCTGCTTCTCTTACCTCCCTAAAAATGGTTTAGTCCGATCTAAAGTATTTATTAAAGCTGCATTCCGTAACTTTTTTAGGTTAAAGATTATCCAAAATAAATGTTTGAGCAAGTACATAACCAGCCAGTGTTCAAAACTCTCTGCTTGCCGTAGCTCGACTCAAAACGGTAACTTGTAATAATGTATTTAACTCCAGTGGTACTGGTGGATTTCCGTGGGAAATTTGAGCATGTCTTTGCGTCATTACGTCACATCTGTACACACACACATCTGTACACACACATCTGTACACATAAAGAAGGAGTCTCGGCTAGTAGGCTATGAGTGTGAGGATGCTGGAGGTGGAGATTTACACACACTTTTGATATAATTAAACTTATTAATTTGATGGCGGATCCAGAAAGGTTCAAACGACAATCACCAGTGACAACTGGAGACTCACCCGCTGTAAAATGCAAAAAAAGACAGAAAAAGAGAGACTGCAACCGGCCCATGCGAAAACAAGGATAATATCGGAAGGACATTAAATGTCACGCAATGCTGACGTTGTTAACATTAACAATTTGAGAACAAAGTATAATTTGCACGGTTTGACGTGATATAATAAGCGATCGTTAGATTTAATCAGCGTGATTTACTGCAATGCTTTTTTCCCCTTAGTTGGTCAGAACAAAAGTGGATGTTACTAACTTGTTCAGACATTTTCCGGTGAAGCTTCTTATGTTGGTCATACTTCCAAAAAGAATAATCTGTGATTATGAATGCCAGTATCCACACCGGCACATTCTCCTCAAAACATTGTGTTCATCGCCGCGCCGAGGCACAACCCACGTAAAGCTGATAATTCAGTGAATAACTGCAATTGCAGATTTCAAACAGAGATGGCGACAAAGAGGTAGACTTCCGCTTGACTTCTCTTATAAAACAGAATTTTCCCCCGCTGTTAACTCTATATTTTAAAATATAAAACCTCATAATGAAAGAAGGAAGCTTATTGGAAGATTGTAACATACGTCTTCCTCCTAATTTACAGATTATTTGGACACTTTTATCACTTTGAATTGTATGAATATCATAGAAGTGTACAGACGTGTACATATTAATATTTTAAAAATAATATTTTGAAAACGTTATAGCAGTGTTTTAGTCTTTTTTTTTTTTTACTAACCTTGCAGGCTTGCCTTCCAGTGGCTTTGGGAGAGCCATGCTGAATTTTTGGGCGAACTAACCCTTTAATTTGTAGCAGTTTAAAGGGTCATTCAAATTTTTTTGCAGTTTCGTGATACAAACACCAGATGGCGCGAGCAAAGTCAACACTGAGACGAATAGAAGTCTTTGGTGAGCTTTAATGTTTGGATTTAAGCTCATTAAGGAGTGTTACACAGAAACAAACAGAGGCTTGATTATTAGTTTCTGCACAAATGTTTGACAAAATCTTGCTTCAGTCAAAAAATTAGACCTCTAAAAATCAACTTAAACTCGGGATGACACATGTACACAACAAAAACGTACAGTCCACATCCAAAAATTATTATCCAGATATAATAACAGTACATGACCATAAAAGCAGCTTTTATCATTTTTACACTTGTGCAAACCTTTCCAAGAGTCGAATTCCCCAACTGAAGGATGATCTACAGAGTTTCGGATCTCAGGACATTTACAGAGAAAAGATAAAACACTCACGCTACACAGAACAAAACTAACATAATATGAAAATCAAGTAGTGAAAGACAAACAACTCAAAAAAGCATGTCATCATTCAACCTAAGTCAGTAAAAGAAAGTGCACTCAACTATTCCCTGATAAAGCGACTAGCTTTTTTGATGCCAACATCTCCTGATGAAAGCAAGTGTCTGTCAAAGAGACCGTGAAGGGAAACGTCTCTCCGTGTTTTTCTGCTGGTCAAAGCTGTCCTTGTCCTGGAAGTCTACATGCCTCGGCCATCGCAGGTGTGTCCAGGTATCAGGTCTTCCTGATGGTTCACGGCAGGAGGGAAGCGTCCACTGAAGGCAGTTTATCGTAGAAGCAGATATCACAGGCCACGGAGGGATCCTGCTGAGAGATGCTGCTGTTCGATCCTCCCAGACCATTTTCTGTTTTCTGGAAGCTTCTTACAGCACTGGGAACCTGCAGGCCCGTCGTCAGAGTCAGACCGCCACACCACACCTGAAACACAAACACATCATTTTCATCACAGCAGGGTTCCCACACCTCGGTTAACCTCTAATTCAAAGCCCTTTCAAGCACTTTCCAGGTCCAATACCCTCAAATTCAAGGACTTAACCCTCTGGTGCTCTTCATTTAGGGGTTACACTTGGCTCCGTCGCGGTCAAAAGTGACCGAAGCCTTGAAATTTAACTTCTTTTTTTCTTCTTCAGGAAAACCAATGTAATATATTTTTGATCTATATAAAAAATTATTTATTTTTTCCTCCTTTCATTTTGTTAAATTATTGATAATGTCTGTTGCTCCCCCTTCCCTGTCTATTTGTTTGAATGGATGTTATTTTATTTCTAAAGACAATAAAGAGTTGATCACAAAAACTAAAACATTTTTTTATTTTTTATTATTTAGAATTTTAAAGGGATTTTATGATGCTATGCAATATTTATACAATTTTTATGAGCTATTTTTTCATTAGAGCTAATATATATATATATATATATTTTTTTTTTTTCAATAAATGCAATATTTCACATTAAAATTGAGTGGAGGCCTTTAAAATCCATTTTTGAAGTGAGAAAAGTGCAATCTGGCGGCATTAAAAAAATAAAAACTTGTGTAATGTGCTGTAATCAAATGTATAGCTCCCTATATAAAGGCTAGGATGGCTTAAGGGGGAGTAAATCATGGGCTAACTTTCATTTTAAAGTGAACTACTCCTTTAATGTAACGCGTAAATGCCCGTAACTAACGTAAATCAAGCAAGCTATAGTATGCATAGACCACGAAGTGTTGGCGAAATAACACATTAGCGGACCGGAGGGAATAATATCGAATTCTTTCCAGAAAACTTCTTTCACAAAATAAATTCAAGCACTTTCAAGGACTTTCCAGGGCCTTGAATTTATTTTTACAGATTCACTAACGTTCAAGGATTTCAAGGACCCGTGGGAACCCTGTCACAGAGATGGTCTCCACTTTAGAAACCTCATTAGTTTCAACCATTAGGAAATAAGCCTAGATATAAAGATTTAAATTTAGATTTAAAGCCACACGACTCGAATATGCTTGCTTTGAAATCACAGCTTGTTTCTTTGTAGATAAGAAAAACACAACAAATACAGATGATCTGAAAATATGAACAAAACCTGCAAGTTCACCACATCGGATAACAACTTTGACGTGGGAAAAAAAAAACTGCATATGAAATTATCCAGGTGTAATCATATTTAATGTAAAGTTAAGTCAAATTATTTATATAGCGCTTTTCGCTTGTCATATAGTCGCATTTAGAAGATAAGATCTGGGCAATAATAATGTAGTTAACATTTTGCGAAGATATAAGCAGTTGAGATTATATATTAATATCGCTTTACACGAGTATACTACATGTAAGCAGAAAAAGTTGGACATGCTTATATATATATATTCTGCTTTATATAAAGAGCCGGGTACGGAAGCTCGTGTCCGCCACAGAATAAAACTATTTTAAAGATAATTGCTTTTTTTTTTTAATACAAAGTCCCAATTGCAAAAAATAAAGTCAGAATTCCTTTTCTTCTCGCAATTGTGACTATAAGACTATATGTCTATAAAATAATATGTCTTATAGTCAGAACTGTGGGATATAAACTCACAACTCTGACTTTTTTTCCAAACTATTTTGAGTTTTTTTCTCGCAATTGTGAGTTTATATCTCACAATTCTGACTATAAGACACAAAAAAGTCAGAATTTGAGAAATATAAACTCGCAATTCTGACTTTTTTGTGTCTTATAGTCAGAATATAACTTGCAGAACTTTATAACTTGCGATTGCGAGTTTATATCACGCAATTGTGAGTAAAAAAGTCAGAAATGTGAGAGAAAAAGTCACAATTACCTTTATTTTAAAGGGCGATAATAGTTACATTTTGTGACATAAAAAACAAAATCAAGCAGTAGAGATTTGCTGTATATACACGTTTCGAGACGTGGATGCTTCGTGATGAGATGCACACAGACAGCAAGTGCAATGGGACGTGTATTAATTTTACATGTATTCATTTAGCAGATGCATTTATCCAAAACAACTTACAAATGAGGAAAATTACAAGCAAATTGTCACAAGAGCCAATACTACACAATGCCAAGTTTAAAGTATGAACTAAATTGGTACACAAGCTAATGCAGAAAAGAAGAGAAGATGAACAATAAAAAAATACCTTTAATTACATTTTCCATATTTACTTACAAAACTCAAGAATAACTCTGGTTAACTTCACATCAGCATGAAAAACAAAACTGTTATTCTAATGTTGAATAAATTATGCAAACAACTGAAGGATGTTTGTTTTTGTTGTTGTTTGTCACTTATTTATAACATTTAATCAGTTAATCAATTGGTTCTGTTGAGTGAATGATTCAATGACTGGCATTTCAAGTAACGATCAAGCACATCTCTTAAATTACGGTTCAGTTTGTGTTCATGTTTATTTCAGCAGTGAAGACAAAATGCCCATTTTTTTTATATTTTACCAAAGAAACAAGCAACAACAAAAAAATGTATTATGACGAAGAGATGTTTTGTTTGTGGTCATAAAGATGCTGTAGTAACACTTTATTTCAGTGTCCTTGTTATACTGTACATGTTAAAAGTACTTACTACAGTAAATTATGCAAAGTTACAATCAGCTAACCCTAATCTTAACCCTAAAGTGCGTGCATTAGTTATTATTATTCAGTACTTTAGTGTATAATTACACAAGGACACCTTCAAATAAAGTGTAACCACTGCTGCTCATAAACGCATTTTGCATAATTCTGAATGAGCCATATTTATTTTTAAATATCATTACCTCAAAGATACAATGGCGTTTCAATGATAATACTGTTACAAGAGTGTATTATTTGTAAAAGATTTACCGAGTCATTTTTTATTTATTTTCTTTCCTGTTGCCTGATTTGATTAAAAACAACATCTTTTTAAACATATTTCATGGTTTGCAATAGGATAACCCATATTTGCATGTTGTTTGTACTCCAAACTCACCATGAAAGCTGGAACAACAGGTTGGGTGAACTTCATCTTAAAAGTATGGAGTAATTGTTTGTTTTCAGCATTATAGAAAGCAAGTTGGCCTGAAAAAAAACACACACACACACACAAAGCCTTTAATAAATATCCGGAGTCACATTAACATGCTGCAGTTCTTCAGGCGACGCATGATAGCTCACAGAAAGCATGAATGGACATGGCAGAAACTCAATCTGGAGGGATCTAGTTGCACGAGTGAGAAACCTGAGGGTGGGCTATAATGTTCCCTCGGAGGAATGAAGCATGACATACACTCAAATAAACAACCCATAATAACACAGAAGTATGGAAGCTTGTTTCCGCCACAGAATGAAAAATAAAAAAGGTAATTGCGACTTTTTCTCTCACAATTCTGACTTTTTTTCTCACAATTGCGAGATAGAAAGTCAGAATTGCGTGATATAAAGTCAGAATTGCGTGATATAAAGTCGCAATTGCGTGTTATAAAGTCAGAATTCCGAGATATAAAGTCAGAATTGATTGATATAAAGTCGAAATTGCAGGTTATAAAGTCAGAATTGTGAGATATAAACTATTCTGAGAGGAAAAAAGTTAGTCTTTTATTTTCCCTTAGAATTGGCCTGATAAGTCGCAATTGCTAGATATAAAGTCGCAATTCTGAGAAATAAAGTCGCAATTGCGAGATATAAAGTCGCGATTCTGAGAAAAGATGTCAGAATTTCGAGATATAAACTCGCAATTATGTGTTATAAAGTCAGAATTGCGAGATGTAAACTCACAATTGTGAGAAAAAAAGTCAGAATTGCGAGATAAAAAGTCAAAATTCTGTCTTTTTTTCTCGCAATTGCGACTTTATATCTAGCAATTGCGACTTTATTTCTCAGAATTACGACTTTATATCTCGCAATTGCGACTTTATTTCTCAGAATTGCGACTTTATATCTCGCAATTGCGACTATTTCTCAGAATTGCGACTTTATATCTCGCAATTGCGACTTTATTTCTCAGAATTGCGACTTTATATCTCGCAATTGCGACTTTATTTCTCACAATTCTGACTTCATATCTCGCAATTTTGAGATAAAAATTCGCAAATATTATTATTATTTTTTTAATTCAGTGGCGGAAACAAGCTTCCATACAGAAGCCTCGACATCACAGCGAGTGCATAAAGGCAAGCCGGACGTATGAAAGAATAGCCTGAAAAATAAATTTTTTTCTTAAAAGCTGTGGTGAAAATCCAGCTTTTAATGTTGTTTATACATCTGTGTTTTTAATATGCTTTAAGACAAACCATGTGCAAATTCATAAGTCAACAGCATTGCTGAGTATTTTCCTCCTTAAAACTAATTTTAATAACCAAAACTCTGTAGTTTTAAAACATATATTGCAATGTAATACAATGATGATTGAGAGATCCTTCCTCAAAAGCCTGATGATCATGTGAGACTCACATAACATGATTTTTCTGGATAATCAAGTAAACTGAGTTGCTATAGTCTAGTAGGTGTTCAACTTGAAATATTACAAACAGTTATCCTCATGATTACTTAAAAATCTGTAGATTTCACAGCAAAATGAAGCACATGAAGTTTTTACAATTAAACTAAAAGGCCTTTTACTTGCTGAAAAAGTCTAAACTATCAATCAGACGACAGAAGGCATGTAGTAGATTGTGTGGAATGGGTTTTTTAATCAACGTTTTGATCATTTAGAGGCGTATCAAATGTGACACAGTAGGCTTTATAGCCGGGTTAATAAAACAGATTTTGTACATTACCTCGATCAAAGTCACAGTAGACTCCTATGCTGTCAGGTACCGGCACGTCCAAATTCTTCGCCTTGTTGTTGTGTTTGGCCGCAAATGAGTTCTGCAGCCAGTTGTTGACGTGGACACACCAGGTGTTGTTGGTCTTCCCCAACTGGTCGAATTTCCCAAGGTTTCGGTAGGCCAAACCAACACTGTAGGACTTGCAGTCTTTCTGAGGCTTCACTTCCCAGTAATGCTGGCCAGACTCTATACTCGTGTCACCTAAACATGCAGACAAACACACCAGTTTAATGACAACAGTGTCTTCAAATGATCAGAATCTCAATACAGTGACGTTATTCCAGCAAACACGTTTGTGTAGAGATGTGTAGCAAGTGTTGTTTTCAAGACATGATGTCACATTCATTTGTATAGCGCGTAAAACAGACTGTTTAAAAGCTTCACATTAATAAACACGAAAATAAGTGCAAAATGAATAAAAAATTCAGCTGTAAAGCAGCTCTACAAGTGTCATTATTCAGCTTAATTCAATTCAATGTTGATTGAATTCAGTCAATTATGAAACGCATTGAATTTCAGCTCTACAGAAGACAATAGTGTTGCTATTATCCAATTGTTTTAGTGCAGTTAAATCGATAATATTACTAAATATGAATTGTCTTTTAAACCCAAATGTTTAAAGAGGACTAATTATGCTTTTTTTTTTTACATGTTCATCTTCCTTTAGTGTGTAATGTTGCTGTTTGAGCATGAAAAATGTCCAAAAAAGGTCCAGCGGGAGTTCCTCTCTATATATCAGTCACTGTTTCTGAACTCCCTGAAACGCCTCCATTAGGGATGTCAATTTTCACAAATTCCCATGATCGATCGTCGTTTAAAAAATTAACGATCAATTAATTAGCCTGGCCAACAGCATGACAGGGTCTGCAAATGCTGCTCAAAGCGCTATGATCCTCACCAAATGAATGAGAATGTTTTTTAATCTAAATAAAGGACTAGTAGGATTGAAAAATGATTGTGATTATTTAAGGGTGTTTTCACACCTGAAAATCCGCACAAAGTTCATGTTTTGATACAATTTATAGATTCGGAAAATTTTGGTTTGGTTTCACATTGCAATTACGCGAGCGCACTAAAGAGCTTTACGTGACACACTTGCGTCCTGTTGTCATCATCTATGCGGGCTGCATCTCGACATTGATTGGTTTGTAAACGGACGTGCGTCTGACGTCAGCGTGTTGTCAATTCGGTGGGTGACTTTGACAAGAATGAATGAACAGACGCATATTGTTGCCACTATACTGTTATTATTACGGCATTACTACCTGCAGCACCAACTATACTCGAGGCTAGTTCAAATTCGCCAAGTTGTGCGAACATTTTATCGCAATCCTACTTCCTGTGAATGGTCTGAAAGTCCGAACCATACAGGAAATGCGTTCACACTAGAAACTAACCAAACCTGTTCAGTTTGATCCGGACCGAGACTACCTCTTTTTCCAAATTTCGTGGTTTCACACCAGTAATTTTGATTCGGATCAAACTGAAAAGTCTAAAAAACTGGACCAAACAAGGTAGGTGTGAAAGGGCCCAATCAAATATAACGACTAATACAACGTGTCACCTACGCCGCCTCAGATGCGTGCTTGCCAGAATGTGTACGCTCTTCATGAAACGACGCACTAAAAACGAAAACTAAACCCAGTGAAGTCACAGCGATTTAATAAAATATTGTTGTGTTCTCATGTAATGTAATATGACAGTCCCAATCATAGTTATTATTAGCCGTGCATTGCTGTTTGAGCTGCGCGCTGAGTGAGTACCGGTAAACTGGAGCGCGTTATTTAACTCAAAGAAATGCATCTTACATGAGATTAGTCTTGAGTTTCTTCCGGGAACGAACACGTCACAATATTCCTCATTTAAATAATTAATACGCAGAATAAAGGGGCGGGGCCTGGTTGAGCTAGTTAGTAGCAGTGTTTTGTGTAACGCGTTACAGTAACGTAACTACTTTTCCGGGTAAAAAGTAGTGTAACGCGCTACTACTGAAAATTTGGTAACGAAACGTAGTTCCTTTTTCAATTCGGCGAAACGTTACTTTTCCCAGGGACAGATTTGACAGCGATCTCCGTCATTTGACAGATTTGACAGTGATCGCCATCTCCGTGAACGCCTACAGAGAGAAATGCACATAATGGATTACATAATCAGAGAGTAGCCTATTTCTTTTCGTTTTGAATTGTTTCGTTTAAAGACATTTCAAGCTTTCTATATATAGATATATTTCTCATGTCTGTGAGGCATACGCTGAGTTTCAGTTAATGTATGATGAGATGCGATCCAGTTCACGCGCAACAAGTGACTGCGCCGGCGCCTCCATGTCATGATTATATTGTCTGCTATATTTGCTTCTTATTTATTAAATCCAGGCATTTGGTTGATTGAAATTAAGATACAGATTATACAAAACAAAATTCACTTTAAAGAAAGGCTTTCTTCAAAACAAAACTTAATGAAG
This sequence comes from Rhinichthys osculus, assembly GCA_029959095.1. Classification (NCBI taxonomy): domain Eukaryota; kingdom Metazoa; phylum Chordata; class Actinopteri; order Cypriniformes; family Leuciscidae; genus Rhinichthys; species Rhinichthys osculus. Next base: position 55,826,180 of record JARWKJ010000004.1, on the reverse strand, counting down.
TGGTCAAAATCATGTCTGACCAAATGTCTCCCGATATATTGCGCATCCATCTTACTAATGCTGTTCACTTTTCATAATCAACATAGATGAAAAAAAAAATAACATTATAATATTTTAACAAATATGAAACTAAATGCGCTTATTTAATGGCTACAACACGTATAGTAGGCCTAGACTCTCTATTTGTACAAATTGCTGCACATTCATTTAATTCTAGATTTTGCACACATAAGTTGAAAGGCATTCGTTTACGTGCATAGTAAAACATATCTGCAACATTTATAAAGTTCACAGATAATTGTGCGTGCATTTATTAATCATTATGATACTAAAATCATAATAAAGTCTATACTATGTAAAAAAAATCAGATGAGCCCAGAATATGAACGCAACGCGTTTAATTACACGTTAAGCATTTTCCTTCCATAGAAAACCATTATAAGAAGAACGCTTAATTTGGCTTAATGTAGATTAGAATATCCCCTTATTATGTCGAAATAACAAGATAAGTTTTCTTTTTTTTTTCTTCACCATGCGGTTCAGGACTTCCATAGAATACAGCCTGAATATAATTGCTTCCAGAAATGATTTTTGGGGGTGCTAACGGGGTGCTTTAGTCTTTCTCGGGGGCCTTCTTTCTAAACCATGCATATGCCTATCCATTAACGGGCATTTCTTCATAAATATTAAACATTTTTATAAATGCATTATGCATTTATGGCATTATATATGGCATTATGCATAGTAGAACTTTATGTAGGCCTACATATTTAGGAACAGATATTGGGTTCTGCCCAAAGTCAAGTAACGTAAAAGTAACGAGTAACGTAAAAAGTTACTTTCTATATGGGGGAACTAAGTAAAGTAACGGATTACTTTTTTAAAGAAGTAACAAGTAACGAGTTACACTACTTTTTAAAAGTAACTTCCCCAACACTGGTTAGTACGTTAAACTGGCGGTTATGGAAAGGGCCGGGACATTTCCCAAACACACTCGAAGCGCTCGACCAATTACAACACACTGCTCCAGCTGACCAATCAGAGCACAGTGTGCTTTTCAGAAGGAGGGGCTTCATAGAGACAGGAACTAAACAGAGCGTTACTGACAGACTGGGAAGAGAGGAGCCGCAACAATGGAGAATATGGGGAAAATAATCAACATTCAAGCATGAAACGCTGTTCTAGTAGAGCCAAAAACAAGACATTGTAAAAGGGCATAATAGGTCCTCTTTAAAAGACATGGAAAGGAACAGATCACTTGAAATTGGTGAAGATAAGCGTCAAGAAACTTCTTCCAAAATGATTTCAGACTTTTGGATGGCAGTGTAGACTGAAACATCTTAACATTTCTAAGGCTGTTTCGGTACCCAGAACTGTGTAGGACTCTCCGGTGAAGCGATCCCTGGCTCCTCTGGTGGCCGGCGAGCGGCTCACTGATGTTCGTTTAGGAGACGGAGTTCCACTTCTGCAATCATCAGACACACAGACCGTCACTACACATACTGGACACACACATCAGATGGTTTGAGTGCAGAGATAAATCATCAAAACACTAAACACACACTCCTAATCCCACAACACACAGAGAGAAGAGAAGAGACGAGAAGAGAAAAGACTTTCATTTAGTGATCAAACACAGCATGTCCCTGTTCGTTAGGGCTGGGCATTGACACAAATTTCACAATTCGATTCGTTTTCAATTCACATGCTTGCGATTCAGATCAGATCCCGATAAGATTTAATACAGATTAATTTGAAAAAATGTCAGGTACAATGTTAAATTGCTGTAAACTATACACCTGTCAGTCAGTATATTCATATTAAAGACAAAATTAACAACTAATTGTGTATACAAACATTTAAAATGACATGGTACAATTGAGTAAGTTGTATCTTTACAACTTTTTGAGTAAGTAGTACTGTATCTTTCAACATACCTTATGTTCATTTATCTTTATTTTGTGCTATAACTAGTAGTAAAGTGGAAGAGATGATCGGTTCACTTCCCACAGCGATCAGTTACGCCAGATTATAGAGCAACGAACGTATTTGTAGTTTGAATTTTGTAATAAAATTGACATAATTTGAAATCCAAGACTATTTCATAAAGCAACAAAGCACCCAACTTATTGCAATTTACTAGATGGCGGACACTACAATGTTTGGTTTACACATCAACTGAAAACAGCGCAGCACAAAATATTTACGAATCTCTATCAGCTAATCAAAACGAGAATTGATTATAATCGGGAAATTTATATTTTCAACCCAACCCTACTGTTCGTGATGGTGGTGGGAACAAACTATGGAAAATCTGGAGAAGTTCATGAAAAAAAGCAATGCGTAACATGTTAGCCACAGTCGCACAAATGATGCAATGCTACTCAAATAGTTTAATACAACAGAAAATAATGAATAATTTGAACAATAATGGCTGTGCAGAGCAGACTATGAATGGCTATTATAGAGCGATTACGCAACACTACAGGCAATTGAGTGTGTATTTTGTAGTGTACTTGATATAGAATTCAACAAAGTGTATTTTTATTGAAGCATGATTAAGGAATGATTAAGCCCTGTGCAAGTCCCTTCCTCCATTAGCCATATGTAAGATCCCACATGTTAGCAAAAGAACAGCTGGCCGGTGAAGGACGACCCGAACAAAGGGCATTTAAAAACGTCCTGAAAGACTGAGCATTATCTCAAGATACTTAGCAACATACCAGATGCTTTAGTCTCAAAGCATGACAGGTGTAATTACATGCAAAATTGATGTAGTTCAGTGCACTTTGTTTGCCGTAATGAAATGACGGATGAGAAAAGCATAAAAGCGGTGATTTCAGGCGAATGCTTACTCACCACAGTCATAAGAACGTGAGCATGGAAAAGCAACTTTATATTTAGTATTAAGTTGATTTAAAAGTTGCACAACCAAAGTTTAGGTCATCATTTGAAAAGTTTGAAAGAGGGAAGTGATAGAAAAGGTGTTAAGTACAGGTTGAATTTTTTGGTCAGAATTATCATAATAATACAAAAATATATCATATGATAGATCTTTTTGCAAAATCACATGCAAAATCCATAATCAATTCAAGAGCACTCAGTTTAGAAACACAGAAAACCCCTTTAGAAGAACAGACACTCCATAAATAAGGATCACATAAATTTAGAAAACAGCACTAATTAAGTAGGTAATGTATGGAGATGCTATATTAAAGCCGTGATCCTTGTTCATGCAATGCTGTGCTCAGATCAGTGTCAGTGAACAGAGCCCGTAGAGGAGCTCTAGGTCAGCCAGCGGTCGGCTCAGGGCGCGCAGAAAGAGCTAAAGGCCAATGCTAACAGACACACGGTCACCTGGACATATTCTTCAGATTGGTGAAATGTGCACTGCTGATTGGTGGAAAGGAGAAAACAAGAGCAGGGAGTTATCAGGGATGCATCGACATCTAGGACTGATAAGCCCATAATGCTTTTTAAGTTATTGCCAATAACTGACAAATGGCAGATTTTAAAATTCGACTCTGTTTTAGAAATACGATAACATTTTTATTTATTAAGCACAATTTTAAAAAGTTGCAACCAAAGCGCTGTAAAAGTACAAAACGAAAAGTAATTTTTTTAAATGAAATTAATAAAAAAAAATAATATACACTACATATTAAATGCTACAAGAGATATAATGTATAGTAATAAAAATAGATATATTCATTTTGAGATTTGAGCGTAATTAAAGTACCATTACATAACAGCAAAGATGGACGTCTGTAATGTATATCGGCGATTTGCACAGGATAAGTGTAAAAATCACAGAGATGAGGGCGACTACTGCTTTACTTTAAGTTTTATAAAAAATACATTTTTAAAGAAGGCTGCAGTCTGGAAAAAGTTCAGAATGGTCCATTCGAATGGGATTAAAATGACAGAGAAGGTTAGTATTTATTCACATTATCATATCAGTGTATTATTATAGTATTATTTATATACTATAGTATATTTTTAATTAGCTTAAATTTTAGTTGTAGTAATTTTAGTACTTCAACATACACTTATTTCAGTTTCATTTCTAATTTTCATTTAAATATAAGATTTTTTCATCTAATAATTATATCTTATTTTTAGTGGCTGGGCAACGATTAATCGCATCCAAAATAAAAGTTTGTGTTTACGTAATATATGTGTGTGTACTGTGTATAATTATTTTGTATATATAAATACACACACATGCATGTATATATTTAAATATTTGAATGTCTATACTGTATATATATATTATACATAATTTATATTATATATAAATATAAATATGTTTTATATATAAATAACACATTTTTCTTAAATATATACATGCACATTGTTTGTCTATTTATATATAAAAAATTATTATACACAGTACACACACATATTTTATGTAAACACAAACTTTTATTTTGGATGCGATTAATCGTTGCCCGTCAATACTTATTTTAATTCATCTTTATTTCAATTACCAAAATGATTTAGGTAACATTAACAACGCTGTAATACATTACACTCAGGATGGGGCTTTACACTAACTGAAGTCACTAACTTTTATTAATAAATCGACTAACACACACCACATCACATATTGTTGCTGTCGGGCGGAAACCTTGTTTCTCCAAAAAAATGCTACTTTTCAGGAAATGGGAAAAAAACACTGTCTTTTTAAAAAATAATTAAACATTGCATTGTCAAAGTTGATATTGTGGCATTATATATGGTCAGACAGTTGAATGGAGTTACGAGGTTTTTGACCACCGAATTTCAGACAATTTCTGACGTTTATTGTAGCTATGCGGGCGAAAATGCAGTACTTTTTCAAAGAACCAGTTCTTTATTTACCATTGCATTGCAAACAAGCAGTGACGAAGTGTGTGCAGCACTTCATTCGCGATAGAGGTGGGCGGAGTTATCAAGTTTGACTGACAGTTTGAGTATCCAATGGAGTTATGAGGTTTTAGTCAAGCACTTTTTAATATTTTTCACTGGTTAGATATTTGCAAAACCCACAGAAAGACGTAAAGGGTGACCAATAGTAATGATTTTTGAATAAAAATGACGAAATGTGGAGGCCCGAGGTTTCCTCCTGACAGCTAACTCAGAAATTGCTAACTCAGAAATTGAGAGTGCAAAAACATGTTTGTTTAATCTCATCCATGGCTGATTCAATGAAAGAACGATGCTATATTTTAAACTTCTTACCTGCCCTTGTTCTCCTTCCCTTTGACTTTGCTGTCTAGGCCTTTTCCTCCCTGCGGATCCCATTCGACGCCCCTGTCCTCCACCTTCAGATTCAGATGAGATGACGTGGAGTCAAAGCTGAAGTTAAATGCTAACACAGAGAGACACAACCATCAATATCACAGAAGTACTAACAGGACAATCCAGTAACATTCCTTTTTACAAATACTACTGTCAAAAGTTTGGGGTCTATAAAGTTGTGAAATATTATAACTATATTTTATAATGTTTGAATGTCTGTGTGAATATATTCTAAAATGTAATTTATTCCTGTGATGATTTTTCAGCATCATTACTCCAGTCTTCAGTGTCACATGATCCTTCAGAAATCATTTTAATATGCTGATTTGCTGCTCAAGAAACTTTTATGATTATTATCAATGTTGAAAAACATTAATATTTTAGAGGAAACATTTCTTTGATGAATATAGAGTTCAAAAGAACCGCATTATAAATGTCTCTACTGTCACGTTTAAAAAAAAATCAGACCCCATACCTTTGAAATAACACACGAGCACATATGCATACATTATATATATATATATAATGATTTTACATAGTTTAATACACCTCCCTACCTCTAGTTTCCAAGGTGACCGGGTCCGAATAATCACCTGCGGCTGCTTTGTTACATGCTCGTACCCGGAAGTTCATGAATTTTGAGTCAAATCTTAACCCTGCCGAATGAATAGAATAGACCGTTTTCCTTGTGCATGAAAGTGGGAAATGTAGAATATTTTAAATAAAGTCATGAAAAGCAGCACATAACTGCTCATTTTATTTTCGTTAACTTTTCAAAATGAAATAAAACAAACATTAGCTAAAATAAATCAGAAAAAAACATAAACTTAATTTTATTTCAGCTATATTGCCAAGCCAAAATTTTCATTTTTGTTTAATTTTAGTTGAAGTAGTAAAATAACTAAAACTAAATAAACTAAAACTTCATAAAAACTATATAGAGATATAAAAAAAACTAATAAAAATTACAAAAACGAATATCTAAATTAACAAAAATTTAAATAAACAAAATCTAATTCAAAATATTAACAAAACCTATAATAGTATTATTTATACTACAGAGCTAATGAATGCTTGAATCTGATTGGTTGACGAACATTCTAAGGTGTGCATATTATTATAATATTATTTTCAGGGAAATGCAAGGCAAAAGAAAAAGAACCAAAACCCACAATGACACTAATCGAGCTAAAACTATATAGTAAACAATAAGATAAAAGCTACTATAAAATTATTTCCATGTTTTTTTTGCCACAAAATGACATTTTATTATGAACGGAAAGCACATACTCTCTTTCTCCCGCTCAAACAAACACACACACAGTACAGAAAAAGTTATCAGTAAAATAGTTTAGCAACTTAAAAGCTACATGACATTTCTCACTATAGAGGTAATAATGGCGCTGTTCTTGAAGCAGATAAACGTACAGTTTCGCTATTAGTAGAGAGAGACCCTGCTGCCGAACACTGTTGAGAGACGCACTCACTCAGGTAATTCACACACGCTTAATCTCTCTCTTAATCTCTCTCTCTCTCTCTCTCTCTAACTGCATTAATAACTGTATTAGTCTACTATGTCTTGAGTTGTGATAACCGCAGTATAAGCAGAATAATTTACTGTTGAATTATAAGATAGGGCCGTTGAATTATTGAAAATAATGCACAGCCGAGCTGTTACGGCCATGATGCACCATAGGGCTGTCACTTTTGTGACAAAATCCTGTTCGATTTTTGAGACATAAGTGTTCATTGAACCGATTGTAAAATCGCTTTTCCATGTCTAAAGACGTTTCCATTTTCAACACCAAATACAGGCAAATCCACGGACACCTAACACAGGCATTAGGACGAGCGTAAAGAGGGCGCTTGAGACGCACAAGTCGCAATATTTCTGATGATTTATTAGCGTGAAGTAGTGTTGTCAAAAATCTCGGTACTTCGGTACCAAGTCGGTACTAAAAAAAATTAACGGTTACGGTACCAGCTTTTCTAGGTACCGAGTACCGGGTTAATCCGGTTCTTGATGCGCTGTCCGAAAGGTGCAGAGTTGCGTCCTCTTCATAAAAACACTGAGACATGGCGACCGGCGGCGCTGCTAATGCGTTGGCTCTGAATCCACTTGTTGACAAGAAAGGAGGAAAGAGCCACATGTGGAAATATGTTGAATTAGGCTAATGTCACGTTGCCATAAAGGGCCGTTCACACGTTCACATAGCACGTTTTTTGCGCTACAAATTTCAAATGTAGGCACGCGGGAAGCGCGCTCATAATAGAAGCGACGTGCGAGTTTGTTTTTCCAGGTGCGTCAATGTTCATGGTTGCATAGCGGAGACACGCGAGAGCGAGCGCTTGTGGAGAGAAGGAGAAAGCGGTGCAAACTGCGCTCCCCGTGATGACGAGGAAGTATCAGCAAATAATTAATTGATTTCTAGCCCTTGCATTCGAAATCAGCTACAGGGTTCTCAAGTTTTGAAGACAGGAAAGTGAATTTTTTTGCAGTTTTGGATTAAATAAAAGTAGGCTACAGTTAAGTCAAATAAAACATGTTTTATCTCCTGTATAGTTTGGTAACACTACAATAAGATACCATTCATTAACATTACTTAATGTGTTAACATCAACACATTGAGTGAATAATATATTTTTACAACATTAATTAATGTTTGTGAATGTTATTTAATACAAACACTTGATTGTTCATGTTTGTTCACTTCATTCATTGTGCATTAAATAATGTTAACAGATAAAACTTTTGATTTTAAAAATGTATTTAGTATATTTTTAAATTAACCCCAAGGAGAATAATTGCTATATAACTATGGTTTATTGTTAGGTCATTTTATCTAATGTTATCTAACAAATAGAATCTTATTGTAAAGTGTTTTTAATACTACAGTTTCCATCTTTGTAACTGTGATACACTTCAATATATGTACATTTTATCTAAATTAAGCTTTGGTACCGAAATTGGTACCGAGAACCGTGGATTTTCACTGGTATTGGTACCGAATACTGAAATTTTGGTACCGTGACAACACTAGCGTGAAGTTTCGTACACAATGACAAACAGGAGCGCAACACTCAGGGATTGAGATTAACACCCTCGACCCGCCAAATGCGGGTAAAAATGAACTGTGGCGGGAAACGCTGTCAAATCACGAGCCAATCTGGCGTGTTTCTATGTTTACTCACTTTGCTGGGGAAGCTCGTCTAAGCCATATCTGCGCGGATTTAACACAAATACGCAACTCGTGATCCTCATGATATATTAAATACAGCGTATTGCAGAATCGGTGCATTTCTGGCTTACTTAAACACACACACATACACACGTCACTAAGAAACAAATAACGGCGCGCTTGCTCACTTGCATTGAAGTAATAGCGAATATTAACTATAGAATCCATTTTTAATGCGCATGTGAACGCCATCAGGTCACAGGTTCTCGTTTAAAGTCTGTTTAGAGAGAACGGCGTCGTCTTAGCGGCCCATAATAACAAATGATAATTTTGCTGGAAGTGAATCAATCAAAACCAACTTTAGCCGGAAATAACATTATTCAAAATCGCTATAAAGCCAAAACAATCTCTGTTACCGTAAATTGTATGTTTATCTCTGTAAAGCTGCTTTGAAACAATCTCCATTGTTAAAAGCGCTATAAATGAAGATGACTTGACTTGACTTGATTAAAAAGCATTTGGTTAACAGAAAAGACACTGTTATTTTCCAACATCCTACATGTTCTGTGTGCTGTATTGATCTGTCCACCTAAACACATTTTTGGTAAAAAAAAAAAAAAAAAAAAAGGCCGATTCGATTCCCTTTTTTCGTTTTCGAAACTTGTGTTGGTTGGTCCGATCGATTGTGCAATCGATTTTCGAACGTAAAGTGACAGCCCTAATGCACCACGCATCCCGTCATCAATTATTCCTTACATCAATGGCGCTAAAGCAACATTGCAGCTGCACCTTGAAGTGTGTGTTCAGTGGTCCTGATGTCGTCCAGCACCTCCCAGCACTGCTCGTCCTTCACGCGCGGCAGACCCTCGTGGCTGGTCTTCCTGTACTCTAAGATGTAATGGTCGATCTTGCTGTCCTCCATCGGCATCCTCCAGGTTACGGTCACCTCATTGTCCATCACCAGACAGTCGCCGAGCACGATCTCTGGGGCTCTCGGCACTAAATGTGGAAGATCACAACAGTGCACTGAGCGTTTCATGCATATCACGATTCTGGATACATAGAGAATACACTTTTGAGTTTCAAATAGAGAGCATGATTTTCCCATGACTCTGAACAGACAACTAAACAAAATAACATGTAATTAGAGGTTATGACAAAATGCGAATTGCTGCAGTCTATGTAAAATGTTTTTTAAAAATCGGGTTGAGTGAATGATTCAATGACTCACTCATTAAGACTTGGTTTATTACTGGATAAATCAGCTTTTTTTAACGCATCTCTTAAATTAATGATTCAGTGGCAAATATATATTTTTAACAGTCACTTGTCTTGTAATGATGTAATGATACAATCTTTATATATGAAGCATTAATTGACCATATTCACAGTTCTTCCTGGTTTTCGATAAGCCAGCTTGGGCATTTCCAGTGAACTGTGAGCTGTTATTCTGTCCTCACTGTACATCTACACTAAACCATCAATGGTTGACTTTTTAATGTTGTATTTATATTTTCATGCAGTAATCACACATACCTAATTTGCCATTAAACCAGTTTTATTGATTAAAATAAAGACTTGAAGCTAATGGGAACGTTTGAATAAGAAACAGGGTGTTTTTAATTGGACACACTTACACACACACCAGCACTTCAAATGTTATTGTTAATGTGATGACCAACAACATAATTTTTTCATCCTTCTGAGATTGTCCCTATTTGTAACTAAAACTGAACGTTTCAAGATGTAGGAAATCCAACATTTGATAGGAAATACTTTAATTAAAAAGAAAATACAGAGGAGCATTTATTGGCTCATATTAGCCATTTCCTTCCCAGTTTCACTTTTGAATAAATATTAAACATTATAAAATCACTAGGTTTAAAAATAAATTTTGTCAAGGTAAAGTATGAAGTACTCACAAAAGTCTCATGACACACCAAAGTGTGAAAACTGATGGCTGAGTTAAACTAACCCTAACACTGAGGAACGTGTCTTTATATGTCATCTTACGTTTAAATAACTAAACTAACGCTAGGTCTGACTATTTAAGTGACTATATTCTGATTATAAACTCAGTATTTACACTATTGATGTTCTTAAAGCTACCTCAGGACCAGTACTTCTGTGTAATAAAAATATTAAAATAAATATATAAAAAAATGCTGTTTGTGAAGGAAGGAAAATAAACTAGTTGCTAATTAAGGAAATTGATTTAAGTATAAAATGTGATTTTTTCCAACTAGCCTCATTATATTTAGCAGACTGAACAGATCCAGTAGAGTAAATTATATTGTGTCTCTCAAACCTGGACAAATTGAGTGCCAGACAGTCACAAAGCCGGTTACAATTAACAAAGCGTATTGGGAATTTAAATAGTTATTATCCAACGTGATGGAAAAAATGCTTTCCAACTAATGCAAATCAATATTTACATAGTGTATAATAGTATTAAATGTATCTCTCTCACGCGTGTCCCGCATTGTTGTAGGACGTAGATGTAATTTTGCGGGACAGTTTAATAATTAGATGGTCACATTAATTCTATTTATATATATTAAAATATGTTCTAAAATCATATTGTGTGTGTGAGATCATCTCGTATCCTAAATAACCTGTTAAAGACCCCGTCCTTAGATAACATCCAGTCGTAAATAACACCACTCTTCACTTGCTCTATTGCAGTTAAGCTGTACGGTCACTCTGATCCTCTCTGCTTGTATTAAAAGCACAGATTTGTCATTGGCTATATTCACTATATTTTTAGCAGCTGATGCTATTTCATACGGGAAATTCTGCAAATGTCAGAATGTGCAAGACAATGTTGAAAGGTCAGGAAATCAGAAAATGAGTGGTGTTAAATCTCCACACATTTGATATAACGGAGTAAACTTTTGAGATTCTGTATTTTGCATTTTGTAAGTTGGCAAATAATGTGTCACGTTCCTTTATGCATGTCAATCGAACAAATCTCAGGATTTTAGGATGATCAAACTTACAATTATGTAAGAAATATCAAATCAATGCACTGAGAATTTTAACTGTTAAAATGATGTTGAATATTTTGATCTGATCTAACCATATCTACAGTTTTGACATCGCCGAAATGAGCTCTCAATGCAGGCTAAATCAAAAAAAATATATATATATTTACAGGTGAAACTCGAAAAATTAGAATATCGTGCAACAGTTCACGTATTTCAGTGATTCAAATTAAAAGGTGAAAATAATATATTTAATATATATAACTATATACATATGCATGATTATACTTTTCAGAGGGCCGACATTTCTGTATTTAAAATCCTTTTTTTTTTTTTTATGTAATCTAATTTTCTGAGATTTTGAATTTGGGGTTTTTATAAGCTGTAAGCCATAATCATCAAAATTATAACTTTTGCACGATATTCTAATTTTTCGAGTTTCACCTGTATATATATATATATATTTTTTTTTATTGCTTTTTGAAGATAAAGATAAAACTGAATTCAGATCACATTTATACAACATTACAAAGATGTCTTCTCATTTTACATTACATTGTTTAACAATATCTCCCCCACCCCATTTTCTCCCAAAAATTAAACCACAGAAAGGGAGAATAAAAAAAAAGAACAACAACAAAAAAAAAAGTATTGTAAAGTACCTTTGTTTCTGATTGACTAAATCATACTCCAAATTATTTTTTAATGAATATCAGGCAATGGAACAATATCTGTGCAAATATTAAACTGGCACAGTCTGGGAAGATTACCTGGGAAAGTCAGTTTGAGAAAATGAATATTCATGTCATAAGGACACAGAAGCAGAGAGATAGTTAAACGTAGAGGCTTATATCAGGGGTCGTCAAATGTAAAGGTGGCTCATGAGAAAGATTTAGCAGATCTACTGAAGAGTTTCGAAAGCCAATCAGAAATGCACAACCCAAATCCTCTTCCCGAACTGTAATATCAGAGCTGAGAGGGGTGTTATTTTACAGTGATATTTTTAAAATGCTGAGGAACGTCTGTATTTGGTGCATTTGAAGACCCGTGAGCCAGAGTGACTCACAAAAGAGCAGAGTCATCATGACACATCCAAACCCCAAGAGCAGACGAAACAAGACGTCAGTGCGGTCACCCTATATGATGAACCACAAATCAGTAGAGCTCATCATAACACATGCAAATATTGCTTCTTTTGATTGTGCATTTCTGAGACTTCGGGCCAGAACTACCAAAAAAATTCAGAGAAACATTAGTGCTGAAAATGCATGGACAGGGTTATTTTTACAGGTGACCTTATTGCATATGCATTTGTAGGAGTTTCCCTTTCAGACGTCAAATTTATGTGAGGACCGTATTTAAATGAATCATGCAACGTGATTTACTAAAGGTATTTGGTATTTGTGGCATTATTATGTAGTAGAAGGCAGGGAATTTTCTCCACTCGTCTTCCTTTATTTAAAGGCTCATGCACGCATCACTTCCATCATTGGCGTAAGGATGGTCAGCGGTTTGCGTGAGAAAACGAACAGTATTTATATCGTTTTTACCTCTTGTAACGCACAGACCGAAGCGCCGGCGCCATCAGATCACTTGGACGTGGCTGTGGTTACAAGAGGTAAAAACGATATAAATACTGTTCGTTTTCTCACACAAACCGCTCGTTTCGTGTCTTAGGCCATCAATGTGTACTTACATTTACGAGTCATTAAATCATGTTTAATTTGGACTTCTCTGTGCTGCTCTTTGAGGTGGTGACCATAGACCTGCATTATATGACTGACAGACAAGAACGGTTTGACCTAAAAATATCAAAATTGAAACTACTGTGGAAACAAAGACACCTACATCTTGGATGCCCTTGAGGTAAGCTAAAACACACCAAAAATTTATTTCAAAGTGAACTATCCCTTTTAGTCGACCAAGATTTTCTTTGGTTGAGTACAGCCCTAAATCCAAACATATTGTTTGCCAAGCCATGTTATTTTTTATGTACTTTACATGGTTGTTAGCAGATAACCTGCACCTGAATATCATCGGCTCTGCTTGTTTATGATTATTGTTCATAATGAATGAATGAATGGAGTTACTGCATCTGTTCTTTAATTTGCACATTATCTGTAAATCTGGCCCTTAAACTCAAAATCATGAAACAAATGCTTTCTTTAGTCATTTGCCAGCAATGCATCTTTAATGCATTGATAAGGTGATGCATTGATAAACTCTGATAAGGTTTATCATTTAATGCAATGTAGGTTTTATACCGGGACTAATGCACGAATACCTGCGAGAAAAAGAAACACATACATACCTGTAGTTTTCAAATAAGCCTGAAATACTTGATTAGCTGGATTAGGTGCGTTTAATTAGAGTTAAATCTAAATTCGAGGACTTTGGCCCTGTTTTGCACCCCTGTGTTAGATTCTTCCATCACATGTTTAGTAACTAAGCAGATGGTGGACGCTGAGTTGGTAACTGAAAGGTTGTAGGTTCAAACTCGAGAGGTTGATCCGGTAATACAAGCAGCGAAACAACCCGTTAGTAATGAACGTACCGGGGAGGAACTGGAGGCCCTGCAGCATCTGTCTCTCCTGACTGAAGTCCACCATCAGGTGCGTCATGTTATCTGTGGCTTTGGGCTTCATAGTCAAGCGGAAGGCAGGAGCCATCGTGACCCTAAAAGAGCAAAATAATAATAGTATGGTTATTTGATATATGTAACTTTATAAAACGGTTAGTTACAATCCTTGATTCTGATTGGTCAATAGCTGTGACTTATTCACGATAAAACACGGCTATGACCGCTTCAACCAACGGTTCTATAGAGAGCCTAAGCCCCTCCCCTTCCGGTCGACCACCATGGGACCTTATATCGGAAAAATATTGTATGGTAGTCAATGGCGGGAGACAACAAATATTTTGATCTCGTTTGATTTGTGCCCTTAATTACACATATGATGTTTGTCAATTTAAAAGATACATTTTAAAGTCAAGAAAGTCGCAGTTTGATGTAAAACTGTTGAGGTATAAGACTGTGAAAATACGTAATTACAAAGACTACAAACCCAAAAGGAGCACATTTTCTCTCAATGAATGAAGCTAACTTTACTGAAGCTGACTTTTCTGAAGCTGACTTTACTGAAGCTAACTTTACTGAAGCTAACTTTACTGATGCTAACTTTACTGATGCTAACTTTACTGATGCTAACTTTACTGAAGCTAACTTTACTGATGCTAACTTTACTGAAGCTCACTTTACTGAAGCTGACTTTACTGAAGCTAACTTTACTGATGCTAACTTTACTGAAGCTAACTTTACTGAAGCTGACTTTACTGAAGCTAACTTTACTGAAGCTCACTTTACTGAAGCTATCTTTACTGAAGCTAACTTTACTGAAGCTGACTTTACTGAAGCTAACTTTACTGATGCTAACTTTACTGAAGCTAACTTTACTGATGCTAACTTTACTGAAGCTAACTTTACTGAAGCTGACTTTACTGAAGCTAACTTTACTGAAGCTGACTTTACTGAAGCTGACTTTACTGAAGCTAACTTTACTGATGCTAACTTTACTGAAGCTAACTTTACTGAAGCTAACTTTACTGAAGCTGACTTTACTGAAGCTATCTTTACTGAAGCTAACTTTACTGAAGCTGACTTTACTGAAGCTAACTTTACTGAAGCGAACTTTACTGAAGCTGACTTTACTGAAGCTGACTTTACTGAAGCTTACTTTACTGAAGCTGACTTTACTGAAGCTAACTTTACTGATGCTAACTTTACTGAAGCTAACTTTACTGAAGCTGACTTTACTGAAGCTATCTTTACTGAAGCTAACTTTACTGAAGCTGACTTTACTGAAGCTAACTTTACTGAAGCTAACTTTACTGAAGCTAACTTTACTGAAGCTAACTTTACTGAAGCTAACTTTACTGATGCTAACTTTACTGAAGCTGACTTTACTGAAGCTAACTTTACTGAAGCTATCTTTACTGAAGCTAACTTTACTGAAGCTGACTTTACTGAAGCTGACTTTACTGAAGCTAACTTTACTGAAGCTGACTTTACTGAAGCTAACTTTACTGAAGCTAACTTTACTGAAGCTGACTTTACTGAAGCTAACTTTACTGAAGCTAACTTTACTGAAGCTAACTTTACTGAAGCTAACTTTACTGAAGCTGACTTTACTGAAGCTAACTTTACTGAAGCTGACTTTACTGAAGCTAACTTTACTGATGCTAACTTTACTGAAGGTAACTTTACTGAAGGTAACTTTACTGAAGCTAACTTTACTGATGCTAACTTTACTGAAGCTGACTTTACTGAAGCTAACTTTACTGAAGCTAACTTTACTGAAGCTGACTTTACTGAAGCTAACTTTACTGAAGGTAACTTTACTGAAGCTAACTTTACTGAAGCTATCTTTACTGAAGCTGACTTTACTGAAGCTATCTTTACTGAAGCTAACTTTACTGAAGCTGACTTTACTGAAGCTAACTTTACTGAAGCTGACTTTACTGAAGCTAACTTTACTGATGCTAACTTTACTGAAGGTAACTTTACTGAAGGTAACTTTACTGAAGGTAACTTTACTGAAGCTAACTTTACTGATGCTAACTTTACTGAAGCTGACTTTACTGAAGCTAACTTTACTGAAGCTATCTTTACTGAAGCTGACTTTACTGAAGCTGACTTTACTGAAGCTGACTTTACTGAAGCTAACTTTACTGATGCTAACTTTACTGAAGCTGACTTTACTGAAGCTGACTTTACTGAAGCTAAGTTTACTGAAGCTGACTTTATTGAAACTAACTTTACTGATGCTAACTTTACTGAAGCTAACTTTACTGAAGCTAACTTTACTGAAGCTAACTTTACTGAAGCTGACTTTACTAAAGCTAACTTTACTGAAGCTAACTTTACTGAAGCTAACTTTACTGAAGCTAACTTTACTGATGCTAACTTTACTGAAGCTAACTTTACTGAAGCTAACTTTACTGAAGCTAACGTCTGTCATTGTTTCTATAGTCTTACGTTATAATTGTAACGTTACGCAGTCATCGAGTGTTTTGTACCAGACTGCACACACACACGAGCAGCGGATCTCGCTCGTTGTTTCGCTTCCCGGGAGATGTAGTTCATCGAGCGATTTCCACATAAAACTAAATGTTACTCTTCTGTTTTATGACAAACTGTGACTTTCTTGACTTTCAGAATCATCTTTTAAATTGACAAACATCATATGTGTGATTCAGGGCACAGTTCAGACGGAATAAAAAGATAAGTTGTCTCTCGCCATTGACTACCATACATATTTTTTCCGAAATAAGGTCCCATGAGCCGGAAGCTGAGGGGCGGGGCTTAGGCTCTCTATGTATCACTACACAACACCCCTAGCAACCACTCTTAGCAACGTAAACATAGGCTATGTTCTCATTTATGTTAATCAATGAAGCTTATATGAATTTAAGCTTATGTAAATGAGTTTTTATGAATGAATGTCTTGCTCTAACTGTTGCTCCGGTCTTCGTCAACAACACGCGCTTGCACCTCCTGCTGGTGAGGTCGACTAACCGCAGATGAAGAGTATACTCGGTAATCTACTGCTTTTCCTGCATGTCAACGTTGAATTTACTGTCGAATTTGAACCACTTAATTTGTGGAAGCGAATTTCCAAAGCGAAATAAAATAACCGAAAATTGCCTGTTGAATATTATAGGTTGTATTTTTAAACAGTTTGAATATTTTGGAAGTGAAATATGAGAGGTGAATATGGATTAATGATGAAAATGTGTTTGAAATGTTTTGAATTGAAATATTCACAGCTTAAATATTCAACCATGCTGAATTTCAGCCCTAAAAATACAATGTATTAAAATGGAAGCATGGTTAATGTAATGCATATTTTTTTCAAGTAGTGCAATTCAACAGGCTTTTTTGTTTCAAAAACATTTGGCATTATTTTACTTCCATACCTCTTCTAGTGTTCAGGTTGTTTGTTTCCATATTAACAATATGGAAGAAATATTTCAGCTTATTTTAAGCTTTAAAAAAAATAGTTACCGGTACTCAGATTTATGGATCACACTGAATATGTTTAACGTTACATGAATATACACTCACCGGCCACTTTATTAGGTACCCCATGCTAGTAACGGGTTGGACCCCCTTTTGCCTTCAGACCTGCCTCAATTCTTCGTGGCATAGATTCAACAAGGTGCTGGAAGCATTCCTCAGGGAGTTTGGTCCATATTGACATGATGGCATCACACAGTTGCCGCAGATTTGTCGGCTGCACATCCATGATGCGAATCTCCCGTTCCACCACATCCCAAAGATGCTCTATTGGGTTGAGATCTGGTGACTGTGGAGGCCATTTTAGTACAGTGAACTCATTGTCATCTTCAAGAAACCAATTTGAAATGATTAGAGCTTTGTGACATGGTGGAAGTAGCCATCAGAGGATGGGTACATGGTGGCCATAAAGGGATGGACATGGTCAGAAACAATGCTCAGGTAGGCCGTGGCATTTAAACGATGCCCAATTGGCACTAAGGGGCCTAAAGTGTGCCAGGAAAACATCCCCCACACCATTACACCACCACCACCAGTCTGCACAGTGGTAACAAGGCATGATGGATCCATGTTCTCATTCTGTTTACGCCAAATTCTGACTCTAGCATCTGAATGTCTCAACAGAAATCGAGACTCATCAGACCAGGCAACATTTTTCCAGTCTTCAACTGTTCAATTTTGGTGAGCTCTTGCAAATTGTAGCCTCTTTTTCCTATTTGTAGTGGAGATGAGTGGTACCGGTGGAGTCTTCTGCTGTTGTAGCCCATCCGCCTCAAGGTTGTGCGTGTTGTGGCTTCAAAAAATGCTTTGCTGCATACCTCGGTTGTAACGAGTGGTTATTTCAGTCACTGTTGCCCTTCTATCAGCTCGAACCAGTCTGGCCATTCTCCTCTGACCTCTGGCATCAACAAGGCATTTCCGCCCACAGAACTGCCGCTCACTGGATGTTTTTTCTTTTTCGGACCATTCTCTGTAAACCCTAGAGATGGTTGTGCGTGAAAATCCCAGTAGATTAGCAGTTTCTGAAATACTCAGACCAGCCCTTCTGGCACCAACAATCATGCCACGTTCAAAGTCACTCAAATCACCTTTCTTCCCCATACTGATGCTCTGTTTGAACTGCAGGAGATTGTCTTGACCATGTCTACATGCCTAAATGCACTGAGTTGCCGCCATGTGATTGGCTGCTTAGAAATTAAGTGTTAACGAGCAGTTGGACAGGTGTACCTAATAAAGTGGCCGGTGAGTGTATAATGTAAGGCTAATTTATACTTTAACTTAATTTATACTGAGTAGCCATTTACATGGTTACGTAACTGTTCTTGCAGTGTATTTAAAAAATTAAATAAAATTAAATCAATTAAAAATATATTTTATTTGCAAAATCCAGATGTTGAGTTTGTTTCACTGAGTTTAAAGTTTCATGAGTTAAAATCTTCAAGCTTGTGTTCTGAGTCACCATATTCCCTTAAAACATATTTTATGTACGATTCTTTGAATTTTGGCATTTACTGTTTTCATTTCACAGCCCTTAACAAGATTTAACAAGTCTATGTCAATTATTTACCAATCTGATGTAATCTTGGTCTTTATCCTCCACATATGATTTCATGAGGATCAAGTTTGAGCTACACTTTATTTTACAGTGTATTTGACCCTGTTTACACCTGGTATTAAGGTGTGTTTTGGTCAATCGGATCACAAGTGGACGACCCTAAATACAGGTGTAATCTTCATGTCTGGTTTGGGTTTTGTTTCATGTTCATGTCTTTTATTTTGTAGTCATGGTTCCTTTGTTTCCTGGTTTTGTCATGTGGTTTTCTGTTCTGTTCGGTCATTGGTTCATTGCTTTCAGGTGTGTCTTGTGTGTATATATATAAGCCCTTATGTTACTATTGTCCTTTGTCTAGCTTTGTTCCCTGTTACCGCTGTTGTGAGTTTGTTCATGTTTATAGTCAAGCCACGTCTTGATTTATTTTGTATTTGTTCATGTTTTTGTAAATAAACTGCATATGGGTTCTTATCAAACTTTACAAACAGTAAATTATGCATAACTACATTAGGTAAACTAACCTTACCCTATAGTAAGTACATGTTGTTAATTAATATTACTCAGTACTTAAATGTATAATTACACTACAGTGTGATTATATATTTAAGTACTGAGTAATATTAATTAACAACATGTACTTACTATAGGGTTAGTGTAGGACTAGTGTTAGTTGCATGTAATTATGCATGATTTACTGTTATTACTATGGTAAGTACATTACGTAACAAGGACACTGTAAAATAAAGTGTTACCAAATTAAGTGTAACCCAAGTTTGTACTTTTATAATTAATTAATTTTATATATTTTTTTATATTAAAGACAATATTTGGCACAGTATCCCATAACGAGTTCACTCAGTGTAAAACAGGAGTTAGTGTGCTGGATTGCAGTAAAATATAGTCTGTTATTATCATATTTTACTTCAGTAATCATGCCCATTTTCAGCACACCATAGTTTTAAGAGTAACACTCCCATTGTACATACATGTGGAATTAATTTATGCTTTAGAACTGTATAATCAGCCTCGCCGCTTTCATTAGAAGCTTTCATTCCTAATGAATGCAAAGCTACCGCAGATAGGCTTACATATATTATATATAAGGAGAATCTCGGGTTACAAAGCGTCGAGGCTGATTACACACTGGAGCTGCACGATTCTGGATAAATTCAGAATCACCTTTTTTTTTTGTATAAAATAAAGATTACGATTCTGAACAGACAACTAAATAAAATAACATATACAGGTGAAACTCGAAAAATGTGAATATCGTGCAAAAGCTCATTTATTTCAGTAATACAACTTAAAAGATGATTCTAATATATTATATAGACTCATTACATGCAAAGTGAGATATTTCAAGCGTTAATTTGTTATAATTTTGATGATTATGGATTACAGCTTATGAAAACCTTTTCACAATTTGGGGTTTTCATAAGCTGTAAACAATAATCATCAAACTTATAACAAATAAAGGCTTGAAATATCTCACTTTGCATGTAATGAGTCTATATAATATATTAGTTTGAATTACTGAAATAAACAAACTTTTGCACGATATTCAAATTTTTCGAGATTCACCTGTAATTTACTAGAGGTTATGACAAAACATTAATTGCGAGTCTATTTAAAAATGTTTAATACATTCGAATTTATTTTAATTTTATAAATTTATCATTACTGGATGAATCAGCGTTTTTGAACGAATCTCTTGAATGAATGGTTAAATAACGAATAAATTAGTATCTCCTGTCGCCACCTACTGGTGTAGCTATATAATTGATAAAATCGTTGTTTGCTCGTACTTTTTAAGTGTTTTATAGACACAGGCGAATCATTGTCATTTAGGAATAAGATCGCATTGGTGTTTGAATTGAGATCGCAATCTTTTTTAACGATGAATCGTGCAGCTCTATTACACACAAACGACATACACAAGTGCTATGGCAGAGGTGTAGATCTTATTTGGTGGCTTATGTATTTAATGTTACACAATGTTATCAGGTTAAAATTGAGCTTACTGTATTATTGCTATTTGCTACTAAGTGTCTTGAGAATCAATTGCAAATGCAAATTAAAAGCAAATATAGATTCAGCACACATAGCTATAATGCAAACAGTGAAAATCCTTGTTAACTCGCATCACAAAAAAAAAAAACAGTTGTGTCCGAAATCGTATACTGTATAGTAGGTACTACATTTGGCTTAAAATCTACTTTGTGACCGTTAAAGTATGTTCTATATAGTGTAAGTGTGTAACATTAATTGCCAGTTGCGTTATGTTGCCATTCATAAATCCTCTCCTGTTGCATCATGGGATAGCCAAGTGTCCAACAGATGCGCACTACAGAATCTCCACAGAAGTAGTAGGTCATCCAAGGACTCTTTGCTTACTGTGTTTTTTTCCGAATACTATGTATTTGGACATACTACTCTATTGGCGTAGTATTTTTCATATAAGTTATCATAGGGAAGTATTCGATTTCAGACGCAACACATGACTAAAGTGTCTGAACAATCAACATAATGGCACACAGTTGTCTGAGATCAGACTCCTGTACACACACACACACACACATATGTTGGCATTACTATCATTAAAGGCCAATTCATACTTCTGCGTCTCAAAAATGTAACTACACGTCGCGACGACGCGGACGCAAGATCTGTGATTGGACGGCTTGGTAACATCGCATTTCCTCCTACGCATTTCCGGCGTGTTCTTCTCTCGTTTTAGTAATTTCACTAAAATGAACTGTTTTTCCACCTCGATTAGCTCCAACTCCAACATGATCCGCTCTCTTTCAGTCGCCATTGCTTGTTGTAGTAGCCTAAACTCAACACAGCCGAGAGGAATCTAAACATTAAAACGCGGCCCCGCCAGCTAGTGTTTCGGCGGTGTAACTGCAGAGCAACACACACATAACGCAGAAGTATAAATGCTCACGATGGCGTCGCCTACGACGTACACTCGACGCAGAAGTATAAATTGGCCTTAATGAGGGTGTGTTCATGCTTGTAGTGCCCTTGATTCAAAAAAGAAAATGATGCATTTAGTCCTGGTTCACTTAGCAATTTTTAAAGGGTTAGTTCAACCAAAAAAGAAAATGATGTCATTAATGACTCTCCCTCATGTCGCTCCAAGCCCGTCAGACCTCCGTTCATCTTCAGAACACAGTTTAAGATATTTTAGATTTAGTCCGAGAGCTTTCTGTCCCTCCATTGTAAATGTATGTACGGTATACTGTCCTTGTCCAGAAAGGAAATAAAGACATCATCAAAGTAGTCCATGTGACATCAGTGGGTTAGTTAGAGTGTGTTGAAGCATCGAAAATACATTTTGGTCCAAAAATAACCAAAACTAGGACTTTATTCAGCATTGTATTGTCTTCCGGTTCTGTTGTGGATCCACGTTCAGTGACGCCGCTGACGTAAGACGCTGCTGACGTGTCTCTGGTGCGTCCGTGTATTCGGGTTCAAATAAATATGGCTGGGCAAAAAAATGCAAGTCTTCCTCTGTGTGGAAATCCTTAGACATGTTTGTGAAGATTGTTTTGTTTCCAGCGTGCGTCTCCCTCAGACTGTAAACGAAGCTCGGGCGCACCAGACACACGTCAGCAGCGTCTTACGTCACACACACACACACACACACACACACACACACACACACCAGACACACGTCAGCAGCGTCTTACGTCAGCAGCGTCACTGAACGCGGATCCACAACAGAACCGGAAGACAATACAATGCTGAATAAAGTCCTAGTTTTGGTTATTTTTGGACCAAAATGTATTTTCGATGCTTCAACACACTCTAACTAACCCACTGATGTCACATGGACTACTTTGATGATGTCTTTATTTCCTTTCTGGACAAGGACAGTATACCGTACATACATTTTCAATGGAGGGACAGAAAGCAGTGCTTCTGTGTTGCACGTCACACGGAGGCTCACTATTGGCCGACGCTGGTGTGTGATGCGTGTGACGTACAACCCAGAAGCGCTGCGCTGTTACACTACGTGAAATCTCGAGGCCAACAGAGAAGGAAATGAATAGTTGAATAAAGTCGTTATTTTTGTTTGTACTTTTTTTGCACAAAAAGTATTCTCGTCGCTTGATAAACTTAAGATTGAGCCACTGTAGTCACTCGGACTATTTTAACGATGTCTTTAATAACTTTTCTGGGCCGGCAAGTTTCAATCCCTTAGAAGCCTATGGAGGAGTGATCCAGCTCTCAGATTTAATCAAAAATATCTTAATTTGTGTTCCGAAGATGAACGAAAGTCTTACGGGGTTGGAACCACATCAGGCCGAGTATTGATGACATAATTTAAATTTTGGGGTGAACTGTCCCTTTAAGCAAGGGATTGAAGCCTGGGAGAAAAACACTGACATTCTGGATTTGGACGGGAATAAAATCACCTTACGACCCCATGAGAAACAATCACCGTCAGTTTAGGGCTTAGAAGTGCAAAACAAAAAAATGTGAGTGTATGTGTCATGCAGTGGACACACAACCGCACACAGAGAGTGGAACATATACTGTACCTATCTTTGATCTGTTTGGCAGCCTTGGAACAGTGATTGAGGTGAAGAAGAAGAGGAAGAGAGTAAAAAAGAGCAGGTCGTTAGTATCGCCATGCGGGTGTGAAGTGAAAGCATGCAATTCGGCTCAGTGCTGGACTGGATATACACACAAACACAGGGTAAAGTAGGATCCTAAACATAAAAAGCACAGGTTAATGAGCAGTTTAATAGATTGTTGTTGTTGTTGTTTTTTAGGGATGTCCCGATCCGATCCACAGCATCGGTATCGTGCCGATACTGGCCCAGAACGCTAGATCGGAGATCGGAGGGGAGAAAAAAATATGATCCGATACCTGCTTGAATATTAGCATTTCCCTTATCCAGATAAGCGGCGCAGCCTGCAGATTGGGCGGTTTTGCAATCTATTTTGCGGGCAAAAATGGGTTTGGGCGGGTGGATAAAAATTGGGCTGGTTTCGGATCAGTTCGGCGGGTTTTTGTAGCCGAAACACCGGCACTTCAGATCCTTCTTTCGGCGACCGTCTCACTCTCTCACTCACTCACTCACTCACTCACTCACTCACTCACACACTCACACACGCACACACATTTCTGGCTGACGCGTGCCCCCTAAACTCACATCAGACACTCCCTCCCACTACCTTCGGTGTACTATAGACGCGGTTTTGCAATCCGTCTCCCATCCCCAAAATAAGGGATTTTAACAGTCAAATAAATTTTTAACAGTCTAAAGAGTTTATAACTACATATGTTTGTGAGAGAGAAAGAGACAGTGTGTGTGTGTGTGTGTGTGTGAGTGAGTGAGAGAGAGAGAGAGAGAGAGAGAGAGAGAGAGAGAGAGAGAGAGAGAGAGAGAGAGAGAGAGAGAGAGAGAGAGAGACAGTGTGTGTGAGAAAGACAGTGTGTGTGTGTGAGTGAGAGAGAGAGAGAGAGAGACAGTGTGTGTGAGAAAGACAGTGTGTGTGTGTGTGTGTGTGTGTGTGAGTGAGAGAGAGAGAGAGAGAGAGAGAGGAGAGAGAGAGAGAGAGAGAGAGAGAGAGAGAGAGAGAGAGAGAGAGAGAGAGAGAGAGAGAGAGAGAGACAGTGTGTGTGAGAAAGACAGTGTGTGTGTGTGTGTGTGTGTGTGTGTGTGTGTGTGTGTGTGTATGTGTGAGTGAGAGATAGATAGAGAGAGACTGTGTGTGTGTGTTAGGGGTGTGACGGTTATTATATAACCGTCAACCGTGAGACCGATGGTTATAGTGGAACACCGTCCGCCAAAACTGTGTTATTAAAAAAAATTTACAAACATTTTTTTATCATAGAGATCTGTTAATACTAATTTCAGCTTACGAGGGAAACGGAGTTAGTGGTGCTTCTGAGGCTGCTACTGCTGCTGGAGATGATTCGGGAGAGGTCTGTGCTACTTTACCGATTAAAGTGTGCTCTGACACGGAGTAAAGCCTTGTTTATACTCGACGCGTCCGCACGAGCCCGAAGGTGCGCGCAGCAAAAATTACGTTGGGTGCGCAAGACCGGCAAGACCGAGTAGGCTACTGGGTAACACTTTATTTTAAGGTGCTTGTAATAAGCAGTAATTAACAGTTAATAAGACACTTATAAGACCTTATAAGATGCATATAAGATGCATATAAGCATTAACTAATGATAATAAATAAATTACATTAAATAAAACATTTCTCAAGTATCAAAACATTGCACTTTTAGAACAGCCGAACAAACATAAATGGTAACACAAACTCCCAGTCACTTAAAAATTGACCTTCCCAAGAGGGAGTAGTTTCCCTGATCTCTTCAGGGCCTGGACCTTTAATTAACCCTTATATGAAGTAGTTAATGCTTATATGCATCTTATATGCATCTTATAAGGTCTTATAAGTGTCTTACTAACTTAAAATAAAGTGTTACCGGCTACTTTACTGGAGGACGGTCTAGCAACCCAAGTGCAAGTCACACAGATAGTTGCGTGTTCTGAGTTAACACAATCAGAGCGTAAAAATACGGGATAGTTTACGGGAAAATACTAAAACGGGAAGACAGCGGGAAAAGAGCTAAAATAAGTGAGAAACCCGGAAAAAACGGGAGGGTTGACAGCTATGGTGTGTGGGAGTGTGGAGCGCGCACTGCATGGCACGGAGCGCGGGCGCGAACTCTTGCGTTTTCCTTTCAACAGTGGAAACAACTTAAAATTCTCTATCATTTCTGGTCATGCAGAAAATAACAAGTTATTTATATATAACTTATGTCAAAATGTATTTTTTGCGCAGCTTTTGGTGTGCATACAGTTCCAATTCAAATGTTGGTGTTCAACTTTGCGTTTTAAAAATACAACAACCGTTAATTTTTCGTTTTACGGGTTAAAAAAGGAAAAACGAATGGACGCAAGAGTACACGGATCAAAGGGTAATTTTAAAGCTTGTTAATGATTAACTTCAAACCCGTTGGTACTTTAACTTTTTTTTTGTGTGTGTGTTTGAATAAAGGGTGGCAGTCTTTCCTAATCAACTGTGTTGTGGACTAGCCTATAGCCTACTGGAGAAGTATTTGTTCTCCATTTGAGTGAATTGTTTTTAGGTTGCTAATTGAGCAAAGTGCTTCCATAATATTATTAGTAGCCTATTAGTATTAGTTCAAGAATAAAATAGAATAAAATAAAAATATCGGATTGATATCGGTATCGGCAAATAGCCAAAGCGGCGGAATCGGTATCGGTATCGGAAGTGAAAAAGTGGTATCGGGACATCCCTAGTTTTTTTAATTCACTTTTAATTAACAGATCATAGAATCACAGACTTTTGTTATCCATTAGCATTACTTAAAGGGATAGTTCACCCAAAAATGAAAATTCTGTCAGTAATTACTCTCCCTCATGTTGTTCAACCCCGTAAGACTTTCGTTCATCTTCAGAACACAAATTAAGATATTTTTGATTAAATCTGAGAGCTGTATGTCACACTCATCACACACATGACCAGCGTCGGCCAATAGTGAGCCTCCGTGTGACGTACAACACAGAAGCGCTGCGTTGTTACACTACGTGAAATCTCAAGGCCAACAGAGAAGGAAATTAATAGTTGAATAAAGTCTTTATTTTTGTTTTGTTTTTGCGCACAAAAAGTATTCTCGTCGCTTGATAAACTTAAGGTTGAGCCGCTGTAGTCACTCAGACTATTTTAACGATGTCTTTAATAACTTTTCTGGGCCGGCAAGTTTCAATCCCTTAGAAGCCTATGGAGGAGTGATCCAGCTCTCAGATTTAATTAAAAAAAAATCTTAATTTGTGTTCTGAAGATGAACGAAAGTCTTACGGGGTTGAAACAACATGAGGGCGAGTAATTACTGACAGCATTTTCATTTTTGGGTGACCTAACCCTTTAAAGGATTCGTTCACTTCAGAATTAAAATTACGAGCATTTGTGGTTATATATTTTTATTTTTTATAGAAAATGAGCGATGGTTTGTCTAGATAAGACTCTTATTCCTCGGCTGGGATCGTTTCGAGACTATATGGAGAAACATCCTGGAATGTTTTCCTCAAAAACATTAATTTTTTCGACCGAAGAAAGAAAGACATGAACATCTTGCATGACATGATGGGGGTGAGTAAATTTAATTCTGAAGTGAACTAATCCTTTAAGTGAAAAATCAACCTCTAGAAAATAAGCTGAATTATTATGTATAACTCGTGTTTTGTTCTTGGTTCTCTCTGCCTGCAGGTTTAAAGTGCCCCTAGCATCAGCTCATTTCTTACAGTGAAACCAAATGCCATTAGCATATTTGAATTTCAGCTCTAGAGGCTTTCAAAACACTCGATACATACAAGTTTTACCGTATCAATTCCGGCATGAGTCCTTATTCTTTGGATTTGCTTTGGCAGCAGAAAACAGCTTTTTCATGTCGACAACACAAACCCAACTCTTCCAGTCGCAACTACAACTAAAGTGTTTGTCCGTCAAAGTGAAGCCGATGAAGACCATTATGCAGATTTGTTAAAAACTCATGTAGGTTCAAGCAGTAAGTAAGACTGGCGACTCATTTCAGGCAGTTCTTTCTTTTTATCTTTGATCTTTGCAGACCTTTTACATTCACAAACAGCTCTATTACACACTGCATGAAAGGTCATATCCGAAAAAGCATAATAGGGGCACTTTAAACAAGCCACAGTGAATTAAACAGGAATTTTAAGAGACAACAAAACCAGCATTTTAATAAATATAACAGATGTCCGAAGTTGCACCTATCCTTACTGTACGTTCACACCGCCGCCGACTTGAGCGTCAAAGAAGCTCTGGCCGCCCTGTCAAGGACGCTTGTCAAAAAGTACGGGGAAGCTTGTTGACGCTTTGGCCGCTCTGACGTAGCAGGGAGAATAGAAGTGTCACAACAGGAAATGTAATAAACAGAAAAAAACAAGCAATACATTGAAGAAACCTTTTATAATGACAGCATTTTTATAACCGTTTTAGTTAGCTATTATTATTATTATTTGCGGTCAAATCGGTGTTACCGTGAGCAAATGAATTGCATTCCCGCTTTAAAACGTAAATATTTCAAATAAAAGTTGCGCTCATGCGGTCCCTATAAGCAAACAACGTCATGTCATAAATGATAGGAAACCCAGCAACGGCGATTATTAGCTTCTCTTCCATTTTCTCGGAACTAATGTTTTGGTATGAACGAAAGTTTACATCGTGTGTTTCTCCGGAATCAGCCAGCGTGAAGGACGTCTATATTCAGATTGGTTGCTGGCATTTTGCCGCTGCTTGCCGCTGAACCGCGTCACAGCTCATTACCATAAAGTTGAGCTTCTTTCAACTTTCTGATTGACGCTCAAAGCGCTCAAAACGCCCAAAACGCGACGCCGATGGATTTGACGCTCCTTGCAGCGGAGAGAAGCCAGCTTCCATTGAAAATGAATGACTTCCGGCCGCTTTGGAAGCTCAAGTCGGCGGCGGTGTGAACGTACAGTTTATCAAACACATCAGTAAGTGCCTACCTTAGTGAACTCGCCGTCATCTGTAATGTGCAGCGCATTGTTAGCGAACTCCAGAAGTTCCTCTGCGCTCTCCAATGCACTGGTGCTCTGGGTCAGCTGGTTCTGCAGGACAGATAAAGAGACATCATTATTAGTGATTTTTAAATGATCTGTGTTACCTGATAACGTCCAGGCTCGTTTTTTTTCTAAATTAAACAGTATAATATTTTTTCTATTCAAGGCTTGCAAAGAGATAAACAGTTGTGCATTTTTTATAGTTAAAGCTGCAGTGTGTAGTTTTTCCTCTTTGTCGCCATCTCTGTTCGAAATCTGCAATTGCAGTTATTCGCAGAATTATCAGCTTTACGTGGGTTGTGCCTCGGCGCGGCACAGCGCGGATGAACACAATGTTTTGAGGAGAATGTGCCGGTGTCGATACTGGCATTCAGAATCACAGATTATTCTTTTTGGAAGTATGACCAACATAATAATTTTCACCGGAAAATGTCTGAACAAGTAAGAAACATCCACTTTTGTTCTGACCAACTAAGGGGAAAAAAGCATTGCAGTAAATCACGCTGATTAAATCTAACGATCGCTTATTATATCACGTCAAACCGTGCAAATTATACTTTGTTCTCAAATTGTTAATGTTAACAACGTCAGCATTGCATGACATTTAATGGCCTTCCGATATTATCCGTGTTTTCGCATGGGCCGGTTGCAGTCTCTCTCTTTTTCTGTAGCCACTCCGAAGTCTTTTGCATTTTACAGCGGGCGAGTCTCCAGTTGTCACTGGTGATTGTCGTTTGAACCTTTCTGGATCCGCCATCAAATTAATACGTTCAATTATCTCAAATGTGTGAGAAAAGGCTATAAATCTCCACCTCCAACATCCTCACACTCATAGCCTACTAGCCGAGACTCTTCTTTATGTGTGCAGATGTGTGTGTGCAGATGTGTGTGTGCAGATGTGTGTGTACAGATGTGACGTAATGACGCAAAGACATGCTCAAATTTCCTGTGGAAATCCACCAGTACCACTGGAGTTAAAAACATTATTACAAGCTTACCGTTTTGAGTCGAGCTACGGCAAGCAGAGAGTTTTGAGCACTGGCTGGTTATGTACTTGCTCAAAAATTTATTTTGGATCATTTTTAACCCAAAAAAGTTACGGACTGCAGCTTTAAACAAAAATCACACAAGCGGTTGTTTTTCCTAATTTCCACATTACTGTGATTCACCCATAAGCAGAAATCAGAGCTGTGTTGATATTCAGACCAACAGCACAATTGCGAGTGTAAATTTTCATATGGCAACAATTAATTTCTACTCATTTCCTTGTTATTCAGAAAAAAATACAATATATTGCACTATGGGATTTAATGATGTGCTGTTGTGCTTAATGATGGGCCAATGATGTGCTGTTTTTAAGTCACATGACATTTGAATGTCCCTCCAAAACCCTCACACTGAAGACGCCTGTTGAAGTGCTCCAGAAAATGCTCTATTAACCTCATGTCTAAACATCTTCCTTTTCCAAAACCTTTTCACAATATTCTAATTTTGAATTTGGGGCTTTCATAAGCTGTAAGCCATAATCATCACAATTACAACAAATAATATCTCACTTTGCATGTAATGAGTCTTTATAATATATTAGTTTCACCTTTTAAGTTGAATTACTGAAATAAATGAACTTTTGCACGATATTCTAATTTTTCGAGTTTCACCATTACAGTAAGCGTGTTACTTTTAATCAACTTACATCAAATGCAAATCACATTTTTATGGACATATTCGATTTTTTTGGTGACACGCCTAAAATATCTTCATTTTCGACCATCAATACACTGCATTACTAGCCTGCATTACAATCATGTCGCTCAACATAAACTCAGTTTCTTCAGCACCCCAAAAATGTGATGCCTTGTTTACCAACTTGTTTATGAATTTGCGCATGACAATGTCAACTATGTATGTTAGAAGCACATGCACACTTTGGTCAGAGATGGAATAGATATGATTAAAGTGTTGACATGATTAAAATTGGCATACACCAAATATTTTACTACGATTATGAGCATAATTGGATGAATTTGATAGAAGAATTGTGTTTGTAACATGATATGAAGTTTAAAATCGCAATATTGCTTAAATCTCATGAAAAGAGCACTGAGAGGGTGCATGTAAGAATAGGGGCTCTTTACACCTGGTCACTTCGTGTGGTTTCACAAAGACAGACTTTGACTATGGCTTAGATGTAGTAGATAGTCAGACTTCAGATAGACATCTAAATCAGACCGTTGCACAAAGCACTTAAGAATATGACTATCTTAAGTAGGACCTACACTGGAATGCATTCTGGGTAAAATAAGACACTTTTCAAAACAAAAAACATGGAGGATCGAGTAAGTTTACCCCAGCGGAAAATATGTGTTTGTTGGAGGAGTATAATAACAGTTACAAGGACATTTTACTTGGGAAATTTAGCGGAGAATGTAGTAACAAGAAGAAATGTTTAATTTGGAAAGAGATTGCGACGATAGTTAACAGCGTTAATCCGACCGTTGAGCGGAGCGTTAAAGACATACAGAATAGATACAAAAACAGCACGAACACAGTAACATAATGAGGGTCCCTACATGCAAAACGAAGCATTGAGAACTTTGTAAGTGTACAGACCGTTTAATAAGAAGATATTTTATAAAGACAGTCCACTTCGTGTATACAGACAGGAGCCATCTTTGGAAAATAGTCTCGACTAATCAAACCACGAACGACGTGCTAAGTGAGCTGAACTGTATGGTGTTCGTGGTTTGATTAGTCGAGACTATTTTCCAAAGATGGCTCCTGTCTGTATACACGAAGTGGACTGTCTTTATAAAATATCTTCTTATTAAACGGTCTGTACACTTACAAAGTTCTCAATGCTTCGTTTTGCATGTAGGGACCCTCATTATGTTACTGTGTTCGTGTGGGGCTATTTTGAGCCTTGTTAGTGGTATAAACTAGCGATTTCTTTTTACTTAATAGATGCCCCCATTACTAGCGTTATACGCCAAACAGTTTTTAGAGATAAAACTCTTTACATTCGATTATCATGAAAACAAATCTCAGAGAACGGTTGACTAGATACCAATGTTTTATTAGACCAAAGGTTCATTTTGCGCTGGAGTTCTCCTTTAAGAGGAAATATCCAAAAACGGGAGGAGGACCCCAAGAGAAACTTAAAGACACTGAAATGGTGATGAATATATATGGTGGACAGTCGCCTATGTTTTCTTTTGGCTGTTTGTAATGTAACTGATTGTTACGCCTGGGGCCGGTTTTACAAAGCTATTTAAGACCTAAAGTGTTAGACAAGTCTAAAATTTGCTCATAGACTAGTCTAATGCAAGTTAGACTGTTTCACAAAAATAAAGACTGACTTAATTTAGACCAAAAAAATTAGACACCTCCAGGCTAACTTAGGTCTAAGACTCTGTTACCTTGGCAACCAGCCGTAACAATCAGTTACACTACAAACATTGTGAACGAAGCATATAATATTACCCTGGCAACCAGCAGTAACAATCAGTTACTTTACAAACAGCCGAAAGAAAAGGGAAAATGGCCCTTTCCAAATTTAACATTTCTTCTTGTTACTACATTCTCCGCTAAATTTCCCAAGTAAAATGTCCTTGTAACTGTTATTATACTCCTCCAACAAACACATATTTTCCGCTGGGGTAAACTTACTCGATCCGCCATGTTTTTGGTTTTGAAAAGTGTCTTGTTTTACCCAGAATGCATTGCAGTGTAGTCCTACTTAAGATAGTCAGGGTCTGAAGTGCTTTGTGCAACGGTCTGATTTAGATGTCTATCTGAAGTCTGACTATCTACTATATCTAAGCCACAGTCAAAGTCTGTCTTTGTGAAACCGTTCCCCAGGTGTAAATGCCTAAGATCCTTCAAGAGTGAGGTTCTGAACAACAGAATCTTGTTTAACAGTACACTTCACTTTTATTTGCACCTAAAAATGAGAGCTGAAAAATCCTGACACTGAAAAAAAAATTAAAAAGCTTTACCCTACATGTCCACTGAACTGGACGAAATCTGCTCAGTACGCCAACAAACTGTTCAGATCTGCAGAAAACAGTGATGTCATCATCCAGCTCAGTTCAGATCTCGTCCAATTGCAGTCCAATTTTGTTAGTGCGGTCAAAAATCAATAATATTACTGACTATTAAGTGTCTCCAAATAGCCAGGGGCAACAGTGGCTAGAAACCCAAAACTTCATTGATGACAAAAAAAAAAAAAAACCTCGGTCAGGTGACCAGTCCTCATCTGGTCAAATGAATGAACATTAACAAGTCAGATTATGGATTGAGCATTCATAATATTTCATCCAGATCCTTCTGCTTGAAGTTTGGGATACTTTAATAATAATTGCGTTAATAATAATACTGCTAATAATAATAACAATTTATGTAATTAATTTATCTGGTAAACACAAATAGTGCATAATATCAGGCTGTTATCAGCCATAACATGAATAATAATTATTTTTATCAGCCAGAATTTAACACTCTTAGTGGACCACTAATATTTAATGCTCAATATTCAATTGCCTTTGAAATAGGTTAAAAATGTAAAACATCTTGAAAGTCCCCCTGTGGTGTTGTTTATATGTGTATGTGGTGTTTTTAATATGCTTTAAGACAAACCATGTGTAAGTTCATAAGTCGACAGCATTGCTGAGTATTTTCTCTTTAAAACTGCAGTGAACCAAAGACAGTCTCAAAAACACGGTTTGAAATCGCTGGTGTTTCTGACGTCACAAACGACCTTGTAACCAATCAGATCAACGTGTGATCGTCAACCAGTGGATCTCTGAGTGAGTGAGTGAGTGGAGGCGGGGCTCATTTGCATATTCATAGAACCGCGTATACTAAATGAGGCAAGGGTGTCGAGTTACATAAGCTATTTTAAAGCATGAAGACATTTTTTTCACAGGAAAAAAATGTAATATTTAATTTTGGTGATCAAAGATAAGTTTTAAGGGATACAAGTATTGTTATTAAAACTACAGAGGGACTTCTAAAATTCAAGTAAAATATTATTACAATAATAACCAGGATGGTCAGAGAGGAGATGAGTTTAGAAAGTGTCAAACTGGCGATGACCAATATTTAGATATTGGTGTATAAGACTGATTCATGTGAACGAAAAATAGAGATAAAACATTAAAGAACAAGACAAACATGAAAGACATACAGAAGCTTCAGATAACCTTAAAAAGACCCCAACACAACGGTTCCTGAGGCCGGAGTGTTTACGCACTGTTATGTGGTTAAGGATGGGAAGGGAGCTGATGGTTCATCACGTATTTGAGCTCATTTCTCTCTCTGGTATTGTTCCTGTTCAGTGGACTTAGAGGGCTGGGCTCAATACTGACATTACAGCACCATGACATCACCAGCCTGACCAAAGCCAACCACACACACCACACACACACACACACAGCACACGCACACCACACACACACACACCACACACACACAGCACGCACGCACGCACACACACACACACCACACACAGCATGCACGCACGCACGCACGCACACACACAGCACACGCATGCACGCACACCACACACACACACACACACACACTAGGGCTGTCACTTTTGAGAAAAATCAAATTCGAACGGATATCGAATATCAAGCAATGTATTCGAATATATTCGAATATCTACGAGCCCCGCCCACCCACAAAAAAAAAAAAAAAAAAAACCCACCGTAACGGAGATCACACATTTATTAACAGTCTGACAGTCATAAACAGGACTCAGGCCTGTCTGAAATTTTTTTTTTGACTTCATGTTTTAAACAGCAGGTTTTCAACTTAATCTATATGAAGTGCCAGTATGCATAGCCAATCACAAAATTAGGCGCTACATGGGGAAAACTGAAGCGGAACAGCACGGCACAAACAATAACGTGACAACTTAAACAGCAGCAGGAGTAAGGCCTATATAGCCTAGCCTAATTCATTTCCTAATATTGTTTGCTAGAAACACCAATTTATCAACTTGATCTGGATCAAGTGCGGCTCTCTTTTTATTGACGATGTTCTCCGCGGTGGAGAACACGCGCTCGGAGCGCGCACACGTGCCTGGCACACATTTGCGCGTCTTTGCATGAACCCTTATAATCGGACTGACGGCTCAAAAACTAAAAAACCTTCATGTAAACACCTTAATCGATCCGATGGTTTACTCCTTTTGTAATCCGATCGAGAGAACATGTAAACACTTGATCGGATTGAAAACCGAAACTAAAAGGACTGCGCATGTGCAATGACGTTTTACGCACGGAGCGAGCTGTTCTTTCTGTTGAATAAAGTGTCATATAAATGAGTGTTCCATTATTAAAAAAATCTCATTTCACTGTGAAGTTAAGCAGGACAATGTCCCACCAGTGCTTGTTTCAGATTCTCCTTCACAGACGACTGGTTTTGGCCGCGGGGTTTTACTGCGTGATCAACAAGCAGCACGGCAAATCATGCTCATCGTCTCCAAATCATGACCAGAGACGGATAAATATTAAGTCTGCTGTTTAAAACAAATAAAGAACCAATAGAGGAGAATAGTTATGCGCGAACAGCGGCATATTCGTGCAGTGTGCGCATGTCAAAAAAATCAATTCCGATTTGAATCTTGTGACATATAACGCGCACATTACTTTATGTATCGTTCATGTAAACACCGTGTTCGGATTCATCAATCGGATTGTCCATTTCCAGACACTACTTTTTAGATGAGTTGGGTTAGAAATTGTCCGCTCAGGCTGGCCGTTCTGCGCGTTATATCTTCCATTTTCAAAACAGGGTGGCTATTGGCTATTATTCGCTTGATTTGGTCATGAGCTTACGCTACAAAACGTTTAGAGTGCCAGCTTCTGGATGAGATGGCAAACAATAAAAAATAAAAAAAACGGTCTAAATCATAGACTGTAAAAAATGCGCTAAACATGGCATTTTAAAAACCGGTTCGTTTATTTATAGTTCGATTACGGATATTTCACGTCATGTTCAAATGCATATTCGAATATCGAATTAAAAGTGACAGCCCTAACACACACACAGCACGCACGCACACCACACACACAGCACGCACGCACACACCACACACACAGCACACGCACGCACGCACACCACACACACACACACCACACAGCACGCACGCACGCACACACCACACACACGCACACACCACACACACACACACAGACAGACACACACACAGACACACCACACACACGCACACACCACACACACACACACACACACACACCACACACACCATACACGCACACACCACACACACACAATTAACAGAAACTAAAAAAAATAAAAGCAATCAAAGTTCTCTGATAACATCTTATGTGTATTGTACATTGGTTTTATTTGGGAATTCAATGCGTCTAAATACTCAAAGCGTTCCCACGAGCCACTCCCGAAGTGCTTTGAGGTGGTTTGGGTTTAGACTCTGACCTGAAGCTCATGTGATTTCCGCACTGTTTCTTGTTTGATGGTACTCGTCATACTCTCTTTCATCTCCTCCAGCATGGCGTACAGCGTGTCGAATTCCTCCTCTAAATCCGACACCACCTGTGTGGAGTTGACCTGAACCCAGACAAAATTTCAAAATGAAGGGACAAACATCAGTTTAAACAAATGACCGATTAGATACACTGTGGCTTATTTTTCAAATGTATAAGCAGCGTTACATTAATTAAAACAGTTATTAGATATCTCTCGCCATTGCTTAAGCCCTACTCACTCCACCTTGCAGAGACAAAGCGACCTGAAATATTTATTTTTCAAAGAGACTTGGCCACTTCCAGTGACTAGCCATCAGTGACAGGATGCAGTCTCTAACATTTAACCTTAAGCAATATCAATATGAGCAATATAAATCATGTTTTGGTAAATCATTATTTTGACATAAAATTCAGAATTGTGACATGAAAAGTGAAGATAAATTTTTTTTATTTAATTTTTCAAAATTATGACAAAAACATGTTTATGACAAATTGAAATTATGAGATACTAAGTCCTAATTATGATAAAACTGTAAAATTATGAGATAAAAAGTAGAAATTATCAGATAAGCAATCAAAATTATGACAAAAAAACATTATTAAAATAAAAAATGATGAGACAAAAAGTAGAAATTATCAGATAAGTCAAAATTTAAAAATAAACAAATAAATTGACATCAGTTAAATTATGAAATAAAAAGTATATCATAAGTCACAATTATTACAGGAAAAGTAAAAATAATGTAACAAAGTCGAAATTATTAGACTTTTTAGGCCATAGGTCTCATAATTCCAACTTTTTATGTCAGTTATGTCATAATTATGATTCACCAAAGTATTATGTTTCCTTGTACGGTGGAAATTGGCTTCCATAACTATGTGACCATAAGCAGAGCTGATTTTTTTAACATTTAAAAATTATGTGTGAAAAAATGTCTGAGCTCTTATGTTGCATATACGCCAATTAATTTAGTGTGTTTAGACCCAGATAGCCTCTGTGTACACACAGACTCTTCCCTCCAGAATGTTCATATTTGTATTGTTTTGTAATGATGTTCATACCCGCTATTAGGCAAACATAACTAGGAATATCTCCCAGCACCTACCAGTACGTGTGGTGTAATGGGATTACAGTAATGGTGTTTACAGTGCAGAGTTGCTAAGTTTGACTTTGTACAGTAAATTCGAAGACTCACCTGAACTCGACCCAAAGTGTGATTCAGCGCTTCAATGAAATGATTGAGCTCCTCGTTTTTGTTTGCTAATGTGGTAATAATCCTCTGTAAGGCATCCTGCAAAAGAAAAAAAACATATAGCATTTTTTTATGTTTGTTTTATTGCATTTATTTGCTTGCGGTTTTGTTTCTTTGCACTTATTTGATTACTGACGGTTTACTTGCTTTCAATAATTCCTTGAGAAATTTTTACTTTCATTATTCATGTGATACTAAAATTTGCACTGGGAATTGAGAGATTTCACTGGTATCTAAAAAATTTGGTATCATAATACATATCGTTATATATATGAAGTAAAGAATTGTTCATGCACTGATGTATCTGGCAAGGTGTCAATATTTCTTTGTTTTGGGCATTTTGGAATAATTTTTATATGGGATATGACCCACTCGAAGGCTTCATTGGTGTATTTTCAATCTCTTTCACATTCTCTATAAGGCAAAAACACACTACTTTTTTTTGTGTTAAACATTTAAACAATCTATGTGAACTTGTAGAAAAGACCAGAAAGCTTCACCAGGATGATTTATTAAAAATGTGATATTTAACATTCAAGTCTAAAGCCCAAAGTATCCTTCACTTGTTCACATTTATTTGATGACACATCAATCTTAGGTTCCCATATCATCATTGCATGTTTATCACACATCACATTTTCCTTCCATATTGTGAGGTCCTTTAGTCAGTAAATCTATTTTAAAATCAAAGCACCATTTATATGCGCAAAACATTTGACCTCATTTAATATACAGCCGTATCTGTCCTCTGAGGCTTGTTAGGTGTCCTATATAGCAACTCATGCGGAAACCTCTCTGATGCTCTGCTTGAGGAATAACATTGGTCTTTATTTGCTTTGCAATCCAGAAAAATCACATTTTTAAAAACTAACGCTACCAAACAGAGATAAAAAAAAATCAGTGAGTGTTATCACGGCATATTTGCAAACAACTAACGTTTTGCCACACCTGGCAAAGGCCGGAGACTTAAGAAAATGTACCGGCCAAAAATACTTTTTACCGGCCATGAAACTATATTTGCAAATAGAGGGAGTAATGACAACAAAATTTTAGATACCAGTGAAAATGAACAATTTTCAGGTACATAAATTTAATAAAGTAATCAAATGTAAAATAACACAACATAGTCTTCACTTTGTAAATTAAACATAGAATATTCCTTATTAAAGTTACGAAACGTATTCAGTCAAGAGCAGTGAGTGTTTTTTGTTTAAGGACACAGACGGAAGCAGGGCCCTATGAAATCCGTTTAATTTTTTCCCAAATTCCGTTTTAATTTTTGGGAATTCATTTTTTTTTACCCTTTACTGTTATTTTAGTCATAAAAAGAGTGTGCTTTTAAAGTTAATGATTAAAATGTGTACAAATAAAATAGGAATGACCTAAAATTACAGACATTTACTCAGTAGCCTTTTCAGGACAAATATGATGCCACATGACACTGCACTCTTCAAGTAACATCAAAATATGGTTATGAGCTTTAAACTGTCCATGTAAAATAAATTATATTCATTTAAAGTTTAAATAAAAGTCACACTCTGTCTCTCTCTCTCGCCCAGTGTCGCTCGCGGAGTTTGCTTCACTTTTGTCCAGTCCGGTGCCTCATAGACAGACGCGGTGTGTTTGTGTGTGTGTGTGTGTGCGTGTATGTGAGAGAGACGCGTGAGTGATAGAGAGACGGAGGGAGAGCGGGGAAAGGAAATGCAACGGAAAGAATACGCTGCGTGTTTTAAATAGCGTAAAAAAAAATGAACGAAACACAATATGTGGCGGCCGGAGTTGATTTTGTGGCCGCAAATTAGTCTATGTGTGGGAAACACTGCATAAAAGTCACGTGCGAACTGCTCGGCTCGGTACTGAGGGCTTTAAGCGTCGAGTTTCTTAACTTTTTCGCAGAGGAAAGCAGAGCCGTGGAGAGCCGCTTCGCCGTGCTTTCATTGTTTTGGAGCTGAAATGACGGGAGGGGTTGTGTCGCCCAGATTTGCTTCCCCCGGTCTGCATTTTCACCAGACATACGTTCTTCTCCCACACAAAAACAGAATTTCAATCCAAATATGTCAAATTCCACCAAATTCCACGTTAATTGTCCAATTCCGTAATTCCGTCCGCGATTCCGTGATCGCGGAAATCATAGGGCCCTAATTAGGCTGCTGTCACTTTAAGAGGGAATGCACAGATCCAATATACTGATACACATGCGTTTTCTTTCTCAACTGTTTACATAACTGACGGTTTACAAGGTTCCTCGCATATGGGCATTTTCAAGCGCAAGAAGACGTGAAAGAGAGTTCAAGGCTTTCACGAATATCTGCAGAAGAAGATCATTGACACGGTCAGGGCAGTGGTACACAAAACTGCAGTATGTGACATGACATGTGACATGTCACATGACATGGCCACATGCAAAGCTAATCAAATTTCAGTGGAGGGACAATTCTCTGGTCAAAGGAAGAAAATAAAGTGAAGGGAGAAGTTTGGGATCCAGTCAGCTTGTGGATCAGCAA
Source organism: Rhinichthys osculus (assembly GCA_029959095.1). Lineage (NCBI taxonomy): Eukaryota > Metazoa > Chordata > Actinopteri > Cypriniformes > Leuciscidae > Rhinichthys > Rhinichthys osculus. The sequence goes on along the minus strand of JARWKJ010000004.1, from coordinate 55,786,236 downwards.
GAGAGGTTAGTGGTTGTGATTCAGAGCATCTTATAGGGAATTTTTGTTATTTCCTTGCCCTGCTGTTTGCATTTTACTGTTTAAAGGGGTCATATTATGCCATTTTTGTACAAGCTAATATGATTCTTTAGGGTCTAAATTAAAAGTTTGTAATACTTTAATTAAAAATTCTCATTATTATTGTAAGAAAACAGTTATTTTACCTGGTCAAAAACAGCTCTGTTTTCAGCACGCCGTTTCAGTGCATATGACTTTAAATGATAATGAGCTTTGCTGACTCCGCCTCTCTGTGCTGTGTACACCGTTTGTAACACAATAACCATAACGCGTTGTTCAGTATAAACAAGGGATTATGAATTATATTGAGAACGTCGTACATAGAAAACATGCCGTAATGTACCCTGAGTGTAAACCTTAGACGCATTCATTGTGAAGCGTGCAGCTAGCGATTTGCAAAGATTAATATATTAATATAAAGTTTAATAAAACGTTACACTCACTTCCGTTCTTCTAGAGGCTCAGCAGGAACATGAATATCTGCTACCGATCCTTTTTTCATGAGCAGCTTCTTAGCAAAACCAGCTTTATACTGACCCTCGTTTATAAGCAGTCTGGTGAGAAATGATTCGGCAAACATGAGAGCATTGACGTTGCTCGTGGGGAATATTCCCTTCGAAAACAAACTCAGCCACTGCGTCTTCAGCGGTTCGGATTTAGGAACATTAAAATGACTGTGTTCGTTATTACACCCAAGAACAGAACACCACAATCGCTTAGACGCCATTCTGCTCATAGACAGTGCTCCAGCATATCAACAATGACCGCGCCGGTCCGCGCAGACTATGATTGACAGCTGGCTCATGAGCGAGGGCGGGTCTGTGTTGAAACGCTGCTGTCAATCAACAATCGTGGGAGGGGCTTCCAACCGTGTGACGTCACAGGCTCGAACGGCTCGATTTGAGGCAGGGGAAAACATATAAGGAGATTAAAACAAAAACACTGGATGGATTTTTATCATTATATGATGGTTGTGTACAGGCACTGCCAACACACATTTCAGTACAATCAACTTGTAAAAGTGCATGTACCATTATATGACCCCTTTAAAGGAACACGCCGACTTTTTGGGACTTTAGCTAATTCACCGTATCCCCCAGAGTTAGATAAGTCCATACATGCCCTTTTCATTTCTGTGCGTGCTGTAACTCTATCTGACACACCCACCGCTAGCCTAGCTTAGCACAAAGACTGGAAGTAAAGTAGCAGTGCTTCGCCTTCTGAGAATATAGTTCCCAGTATGTATACGGTTATGGCGCTTTTCCACAGCTGGTACGGCTCAGTACGGTTTGGCTCGGCGTGGCTCGGTTCGGCTCGCTTCGCTTTTCCACTGCTGGTACGACTCGGCTCAGCACGGCACGGCACGGTTATGATATGATTATAGTCGGACCGTAGTTTATCCGCTCCTCGGCAACCAACGAGACGAACGTCTGCACTTCGTCCACTGACCACGATTCAGCCATTTCTTTTTTGGAAGTTTTCTTTCTTTTTTCTTCAAGCAGGTCAAGCAAGTAGTTTTAAAACAGGTGCTACGGCGGTGCTGGCTATTTAAATCTAGCGGGTTTGATGTCTCGCAAATACAATGACGCTGGTAGTGACGATTCTGTCTTACCAATCAGTGATCTGCAGTGTGTCACGTCACATTTTAGTATCGGTACGGTACGCTTGGAACCTCAACAGTGGTGGTACCATTTAAAGCGAGGCGAAGCGAGCCGTACCGTACCGTACCATGCAGTGGAAAAGCGACATTAGAAGATGGCTGTGTCTCATATGACCTTGTTATCTGTACACACTGTGACTAGGGGTGGGCAGTATGACCAAAATTGCATTTCACGGTATGACTAATTTTATTTCACGGTAACGATATATTTCACGATATACTTATTTATATATATAGTTATTCTCGAAAAATCTACAAAAAGGACTTTGTATAATAAATAAACCCAAATACTTTAGAAATGAAAAGTACTTCACCTTGTTTGATTTTTCTTTTATTTGGTAAATTATATATTTTGATAGCTAAATATAGTAAACAAAACACACTCATCAACTTTTAGATGAACTACCCCCAAATGATTCATATTAAATACAACTCCTATCGGTGCAATTAAACTTTAAATAAAGTGTTGCTGAATAATTTTTCAATCTCATGTTATTGTTTTACTTCATCAATCAGTTTATAATATCTGAATATTTTATATTTAACTATTTTATTCATAATAAATGAGTTACTTCCTTTTAATTTTGTAGGATATTAGTTATACTAGTTATATAGTTATATACTAGTTTAAATGTGTTCCCCGGTACATTTTTGCCATGGCTGGTTATTATACTGCGTTTAAAGGTTGTATCAGTGATTTCTGGCCCAAAAATAAATGTCTAATCTTTCCTAACGATCCGCTGGCTGCTCGCCCCATAAGCATGCCGTCCAAAAACCGCGTCTCTGTAGGCAGCCTAGGCTCTGAGATCTGCACACAAAAACAAATGGGTACAACCACCACTCAAAACCAAAATAAAGTGTTCCAACCAATCACTGACAGGGGCGGGTGTTGCTCCGATTTCGCGTCCAGCCGTGCACGAGCGCAAAACCTCACAACACCCGCCCCTGTCAGTGATTGGTTGGAACACTTTATTTTGGTTTTGAGTGGTGGTTGTACACATTTGTTTTTGTGTGCAGATCTCAGAGCCTAGGCTGCCTACAGAGACGCGGTTTTTGGACGGCATGCTTATGGGGCGGGCAGCTAGCGGATCGTTAGGAAAGATTAGACATTTATTTTTAGGCCTGAAATCACTGATACAACCTTTAAGGGGCTTGTTTTGCTCTTTTTGTGATATCTGGCAACCTGGAGCTTTAATCGAGAGAAGTTCAAGTTCAGAAGTGACTAGAAGGAGCAGTATGAACCGAGCAGCAGCTACTGTTTGTGTTGACTAAGTAGTTTTTGTCACTTATTGGGAGCAGTATGCTAGCTGAAGCCGTTTACCTCCAGTATTTGTGCTAGGCTAGGCTAGCGGTGGGTTGCGTCAGACAGAGTTACGGCACGCACGGAGATTGACTTATCTAACTCTGGGGGGATACGGTGAATAAGCTAAAGTCCCAAAAAGTCGGCGTGTTCCTTTAAGATTGTTTGCGAGTTGTGTTTTGTGTCTGTTTCTTCCATAAATGCAAATACATTTCAAATAAAAATATATTTAAATTAGCCCACTACAGTATTGTCATTTCAATCAAGACAGCTCTCTGAATAGTTTTAGCATGTTGATGTATATTTTAATATACAATGTTAATATTTGGTCTTGGCAGACTAGGCTAGATCTGCTATGAGTGCTGCTAATGCAGAGCAAGTATGGAGACAAATTGCTGTGTGTATAAGATATGCTGCTTCTGCATTAATAGGCATTCATATAATCCCATAGTAGATCTAGACAGGTGGAGCTGGGGGAGGTGGAGGGTCCCAGAGGAACTCTGATAGCACGATATAACTAGCTTACAGCGAACACTGAACTACACTATTGAAATGTTGAGCACGTAAGCTCATTGGCTGCAGAATCAGCAGAGGCCAATCAGCTAAGCCCCATAATGATAACATCCTACAACCTCCCCTGCTAATCAGAACTAAAAAATAGTTACTCAACATCATTACTGTATTTAACATAGCCAGAAAACAAATTAAAGTCTTTTCATTGATATAAGGTGATGCTTAATGAAAAGACAACTTTCTGACATCTTTCTGAACTTTCATAAAATTTGCGTTGCTCAGATCAATGCAGTGAAAAACACATGATTGTCAATGTGGCGAACAGGGCGGGGCCGAGAGCCTTGGGAGCGGAGGTTCTCAGGGTTACTGGATTACTTTTGTGATACGTGATCCATATGGATTAGGGGTGTAACGGTACATGTATTCATATTGAACCGTTTCGGTTCGAGGCTTCCGGTTCGGTACGCATTCAAACCGAACGATTCCTTGGACCATTTTTCCTGCCGACAAAATTCGCGCTGGCGCGATCACCACAACGTTGCGCAACATCAAATGGCAAGCGTAATGAAAGCGGAACGAAACTGCGCTACTCATTATATTGTGCTTCACGGATCGTTTATCAGTTCGGACCAGCAACATCTGTGCAGCGCGAGCCGAACTCGATCAAGCGACACTGTTACAACACAGCGCTAAGAGATCCAGGAAAGAAAACATTTGAATTGGCCACTGAAGTAATAACATCGCTGCGAGATCTAGTGAGAAGCATTCACATTTCTCCGTTATTAACCGTAGATCTCTATTAGATCAAACGGCGCTGACGTGGACACCAGGAGAAACATTGTGCCGTGAATGAACTAGTAATGCTTTACGTCCACAGACCAGCAGCATTCACCATGGATTTAATATAGTAACACTAAATGTAACCAGTTTGGCTGGAATAGAATAGTGAAATGCTTTCAAGTACTTCACACATCTTTTTCCAGCACTTCAAAACTCAAATAATATATAAATAAATATATGAAGAGCTCAGATGCAAAAGCCTCTAAGTAGTCCCATTTGAAATTTTCTTCTAGAATGATAATTTTTATGAAGCTTGTATATTTAAGTTCAGTAATTTCACTCAAATGACAATTAATAGGTAATCTTCATTGCCATTTAAGTGAAATTACTGAACTTAAATATACAAGCTTGATAAAAATGATCATTCTAGAAGAAAATTTCAAATGGCTTTTGCATCTGAACTCTTCATATATTTAAATGTTATTTTTAATGTGATGACCAAAACATTATTTGTTCATCCTTCAAAGATTACCCCCATTTATAAACCTGAAAGTTTCAAGATGAAGGAAAACTCACACTTATTTAAAAGATATTTTTTCTTTTAACAAATAGGAAATTTCTCTGGCATTTCTTACTTTTTGCTGTATCGAAAACGTACCGAACCGTGACTTTAAAGGGGTCATGAACTGGCTTTTTAAATTGTTTTATATTGTTGTCTGAGGTCAACTTATGACGTTCGCTTGGTTTTTACATTCAAAAACATCAAAATGAATAAGTAATAGGCTATTTTCTACCCTAGTTTTGAGCCTAGCTCAAAAACGCTCGGTTTTTATGGGCGTCTCACATTGAAGACTTGAAAGTAAACGCCCACTGCTGTGAGTGGATAACAGTTTTGCATATTATAATGAGTTTCGTGTAATGCGCGAATCGGTGGGCGGGGCTAAACCGTCCGTGTTGAAGAAGGCGTTGATCTTCTTCTGCTTGGGGGTGGTGTTTTATCCTCTTTGTCGTCATAGTTCCCCACTTTGAAAAACGAGTTGTTTGCTGAGCCTGGTGTCAATAAAAGCTTTTATTGGACTAACAAGGACGTTTTCAGTTCTGAAACTTACAGGATATTCTTATAATATGATGACCTCTTAGATGTCAAAAGCTCAAGGAAAATTTGATTTCTCAGTTCATCACCCCTTTAAAACCGAGATACGTACCGAACCGTGATTTTTGTGCACCGTTACACCCCTAATATGGACAAGGCACCACGTCGAAATAGGGCTGTCAAAATTGCTAAAAAATTATGTTAGAATATTCCCTCTAAAAAAACACATATATTCTAACTATTCGAACATCTGGTTGCGCATTTTGTCAATGACGCGCATTACGTCAATAACAGGACAAATTAATACCAAGAGACATAACTACTTGTATAGGTAGTTTATTTAAGTTTTAACATATTTGACAATGTATTACCTACACAAAAACAAGTAAATCAACTAATGGCCAAGACCGCAGACCTTACTCTCAAATATTATTAACATTAATTGAAGTTTTACAGTATATAAAACCGACATTGAACGCTCCGGGCGAGGTGTGCTGTGGTAAACATGGAACTTTTCCTTGACATTAAACGGTAAATAATCAAGCCTGCAGTGCATGAATCTGCTGTATCTATACCTTATTCATGCAATATCTATATAGTCAGTACAGTAAGCCTACACTTTAGTAATGTTCCCTCAGGGAGCGCGCAGATAGCCGCGCCTCTGCTACCGCGGGCGTGTTTTTCCACATTCGAATATTAATTTTCACCTTCGAAATTCAGATTTTTAAAACTATTCGAATATATATTCGAATTTAGAATATTCGTTGACAGCCCTACATCGAAATGCATGTGTTTAACCATCATAGAGTGAAAGTTTCTCATTTTTTGCATGGGTTTTAGGTCCTGTCAGTTTAAACATTCTGCAGTTTTAAACTATTTGAGCACACAAAGACAAGAAAGCGAACTCGATTCGGGCAAAGAGTTACGCAAACAGCATGCGAACACCTCCATTCCCTTTCTCGTATATTTGAGCTTGAAAACATACAATTTTGTCAAAAATGATGTCAAAATGCATGTCTCAAAGAGTATCCTCATAAACACAGTCGCTTATGACGTAAACGTTTGAAAAAGTAAACGGACGGTAGCATTATATCTGTGCATTCAGTCTTAAAGTGACAGCAGCGTAATATACCTATACTGTATATTCATGTTAATCAAATAACAAAATACAAAGAGAAAATCACTTCTGTAGATTAAGTATATTTAAGACTATGCAGTGGTATTATACATTTGATTATTCAATTTCTGTTCCTGAATACTGTTAGACGTACATGAAAAACATTAAGATAGCCCTACATTTAATTTGTATCTTTGTTCAACTCGATTTATCTAATGTAAAAAATATGTTAAATAATGTTTTTTTCTTTTTCTCTGCAGATTCACACGCCTACAAAATCACCCTAATCATTTTAGAATTTTTTTTTTTTTTTTTTTACAAATAGACCTATTCATCTGGTGAAATGTTTTCATTTCACATCGCAGGAAAACTATGGAAGCTTGTTTCCGCCACAGAATGAAAAATAAAAAGAGGTAATTGCGACTTTTTATCTCACAATTCTGACTTTTTTTCTCATAATTCCGAGTTTACATATAAAGTCAGAATTGCGAGATATAAAGTCAGAATTGATTGATATTAAGTCGCAATTGCGTGTTATAAAGTCAGAATTGATTGATATAAAGTCGAAATTGCGTGTTATAAAGTCAGAATTGTGAGATATAAAGTCAGAATTGCGAGATATAAAGTCAGAATTGATTGATATAAAGTCGCAATTGCGTGTTATAAAGTCAGAATTGATTGATATAAAGTCGAAATTGCGTGTTATAAAGTCAGAATTGTGAGATATAAACTATTCTGAGGGGGGAAAAGTTTTTTTTTTTTTTCTTAGAATTGGCCTGATAACTCGTAATTGCGAGTTTATATCTCACAATTCTGAGATAAGATGTCAGAATCTCGAGATATAAACTCGCAATTATGTGTTATAAAGTCAGAATTGCGAGATGTAAACTCGCAATTGTGAGAAAAAAGTCAGAATTGTGAGATAAAAAGTCTCAACTCTGTCTTTTTTTCTCGCAATTGCGACTTTATTTCTCACAATTCTGACTTCATATCTCGCAATTCTGAGATAAAAAGTCGCAATTATTATTTTTATTTTTTATTCAGTGGCGGAAACAAGCTTCCATAGGAAAACAAAATATCGCATTCACAATGTTAGTTTTTTTCCAATATCATGCAGCCGTATATCGGTGCAAGTCAAAGTTGCGAAGATAGTTTATATAGTTGATAATATATATATCCTAGGCATAATACAGAGAATCGAACATGTAAGCTCACATGTAGACATTTTTAAAGATTTATCTATTGATTCATATTACATATTATCTGTATATTAGGGCTGTCACAATTATTTTTACATGCGTAAAACCCACAGTTAGCACAAACAAACTAAACTAAAACATCCCTAGCTATCCACCTAAACCCGGCACCACGGTATAGGCCTGGGACATTTAGTTAGTTTTGTTATGTTTATATGCAGACGTTGGCAGGAAAGCCAATGTTTTTATGGTTACGTTTTGTTTTAACATTAATCTTTACATTTAACATTTAGGTTAAGCTTAACGTACAAACTCTTTTTAGTGACATAAAATGACCCTTTCGTCACTTAAAGGAGGTATTTCCTTAATAATAATGCAATAATGTTAAAAGTTGATGCTGTGTGAACCTCATGGAGGATGAGCTTCTGTTTCATGATGTCCCTGTTTGTTGTCTACTTTCTGTCAGTAAACGATGACAGATATAAAACATGAAACACAAAAAGATAAGCATGCAAAGATTGCTAATTAATTCCTCTCATCACAGAGAGGATGACCATCTCTCTCCTGAGACTACACAGCAAGCAGACACAAAGTCAACAATAGGGTGAAGACATGCAGAATGACGTAGAGCAAACTATTCTGGTCAGTGTCAGACGGTCCCTTAAATCCTTCAAATCCAGGAGACAATGCTAGTTAAGGATAAAGACTTCTGGGCCTAATCCAGAGAGATCCTGACTCTAAATGCTAGAGGCAAATATACAGAATATCTACACTAATAAAATAATTTTGTGGTGAATTAAATACTACATGAAAAAGTTAGTTCAGGCCAGAATAAAAAAAACTAAGTAAATTCTATATTAGTATTCAATTCAAGCGTGTCGAAATTTAAAGCCTAAATATCAACGTTATAAAATTAAGTAAAATTACTCAACTTTTCTGATACTGGTGTTCCCATCATGCAATACTTAATGAGGTTGATTTTTCACTGTTTTCCAGCTGTATTTATTTACACTGTTTTATCATTGCTTTTGTTGTTAGGATTAGTAACTTGCCATTTTGTGACATTTGGATTCATTTTCTACTCAAAATTACACATTCAAACACAAAAACGATCCATCAAATGTTACCGTCATTGTGTATTGTCCACCAAGTATAGAGGTTTCTGCGTTCACATGATGTGTAGTTTAAAATATACAAATATGTATTATTTATTTAGATGTTTCAAAGTAAAGCTTTGAAAAAAGTGTGGTTTAATTCAATGTTATATTGTTAAAGTGAAATGTATTGCAAAGAAAACATCAACTAAATAGATATCACTCAACCTTTTTTACTAGCCAAGATTAAAATGACTTATTTTCTTTGTTAATTTCACGTAACTTAGTTAAGTAGAGGTTACTTAATTCCATATGTGAAATTTACTTTAAAAATATGCGTGCAAAAACTTGCCAAAGAAAAATTAAGTCAATTTTACTTATTGTTTTTTTTTTCAGTGTAGGTTTGTCCCAGCTTGTATTTCCTCAAACACACTAGCAATCAATCGTGTCGTTTTCATTACCACAGGTCTGCACATATTACATATGCTTATCAGGGTTTAATACATCAACAAATCATTTTTGGGAGGAAATCACTCACAAAAAAAAAAAAAAAAAAAAAAAAAAAAATCACAAAATCGTGAAAGATTTTGTTGATTTTAATTTTTCTTTCAATTGAAACGGATCATCGTAAAAGAACAAATGCAGGGTGGGACATATTTATGCATTAAATGTTTATTGGATGTTGAGATTGACACAAGATGAATATTGCATGAGCGGGTGAAATGATCTGCATGTTGTTTTCACCAAAATAAAAATAAAATAAAAAAGGAATCATGCGCAATTTAACTGTTCAATATAAGGTCTATAACACGCATTTAGAAAATAGAGTGAATTTCATGCTGACTTCATATCTAATTGCAGTTTAAAAACAATATTTTTTTTTCATTTACCGCACAATGAATAATCATACATCTAATAATTATGAAGTTAAGTCTATTTGTTTACCAAGGAGACAACACTGTCAATGAGGAACATGCTTGAGATGAAATATGAGACGTGTGAAGAAAAACAAAGAAATAGCTAAATAAATATCACATGAGCAGGCCGATATGTGTCTCGGTCTCTAGAGGATGTTTGCCATTCAGCTTCTAAATATCCATACACTTTCAGTCTGTTACATTCGTCTTACAGTATCTTTCCTCGACTCAGCTCGGTCAACACAAAACTATTGACAGTCAACTGCAAAGAGAAACATGAGAGGGCAGAGCTGACCTACTTCAGACACACATATATAAGTCAGATTGGATTCTTACTACTATCTGTATTTTGCTCTTTGACCACCACAGATCCACACCCTAAACGGCAGAATTAGATACATGAACAATGTGGTCCACCTTTTTATCAGATTTACATGCATACACTCGTATCATTGAGGGGTTTATGGAGGCCAGTAAACCTGATCTAACTTTCCAGGGCTGAAATCTGATCCCGTCACGTTTATTCTGACTGCTAAACTCCAGATTAGATGAATTTTAAGTTGCAGCCAAGTGAATCTCACGGCCCGCCTGTTGAAAAGTCCAACCGTTACATCATTCATGCCCTGTGGAACCGGACTCCTTCACAAAACCCACAACGGCATGACCCACTTTGTGACAATACAGTCGGGTTGTGAGCCAGTATATTCCCTGCATGCCTCCCAGCCCTGATACAGGAAACTTGTGCAAATGTGTATTTCTAATGTTATCTATCATATTCAAATGATCCTCTCCAACTCAATTCAATAATCACAACAAATACAAAAGCTGCATAATAGTTACTGCATTATATTAGTCATTCTTAAAAAATGCTAAAGTGATTTCAAGACCAGTGTTGGAGTAATGCATTTACAAGTAACGTGAGTTACGTTATCAGATTACTTTTCTCAAGCCACTAGTAAAGTAATGCAATACTTTTATATTTACAACTAAATATCGGAGTTACTTTTATGAATAAGTAACGCAAGTTACTTTGTTTTCCCATGTATTGACTGACAGCTCTCCTTTCCTCATATTGAGAGGAATCGTGAGAGGCGTTGTGTGTGAACATGATGTTTATTATAGTTCTAGACTAAAGTAAGCATGCATTTACTCATCTCACTTGCACAAAAACAGATTCAGTTTCCTCAAAATGAATATAAACAGTGAAATGCAAAGTCAGAATATTATGCAAACCTGTATGTTAACACAAATCTCACATTATTAACCAATGTATTTGGTGCTGACCTTCAAATACCACATTCAGCCATACAAATAAACAAAAATGACTAGTTAAACATCACATTTGTTTATTTTTTTGTTGAACTTTCTTCTCCTGTGTCCTATTCTTCTGCAATCCAGAATGGCAGCAAAGCCGAAAGGTTTGTGTGAATTTGCATTACCTTCAACATGAGGCTTATTCATTTCACTTTTGTAGTGAAAGGGCCTTTAGATTTGGCAAAAAATATCATTTTTTGTAATTAAGGCAAACAAACAAACCCAGCCCAGGTAAGAAAAAAAAAAGTTATGCAAAAGTTACGTAATGCATTACTTTCTTTCCATAAAAATAACACCATTAGTTACTTTTTAGGGAGTAACGCAATAATGTAACGCAATACTTTTAAAAGTAACATTCCCGAACACTGCTCATTGCTCAAGAAGACAAAGACAGGGTAGCAATTCTCAGCTGCCAATATCGCACAGGGATGTTATCATTCATATAAAGAAAGTGTGGAAGAACAACACAGTAAGCAGAATATGTGATCTGTAAATGTTAGTGTGCGCAGACTCCTCATCCCTGCCTGATGTCACTTCCCCTCTCTTTATCTACTTCTACTAAGTAAACTTGGGAAGCGCAGGTGCAAAACCTATGAGATAAAATATTTACTAATCTTATGCAATGCAACCTGTTGCTGCAGTAATGCTGGTTAAATATCCTTTAAATCTACTCCCTCATTATATAATGTATATCGTTTATATAACACATTACAGCATTTATATATAGCACAGAATATATTGGTATTATGCAACAAGGGATCAGTCAAATACAACGTAACACAAAACACTTATACATTTCTACAAGAAAACACATGGGAGCCAGTTTCACCCTTATTCTAACATCAATCTTCCAGCTTTCTTTACAGCTACAAGTCAAACACTATTTCTAAAACGCCATCTAACTTCAATGTCATAAAGGCCACAACCCCAGATAACATTTACAGTGAATAGACATACGGTATTCGTTTTACAATTCATCGGTGTGAATGAAAAGTGTCTATTTACAGAGTCGTAACGTTACGTTAATATTAACGGTGCGGCGCATATGAGCGATGATAGTGTAATAACACATTAGTATTCGATCACAAATGGACCGCGGAGACATTTCAGTTAACTACTGGTTTCTAAACACTTTAATTATGTGCCACTTACTTTCTGAGAGTCCATTACGAGGTCCCCAAAATAACTGAATTCAGTTCATGAACAGTGAGAATGTCGGCAGCAATGAAGGCGCCCGATGATTCCCTATGGAACAAGGAGGAGTATTTCTGCGCATGCGCAGTGTGCGCGGTATGACGTCACTTAAGTGTGGGCTCGAGGAGGGATTGCACGGGTTGAATGACGGTCGGTAACAGGACAGGGCACAGATCTCATTTGGCTTTAAGTTCAAATATAATGTCAGACTCAGTAGATTAAGTAGATTTGTTGCTATATTGATTGAACTGTGATATTTATAACAGGGAAGTTTGTAGTGCCCATCTGAGTGATTTAAGTTTATTTGAATAGGGACAGATACAAAAACAGATGAACTTAAACAGTTATCTGATGTATGTATCATAGTGTTTTTAGCTAAAGCTAATTCACAACACTTGGAACTAGTAGGGCTTTTAGTTAAAAAATACAGACTAACATTATTATAAATGTATACAGAGAGAGCACAATGCAAAAATGAATGAAGAGATGCAGACTGATCGTTTGGCATAGGTCAAGATTTGAACATTGAACAGTAACACCAAGCTGGAAAGAATTAATTAGATGTATGCATGACTTTTAAACTTAAAGGTATGGTATGCAATTTTGGAGAGGCTAGCAATAGCAAGCTAGCTTTGAAAGCACATGATCCCACCCTCCCTTCAGAGCGTCTACAAAGCCACGCCTCTTTCAAAACACACACAGCAGAGTCTGCAAAGTGTCACACGAGACGGCTTTAAATTACCTCACGTCTCAAAGCACATGACATTACAAATAATAATGAACGTAATAAATTACAGAGCTGAGGCCTGTTTCATAAAAGACTCTAAGAAAAGCAGGGATTAAACTCCAACACCTGACTTGAATGAACCTAACAAATAAGTTGGGGCTAAAGCGGTTTCATAAAAGGTAACTGAAGTTCACACAATCCCATTAATTTGATCCAGGTTTATCTAGACAATTGCATGTGCAGGCTTTTATTAAGCAGAGGTCGATCATGGATCAAATCGATCCACCATCAAACAGCATATTGTTTGCGCTGTTTTATGTGTTTGAGACATGGTGTTTTTCTCAGTGCAAAACTTACATCTCACAGGTATATATTCTCCATCTGTACATGTTATGAAAGTCGTGCAAATATTTCTATTTTGCTGCTAAACTTCACATTGAACGAGCGCTGTTGCACGCATGTGCACCAAATAGGAGCGCAATAATTCTGACTAAAATATAAATTTTTCTTGGAAAATTAATATGCAATATTTTTTATATTTAGATCACTTCTATTATCTATTGCTATCAGGATGTGAAGACATTTTCAATCAGAATAACAAAAAAGTGTTTATGAAAGAATTGGCTACCGTACCTTTAAGCTGAGAGAGCCTGAGTCCCAAACAGTGCAAGAAACAACATTAACAAGAAACAATATCAGAAAAGCGTACTCAACTTTTTTAAACCATGTTTACAAGAAAGATTAAAGTTAATCTTTTTTTAACATCCAGCTTTATCCAACAAAAATAATGAAATAGGTAGTCAACACAATAGCGTGAAAAAAAATGAAAAAAAACAAATAGGATAATCTTACCAACAATTAAGGTTACAAAATCAACACAGCACTTATGATAGATTAACAACAAAAAGAAAGGGTAACTTTAGTTTAGGGTCCAGTTCTCACTATTAAGTAGTTGCTTATTAACATGCATATTACCAAGATATTGGCTGTTTATTAGTACTTACAAAGCACATAAATGCCTTATTCTGCATGATCATGTTCTACATCCCTTAATCCTATAATACCTCAACTTATCAACCACCTTACTAACTATTAATAAGCAGTAATTAGGAGTTTATTGAGGCAAAAGTTGTAGTTAACAGTTAGTTAATAGTGAGAATTGGACCCTAATCTATACTTAAGCAACACAAATTAATCAATTCACAACAACACTGTACCACAATAGAAAAAGCCAGCAGTCTGACACACCACCAGAGGAAAAACCAAAGACACGCCTCAGTGAAGATCAGTGTATTTATCCTCCTTTCCTCCCCTCCAAGACCAACAGAGGAGTCCCTGATAAGACCTCTTTCACCTGACACTACTTTACCTGAGACAAGAGAGAAAATGAACAGCTACTGCCACACAGTGGACTAACACACACATGACACATCAAGAAATTCAGTTAGTATTGAACCTTTTCAGAAATATGAATAAAAGTGTGTATTTTATGTTGCCTATATCTGTAAAAAGCAGATGGTTAAAGTAGTGCACCTTTTCACGACTTTCACTTTTACACAAAAACTAAATTAGCGAATGTTTCCACATCATCTGTACATGCTATCATCAACAATATGTTATAATTTAGCAGTAACATAGTGTTCTTAAAGGGATAGTAAATCCGAAAATAAAAATTCTGTCATCATTTACTCACCCTCAAGTTGTTCCAAACCTGGCTGTATGCATTTCTTTCTTCTGCTAAACACAAAACAAGATATGTTGAATGTATGTCTGTAACAAAGTGTATTACCCCCATTGACTTCCATGGTATTTATTTTTTGTTCCACACTATAGTCAATGGTGCCAATCAACAAGTTTGGTTACCAGGGTTAGGGTTACCCGTCTCTAACCCTAGGGTTTGTGTTCAGCAGAAGAGAGACATAAATTCATATAGGTTTGGAACAACTTGAGGGTGATTAAATGATGACAGAATTTTTGTTTTTGGGTGAACTATCCCTTTAATTAAATTGTGTTTGTGTTGCCAATTGCCAGCTGGTTCTGTTGGTCGCTTTCTGTTGCTAAGCTCTGAAAACAACTGATCAATTTTATGACATTAACTAAACAAAACCCGTTTTCAAATTAAATTACGAACACAGGGTTGGTTCCACAGGATTGTTATAGTTAGCGGGAACTCATGCTTCATTAACCGTGTTGTTCATGGAGCGACTCCGCCATTGGCTGTTTAACACGTCAATCAAACGCTCAAAGTTGCAGTAAAGTAGATGAGCCAGTTTGGAAGAGGAAGTTGTCGGGTAATTTGTGAATACATTGGGACAGTGAGATCAACTGGACTCGCCATATCTTTGGGAAAGTTACTGTGTTTTGAGACCGAATGGAAGGGCGACAGGACAGTTCACCCATGGAGGCTTTCGACAAGGACGTGTTGGAAATGACTGTTGAAGATGTGTATGACATTTCCTACGTGATCGGCAGAGATTTATTAAAAGTCAACACAGGTGGCCGGGAATTCTCGGATTTACAGTTCAAAATCGTCCGTGTATTGGAGATGTTTGAGACAATGGTGAACAAGTACAATCTGTCGATGGAGGAGCTGAGGATGGAGATGGATAATATGAAGCGAGAAATGGACAGAGTTGTAGCAGAAGGTTCAAGTGGTAACGTTAATACTAACAATGTGAGTGGGTTCATGTAAAGTTCAGAGCAAAATTCATAAGGTGTTTATATAGATATAATATATACATATATATATATATATTAGTGCTGTCAAATCGATTAATCCCATCTAACATAAAAGTTTGTGTTTTTACACTATATGTGTGTATATATTATTATATTTATGTGTGTGTATACTATACACAGACATTAATATATGAAAATGTCTGTTTATATACAGTATACACACATATAAATATATTAATATGTACTATAGATTAGTACTGTCAAATCTATTAATCGCGATTAATTAAAAGCATCTCAAATAAAAGTTTGTTACACATGTGTGTAGGCTATATATATATATATAATGTATATGTGTGTATACTCTGTACACAGACATATTATATAAATATAATTACATACAAACATATCAGTGAGAGCATATGTCGTAATTTAAGATGGAAAAATGCTGTTTTACAGATGTTAGAAATGTCACTTTCAAATAAAAGATTGCTATCAAATAACACACCCAGGTTCCTAACTGATGACGAAGACGTGACAGAGCAGCCATCAAATGTTAGACCATATTCTTGGTTATGTGTGTAGGTTTTTTGTTTAAAGGGGTCATATAATGCCATTTTTGTACAAGCTAATATGATTCTTTAGGGTCTAAATTAAAAGTTTGTAATATACTTTAATTAAAAATTCTCATTAGTATTGTAAGAAAACACTTATTTTACCTGGTCAAAAACAGCTCTGTTTTCAGCACGCCGTTTCAGTGCATATGACTTTAAATGATAATGAGCTTTGCTGACTCCGCCCCTCTGTTCTGTGTGTACACCGTTTGTAACACAATAACACAATATAAACGTGGAATTATGAATTATATTGAGAACGTCATACATAGAAAACATGCCGTAATGTACCCTGAGTGTAAACCTTAGACGCACGCATTCATTGTGAACCGTGCAGCTAGCGATTTGCAAAGATTAATATATTAATATAAAGTTTAATAAAACGTTTCACTCACTTCCGTTCTTCTGGAGGTTCAGCAGGAACACGAATATCTGGTACCGATCCTTTTTAGCAAAGCTTTTTAGCAAATCCAGCTTTATACTGACCCTCCTCTTTATAAGCAGTCTGGTGTGTGAAATGATTCATGAAAACATGAAACATGATAGCATTGACGTTGCTCGTGGGGAATATTCCCTTCGAAAACAAACTCAGCCACTGCGTCTTCAGCGGTTCGGATTTAGGAACATTAAAATGACTGTGTTCGTTATTACACCCAAGAACAGAACACCACAATCGCTTAGACGCCATTCTGCTCATAGACAGTGCTCCGGCACATCAACAATGACCGCACCGGTCCGGTCCGCTCCGCGCAGACTATGATTGACAGCTACCTCATGTGCGAGGGCGGGTCTGTGTTGAAACGCTCCCGTCAATCAACAGTCGTGGGAGGGGCGTCCGTTTTATTGACGTCACAAAAACGAACTGCTTGATTTGAGGCAGGGGAAAACATAAGGAGATTAAAACAAAACCACTGGATGGATTTTTATCGTTATATGATGTTTGTGTACAGGCACTGCCAACACACATTTCAGTACAATCAACTTGTAAAAGTGCATGTACCATTATATGACCCCTTTAATAATTAAAACCTGTTTTGTTTTTTGTTTTCAGAATTAAGTAGTAGGAAATTACTAGTCATCCAATTTTTTTTATATCAACTATGCATTCCGTTAATTTTGTGAATTGGTATGTTTCGTCGGGGCGCAAAGAAATATAGAGCTAAGTATCATTAGCGTAACAGTCAAAACTAA
The DNA here is from genome assembly GCA_029959095.1 of Rhinichthys osculus. Taxonomy (NCBI): domain Eukaryota; kingdom Metazoa; phylum Chordata; class Actinopteri; order Cypriniformes; family Leuciscidae; genus Rhinichthys; species Rhinichthys osculus. Next base: position 55,768,793 of record JARWKJ010000004.1, on the reverse strand, counting down.
AGCCGTGCTTCCTAATGATATCTCCCAAGGGTAGCATGTACAAGATGAAAATCAACGGTCCTAGTACTGAGCCTTGCGGTACTCCTTACTGAACTTGTGATTGAAATGACATCTCTTCATTTACTGCTACAAACTAATAACGGTCAGATAAGTATGTTTTAAACCATGGCAATGCAATTCCACTAATGCCAAAGTAATTTTCGAGGCTATTCAAAAGAATGTTGTGGTCGATAGTATCAAATGCAGCACTAAGATGGAGTAACACTAATAGAGAGATACAACCATGATCGGATGATAAGAGCAAATCACCTCTAATAAGAGCTGTCTCAGTACTATGATATGGTCTAAATCCTGACTGAAATCTTTGCAGATATGATTTATTTCTAAAAAGGAAAATAGTTGTGAGGATACTGCTTTTTCTAGTATTTTTGACCAAAAAGGAAGATTCAAGATCGGTCAGTTTTTAACTAGTTCTCTAGAATTAGGTTACGTTTTTTTTAATAAGAGGTTTAATAACAGCCAGCTTAAACGTTTTTGGTACGTACCCTAATGACAATGATGAATTCAGGGATTAAAGTGAAAAAAATTCTTCTGACTGAATTTTTTTTCAGGCCAAGTCATATTCCTGTAACTTTATTTAAATAGTCGAGACCAATAGCATTTTAAGGGGAGATGTTTTAAACCGCTTTAATATTGCCAGTGTGCGTATTTTAAAAGCTATTTTAATCTATGAAAAACAATTACTTATCTTGACAAATAATCAACCATCTACATAACTTTTCAGTGCATGTTTTTATTTATCTTATAAGACCAAACAATGCTAAACTATGTTAATATATAGTTTGTTCCATGGCAAATCGTTTTGGCTGAGGGAAAAGTGAAGTTTCATAACTTTATATATTTAGGCTATTTAACTTTGTAGCCTATTAGAGAGCTGACTTATGTTTGACTGAATTGTTTGCTTTTATTTCTCATTGTATAGCTTATTATAGCCTACCTATTAGACTACTTATACTTTTGAACGGGATATTATTGATCATTAAAACTGACATTTAACAAAAAGAGACAGGGTTGTGTAATTTTATATATTCTAAAATATTCTTTATATATATATATATTTACTATGCATTACTTTCACTGTATGTGTACATGCATAATACAATAAAAAGATACAACCCTGTCTGTTTGTTAAATGTCAGTTTTAATGATCAATAATGTTTCATATTTTTAAAATGAAAACAAAAAGAAGCAGGGTTGTGTTTTATATTTCGTGTTGTTATAAATATATGAAGTGAAGATAATCAATGTGCGTTGCCTGAACCACATTTGTGTGGCCATTAATATGTTTATGATAATATGTTCATTTATAAATGAAAAGAGGCAGAGTTGTATTTTATACCATATTTCGTTTTATGGTTGCCTAAAATATACATAAAGAGATAACCGGAGTAGCCAGAGCGAGCTGAGTGACGCGATCAAGAACGCACTGTTCCATTTGCAGAATAACCGGACTCGCGTCATCTCGTCCTCGGGAGTTCGTTCTCCTGAGTCGAACTTGGCAAGTCCGAACTACCAGGACGCAAGTCCGAAGTTTGCGTAGGCTACTTGGTAGGCTATTAAGAAACGGCCAATATTGACCCGCGTTCTGTTTTCTATCATGCGCCGTGCACGTTTGCGCGCTCGGGCTCGGACCGCAGCAAACGAGCTGTAGCCTGACATGCACTTCTGCAAAGATTAATTGAGTGAACACGGAGCAGTTTTTTCCGTGAGCGGGAATTGAAAACCCGGAGTGGACCGTAAGCGAAGTGATAACAGAATGCTTAGAGTGGAGAGAGGAACGTGCTTTCGCTCCACTCCAGGCTTTGATCACATCCCCCTCAGCAAGGTGAATACACCTCGTCTCTCCTTAATTTAAGACCTATTCAAACTGTTCAAACTAAAATTAAGACATTTATCACACTATTTGAGAAATGAAAGCCTATTTACGGCCTTAAAATTATGAAAAGTTAATTTAAGACATAAGGACAGACGGGAACCCTGCAATTGACGGAAATCCGTCATAGACTCGCTGCAATTAACGGAAATCCGTCGTAGCGACGGAGAACTTTAATCCCTGTGAATTAATAATTTTAAGAAGAGGAGCTATGACTTCTAGAAGAATCTCTTTAACATCTCTAACATGCATGTTGTTGATTTAGATGATTTAACTAGTTTAGATAATTCTTTCTCTCCAATAGCAAAGAATGAATGGTCTTGTTCCTCAGGGTGTCTATAGCACGAAGTCTGATCATACTGTAGTAGATGGTTGCATGGTTATAATTTTCTCTTTAATAGTATCAATCTTGCAAGTATAGAAAGTCATTATACTACTGTGCTGTTTAGAAACGTCTTAAGTTGAAGCTTTATTTCTCGTTAATTTAGCCAATGTATCAAATAAATTCCTAGGGTTGTGTGTTTTTCTCTTCTAAAAATCTCTGTCAGAATGGGAAAGAAAGGTGATTTAAGCAATTTTGAGCGTGGCATGGTTGTTGATGCCAGACGGGCCGGTCTGAGTATTTCACAATCTGCTCAGTTACTGGGATTTTCACGCACAACAGTTTCTAGGGTTTACAAAGAATGGTGTGAAAAGGGAAAAACATCCAGTATGCGGCAGTTCTGTGGGCGAAAATGCCTTGTTGATGGTAGAGGTCAGAGGAGAATGGGCCGACTGATTCAAGCTGATAGAAGAGCAACTTTGACTGAAATAACCACTCGTTACAACCGAGGTATCCAGCAAAGCATTTGTGAAGCCACAACACGCACAACCTTGAGGCGGATGGGCTACAACAGCAGAAGACCCCACCGGGTACCACTCATCTCCACTACAAATAGGAAAAAGAGGCTACAATTTGCAAGAGCTCACCAAAATTGGACAGTTGAAGACTGGAAAAATGTTGCCTGGTCTGATGAGTCTCGATTTCTGTTGAGACATTCAGATGTTAGAGTCAGAATTTGGCGTAAACAGAATGAGAACATGGATCCATCATGCCTTGTTACCACTGTGCAGGCTGGTGGTGGTGGTGTAATGGTGATGTTTTCTTGGCACACTTTAGGCCCCTTAGTGCCAATTGGGCATCGTTTAAATGCCACGGCCTACCTGAGCATTGTTTCTGACCATGTCCATCCCTTTATGGCCACCATGTACCTATCCTCTGATGGCTACTTCCAGCAGGATAATGCACCATGTCACAAAGCTCGAATCATTTCAAATTGGTTTCTTGAACATGACAATGAGTTCACTGTACTAAAATGGCCCCCACAGTCACCAGATCTCAACCCAATAAAGCATCTTTGGGATGTGGTGGAACAGGAGCTTCGTGCCCTGGATGTGCATCCCACAAATCTCCATCAACTGCAAGATGCTATCCTATCAATATGGGCCAACATTTCTAAAGAATGCTTTCAGCACCTTGTTGAATCAATGCCACGTAGAATTAAGGTAGTTCTGAAGGGCGAAAGGGGGTCAAACACAGTATTAGTATGGTGTTCCTAACAATCCTTTAGGTGAGTGTATGTTACTAGTCTAGTGAACATTCATGCATATAGGCTATTTCTTTTTTCAACCTTGTAATCTTGTAACAAATGAGACTGAATATTTTGACTGTTATTTAAAAGGGTTTATTTCCAGTTTGTGCAAACACTTATTTATACATAATTCAATATATATATTTTAAATTCTTTTATAGGAAAGTATTGGGCCAAACAAACTAGTTGTCGACTTAAAAGACCCAAACAGACCAAGATTCACCATGCAGGAGTTAAAGGAGGTTCTGCAAGAGAGAAACAAACTCAAAGCCCAGCTTATGGTGGCCCAAGAGGAACTACAGCTCTACAAGAGGTAAACAAGTCGATTGATGCACATTTACAGGGTTGCAGAGCAAAAAGAAAGAGATTTTTATAGTTGTATACGAAAATGAAACTCAGTAAGGTCCAATGTTCTTCAAAATACATATTATTTTTCGGAATATAGACATGCATATAGATGTGGATTTACATGAGGTCAAATGTAGCATCTGATGTGCTTCCAGTGGGGTCCTCGGGTCAGAGCAAAGCATGGTGGAAATAAACCTGGACACGCTTCCTCAGTCAGAACCAGAACCCTCCAGTATTATAGAGGAGGACAAGGAGAAGAGCACTATTCAGAAACTGTGAGTGTTTGCCAATTTCTGCACGATGCCACATGCCTTGAGCTCTGTGCATTTCCAGGTCTATCTTATTTTGATATTCAAATAATCATACTTATCAAGTTTATTCAACCAAAAGTAGCTATTAATAATAGGGTTACACTTTATTTTGATATACCACTTTCGACATTCTACTAACTACATGTCAACTAACTCTCATTAATTTGCAACATGTCAACTAACTCTCATTACAGTATTAGTAGGCTGTTAGGTTAAGGTTTGGGTTTACACTGTGCGATTTATTATAGTCCTTTACGATTGTTGCTTGTCAGACTGAATGAACATGATCCTCGCTGTAGTCCATGTCACACTGTAGGATCTCAGTTGTCATTAATGTGACTGTACGGCAGTCAAGACGCATTAAAAATGGACGCACGCAAGAAAAGTTGTCCAGAGTTTTGCATTAGCAATCAATGACACGTTCGGTGACTGAACTGCGTTACACGCGGAATTGAAATGGTGGCTACAAAGAAATCTCTAACGTAAATTTTGGTCATGGCCTGTCTTGAAAAACCATGCCTGCCGCACAAGCCCTGAAAAGTGAAGCCAAAGCGTCTCGATCGCCCCCCGGTGGCCAGTCCTAGTATAGGTCCTAAACCCCGCCTCCACGTGTTATTCAACGGCACGTGAGAACAACTAAACAATTAAATTACACTTCAAATATCGTTTTTCCAAATAGGGTTTCTGTCACGCTGATGTAAGTTCAAGTGTTTGTTTTTAAAATAAGTTTGTTTTTAAATTAGTTATTTGATGCGGTGGTGGTGACGTCATGATTGACAGCTGTGATTGACAGGTTCTCTGAGCGAAGTAGTCACTGAAGCACCAACAGACTTTTTTTCGGGATCTTCGGAGGACTGAGAAGATTGGAGCTTTAAATTTAATATCTAAATTTCTATAATTAATTTAAAAAAAGTGCAGGAGCGTGTGCTTGCGATTGATTCAGCGAGAGTGAGGGCGGGGCCTTGATTTCGCGACTTTACTTCCTGCTCACGACTGCGCATGACTGGTCCCGAGATCGCGTCTGCGCAGACTCAAGTCCCAAGATGTCAGCGCCATATCGGGACACTGGCGGCTTCACTTCTGACCAATGGAAGAGAGGGAAGGGGCGTCGTCCATCTTTTTTATGTGAAAAACGAAGAAACTTTGACGGCCATCGTAGGAGAAATCACACTGCAGGACCATGAGTCAAATCTTCTGTAAAATTTGATCGGAACGGTCATTAATCGGCTGTCGGTGAACATGTCAAACTAACGATCAAAGACTTCAGATTTTAGCCTTGGGTCAGAGGATTCTTTTAGGATTTGCAGAATTTGTCTCAGACGGCCAAAATCGCACAGTGTGCACCCGGCTTTATAGTCAGTGTTTTGGGGAGCATCAAAAAGTGTTAGCAGATATTACACAGACAGTCTACTAATACTCCAATGAGAGTCAGCTGACATGTCGTTGCAAATGTACTTATAGTTAGTAGAATGTTTCAACTATCGAAATAAAGTGTTACCAAAAGTCTTCAGTGTCACATGATTCCTCAGAAATCATTCTAATATGTTGTTTTTTTTCTTACAAATGGCGTAAAATACATATGCAAGTATTGCAGGGTTGTGTGTGTGTGTGTGTGTGTGTGTGTACCTGTAAAGTGTACCTTTTTCATATAGGGGCTGTTTACACCTGGCCACTTCATGCGTTTTCTGTGATCGGATAGCTATCCGATCGTGAAAAGACCAGGTGTAAATGCCCTCCGAAACGCATTCGAGGCGGATTTGAATCCGATCGCTCAAACCACATCAGGAGGTGGTCTGGGCCGCATTCCAGACGAAACTGGACAAGTGTAAATGCATCTGGTTGTTAAAACCACATATGTAAATTTTACTCCTCCCAAAAATGCTAAAACATAAACGTGTGAGAGCGTGTTATATAGGCTATATGTCATGTTATAGTCAGATATGACGACGCTAACAGTTACTGCAACACGCATTACCGCAGATGAGCAGCCAACGTGCAGACTATCGCAAATCAAAGTGAAAGTAAGTCGCAGACGCTTAACATACAATCATGTTCATTAAAAGTAAAGAAACGAAATTATCTTACCAGGACTGTTGCCGCTCTCTCTTATTGCCGTCTCTGATTTTGAATTAGCTGATGATCAATAAAATGCAGCTCATATCTGTTGCTTTCGGTGACGTGCACTCCATTAAATCTGCATATAGCGCGGGAATTGAAGATCGGATTTATATCCGTTTTGCAAAAACACATTTATGTGACCAGGTGTAAATGGAATCGTTTTGATAAATCAGATAGCTATCCGATCTGAGAAAACGCATGAAGTGGCCAGGTGTAAACAGCCCCATATTGAAGCCTCATGTGAGTGGCTTTACCAGTTGTGAGAGTTGTTTGGAGACTTGCCCACTGGAGTTTGCCCAGCTATCTCGAGTTTGTCATGTACATTTGAGTCATTATGATGCATAGCGTTTTAAAGCGGCTGTATTTTGTCTGTATAAGAAATGTGGTCTTTGAGTGTCAAGTGAGCTAACCAAAGACCACTGTGACAAAGCTCCTCAAGATGGAGAGAAACCCATCCTCCTCTGGGAACAAATTATAATAATATTTTGCTCTGGAAGTAACAGAAGTCACGTAGTCAATGGATAGAGCAAGTATGAATTCAGTCCATGTGCATCTTGGCCATTTGATGTGTTTGGCAGCCTTGATAAATACCGTAAAAGCAAAATGGAAAAATTTTGTCCTCTTGGTACTGCATTCAAAATATTCACGAAATTCTAACACCTAACGTAATTAATTAAACTTATTTGGTGGTGTAAATTTCAAAAAGTTTATTGCATCACATTTCCTTCTTGAAGCATCAGTGAAAGTTTGCAACTAAATGTTTAAGATGTTAATGACATTTCTCAGCAGAGATTTATTAAGCTTATTTTCTACAAATGTCTTGCTCTGAAAAATAATGCATTTTTGGCTCAATGTTTTTCTTGCTGACGAACCATTTCTCTCTCTTTTTCAGGTTCTCATTTCGACGAAAGTAGTCATCTGCAAAACCTAACCAGGATTTAATACAACAAACCAAGCGAAGCCCTTTCCAGCAGAGCGAGGACTGGAGAGATGCGATGAAGTGACTTTTTTAAACAATACTGACCCATTTCTGGCTGGAAATCCTTTGCCTAACTTCTAGTTTTTAAATGAGTACGTTTTAACTTGTTTATAACTTAAGTTCATAATTGAGTGTGAAGCCAAACACGAATGAGTAGATGTCAAAAACACAAATGTAACTAACATCCATTTTCATCTCCATTCTTTCAGTACCCCACTATGTTTTACTGTATGACATTACAATAATCATTTTAATTCAGTCATGTTATAATTAGCACAAAGACACAGTTTGGAACTGATTTTGGTGATAATACTAAGCATATTATATAGAAAACACCTTCAGACTGAATCTGTTGCAACGGTTGACAAGCTTTTAGACAGAAAATATGACTTTGCATATCACTTTCTATTCCTAATTTCAATAAACTAGGGATTGCGGAGTTAAATTTAAGAGGTACTTCAACTAAACTACTATTTTTTTTTTGTTAAGCACCTACCACGTAACAATATTTAATAAATCTCGAAGGTATATGAAGTCGTTAATTGTGGGCCATATGTAAATATTTTTGCACCTCTGGACAATTATGAAAGAGGGTTATTTTTCTGCAATGATATTAAAAAAAAATGCTATTCTTATCTTAATATCTGGACCCTGTTGTTTGTACATGGATTATTGTTTTAACCTGGATGTAACATTACATGGAGTTGCTTAATATATTATTCATTAACTTAAAATGCTTTATTAAATGAAAACAAAAAAAGAGAAGTATATCTAGCTCTCTTACATTAGAAATCAAATAATGTATAATTATTTTCCTTGTTTGAACTGATATGTCCAACTTGTTGAAATGGAAGACGAATGATCAAATGAAAATCAAGTATTATGAACCAGTTAAACCGATACACATTTAATATCCAGCTTTTGTTTTTATAAGGTCCAGAAAGTACTTGTTTGGCATGTGACGATATTGATGTTAGTTGCTTGCTTTTTGCCTATTGGATGTTTCATATTAATTTTTCTTCATGTTTGAAATGCAATAAAATTCTTTGTTCACAAAAAAAAAAAAAAAGAAAGTATAATGACGGAATTATTTAATAACCAGTAATATTCATTTCTAATATAGAAGTGTTTACAGGGCTCAGTTTTCTAGCGTTACGCTCCTTTACGTTGGCGCCTAACAATGGGTTTTATTTGGATTGCAATGGGCTTTATTTCAAGAATAAATGAAATTGTTTTATGATTAAACTGAACTGCCTAAAACAATCATTATGCATTTGTAGCTGAACATTTAACACCATTCATTTTTAAATAAACGCATGCGTGCTTCTGTAATGCTGCAAATCCTTATAAAACTCAACTAAGGTTTAAGACAAAGAACAACACTCACAGTTAAAAAAAAGTGGTATAATTGCTTCACAATTAAACAATGTTGCCTATACAAAATGTACAGTAACTATACCCATTTGAATATTCTCTTATCCTTAAAGTCAAAGACTGATATTCTTAAACATTACACATTAAAATGAATAGTTCACCCAAAACAAGAAGCTTTCGTCCTTTACTCACACGTGTCAATCCAAACATTTACACCGATCCTTCAAAACACGAATTTTGATAATCTTTGATCCAATCATTCCTTTTTGAAGCTTAAAAATGTGACTCCACCGACTGGACAAAAACCACTAAAACATCCTTCAAAATACCTGTTTTCTTCTGAAGAAAACCAAGTCCTAAAAGTTTGGAACATCGTAAGTGTGAGTAAATTTAATTTGAGTGAACTTTCCCAAGCCATTAAAGGGATAGTTCACCCCAAAAATGAAAAATCTGTCAGTAATTACTCTCCCTCATGTTGTTCAACCCCGTAAGACTTTCGTTCATCTTCAGAACACAAATTAAGATATTTTTGATTAAATCAGAGGTGGATCACTCCTCCATAGGCTACTAAGGGATCGAAACCCAGAAAAGTTATGAAAGACATCGTTAAAATAGTCCGAGTGACTACAGTGGCTCAATCTTAAGTTTATCAAGCGACGAGAATACTTTTTGTACGCAAAAAAACAAACAAAAATAACGACTTTATTCAACTATTCATTTCCTTCTCTGTGGGCCTCGAGATTTCGCGTAGTGTAACAGCGCAGCGCTTCTGTGTCGTACGTCACACGCATCACACACACATGACCAGCGTCGGCCAATAGTGAGCCTCCGTGTGACGTACAACACAGAAGCGCTGCTCTGTTACACTACGCGAAATCTCGAGGCCAACAGAGAAGGAAATGAATAGTTGAATAAAGTCGTTATTTTTTGCGCACAAAAAGTATTCTCGTCACTTGATAAACTTAAGATTGAGCCACTGTAGTCACTCGGACTATTTTAACGATGTCTTTCATAACTTTTCTGGGTTTCGATCCCTTAGTAGCCTATGGAGGAGTGATCCACCTCTGATTTAATCAAAAATATCTTAATTTGTGTTCCGAAGATGAACGAAAGTCTTACGGGGTTGAACAACATGAGGGAGAGTAATTACTGACAGTTTTCATTTTTGGGTGAACTATCCCTTTAAGTAGTTAGACAATTAGCTAAAACGGTTCACATCATTCAACCCAAGGTGTATTCGTTTAAAAGTTAAACTTTCATAAGACATTCATTTTACGGTATCATCTATCATAGTCAACTATTTTAGCAACTCAGACATATCCACAATACCCCATTAGAAACTATCAGCAAAACAACTCAAGTAAGAGTGATTTAGTGCTTGAGCCAAGGATGAGCAGCGAGGGCTTCTTTACTGCGGTCACCGTAATCATACAGCAGCTCCTCGTCCTCCTCCAGGTCTCTGGAAGCCAGGAAGATGAGGTGAGGCGTGCCATTAAAATCATGTAGTTTGGTCTGAAGGTTGCCGTTTTTACTGTGGTTGATCAGTCGGCCCAGACGGTGGGTTTCTTTGGTAGCATCAACACTAGAAAAGTGCACAAGCAATTATACTTGGAATATAGAGAAATTTGCATTAGAGTCAAAGTAAAGGCCTGTTCACACCGGGACGAATTTCGCGTGCGATATTCGCCGACGTTTAACGCCTCGTGACTAAACAAAGGGCGCCAATGTGAGTGTGCACACCGACACGAAAAACGCCACGCGTAAAAGCGTCATTTAAAAAAAAACGCCTCGGGTTCGTTTTTTTGGTTTGACGCCGCGTCAAAAACTATCCAACCAATGACATTGGCGCTTTTACTCACGTGTCTGGAGCTTCTGAAGTTACAGTAAAACACAACTTGGGGGCGCTCAAACACAAAACGGTCTTGCTGAGCACACACACGCAACGGCGAAGAAGATATACGCCAAGTAGCGTCTACACTGCCGGGAAGAAATAAGACGAGGAAGATGCGAGGCAAGATGAATGTAGAGCTGCGGGTCTCGCTGGTCTTGGAACATAAAGAACTATATGACAAACGCGACAGCGACTACAAAATAGGACTATTTCTGTTTACATTAAGCGCCATCTAATGTCAGGGAATGAATTTGCATGTTCACTCGGCTCATCGTCAGCGAAAATCGCTTGGGTGTGAACACAAACGCGTTGAAAAACGCTGGCGAATAACGCGCCGATATTCATCCCGGTGTGTACGGCCCTTAACAATCCAATTTACACCTGGTGTTTTAATCAGTCTCTTTTATCTAGATTTCTTCGAGGGGACGGTCTATGGTCTAACGGACAAAAACGTGCACAATTTACATATGAACACACAGCTTTCGTTTCTCCTCCGACAGCCGCAAGATCAGCCGAACGCTGTGAGTGTGTGTTAGAAATCAGGAATGCTGAGAGAACATTGTGCTTGGTACGTTTTTTTTATCTTTAAACCAAACTTGGGTCTACTACAGTGGACAAAGTTTAAATCCCGTCTGGCTAGAGCACTTCCCATAATGTTTAGATGTAAACAAGGCCACGGATCGCAATGTTCACATCAAATCTGCATTAAAGCATATGAATGGCCATTCAGCGATTCTTTACACCAGAATCTGATGTTTGAATTATATGCCCTGTTTACACCATGTATTAAGATGCGTGTTGGTCCATCGGATCACAAATGGACGACATTAAATACAGGTGTAAACCTGGCTGGAAACCTAAGTTTGGTTTGAAGAGGAAAAACGTACCTGACCACTCACGAAAGGTGATGGTATCTATATGTAATGTATTTCCGTCTGTATGATTTTATTTAGTCAATTAGATCAGAAAAAAATAAAAAAACCTTTACCCACCCCTCGAAGAAGTCAGGACAGAAGTGGTTGAAAGTGGACAAGAGATGGATTTAACCCTCTGGGGACCAAGGTGTTTTTGGGGCCCTTGGGATGTTTTGACAATTGCACTGACATTTGTGCTATTTTCAGTTATTTATAAACATGTTAATGGCAAAGGTGTAAATTCACTCTATATAGCATAACCGGGGCTACCATAATATGTGAGCAACATGTATGTACATGTTTGTATTTTTAAGAGAATGTTTATGTGTGGTTATAAAAAAAAAAAAAGAAAGTTGCTGAAATAAGACCACAAAACACATACTAAATATGTGTCCCCAAGACTTTTGACTAATGGATGTTGTCGCTTCGAGTTCTGGCTTCAAAATGATGTGAAAATCATCCTGTCTAATTATTCACATAACACAAAAGATTCTTTTAAATTGTGAAAAACATTTTTTTGTTATCCAAGGCAATATGCGAATGGGCGTGAACGGCCCAACCCCATTGTGAATAATTAGGTGGTTGAGAAGACAAAGACGACCCGCATTTTAATGAGCCTTTCATTCAGGTGTGTCACAAGAAAGAATGCAAGGACAATACACACACACACACTATATATATATATATATATATATATATGAAAGTCAAAAGCACATTTTTAGTCATACCTGGAAACAAATCCTGTTCAAATAGGTTATATGGGCCATTCTACAGAATTGGTTCAAAGTAAAATTGAAAATGGTCTTTTTCCATAACTGTCTTAGTAGGACATATACATTTTATCATACATATTTCAAAGTTAAGGATTCATTATTTTGATATAAATTGCATTGGAACAAACACTACCCTATAACATCTTAGTTGATTAGTTTGACAAAACATACTATATATTTAACATATGAGCAGAAACTGCTAACAAAAGCTTATTTGATGTCTATTTTAGAGTTAAAACTTTATAATCTATTCAAAACTAGTCACACACACAGAAGCATGATTCAAATTTAAACAGTAGGCTATTTTTGCGTTTATTATATATCGCGATTAGAACAAAGCACAAGAATAAAACACTTACAGTTCAGCTCGCTCCTTTTCTGAGGTAGGTAAATGTCCCAGGATTATACCTCACAGCCGCACAAGACGACAGTACATTAACAGTTTATATGCGCGTTTACACGTCTCAATGTGTTGCTTCAGATCATTAGCGTTTGAATAGCGCGCTCTCGTTGGGCGTGTCACATTAGCGCAATAATGAGATGCGAGAACGATAATGAGAACGGCAGACACCTCTCTTTTTATATAGATTACATAAACAGAGGATATTTCGATTGTAGGTGGGCACATAAAAAAGTAGACATTTAACAGTTTATTTTTTAATATGTCTTAACTCTGTATGACCAGAAATGATGGAGTACTTTAAGTCTATTTTTCTGCCATGTGAAAAAAATCTGCCAAAACGCACAGGTGCGTTTTTGGTCCCCAGAGGGTAAAAACACCAGGTGTAAACGGATGCATCTCCCTCGTCTACTTGTGATCTGATCGGCCAAAACGCATCTTAATAGAAAGCCTAAGCCCCTCCCCGTCCGGTCGACCACCATTTCGGAAAAATATTATATGGTAGTCAATGGCGGGAGACAACAAATATTTGGATCTCGTTTGAATTGTGCCCTGAATTACACATATGATGTTTGTCAATTTAAAAGTTTATTTTAAAGTCAAGAAAGTCGCAGTTCGATGTAAAACTGTTGAGGTATAAGACTGTGAAAATACGTAATTACAAAGACTACAAACCCCAAAGGCGCACATGTTCTCTCAATGAATGGCGCTAACTTACATTACTGAAGCGCTAACTTACTTTACTGAAGCGCTAACTTACTTTACTGAAGCGCTAACTTACTTTACTGAAGCGCGAAGCGCTAACTTACTTTACTGAAGCGCTAACTTACTTTACTGAAGCGAACGTCTGTCATTGTTTCTATAGTCTTACGTTATAATCGTAACGTTACGCCGTCATGCCTGAGTGTTTTGTACCAGACTGGACACACACGAGCAGCGGATCTCGCTCGTTGTTTCGCTTCCCGGGAGATGTAGTTCATTGAGCGATTTTCACATAAAACTAAATGTTACTCTTCTGTTTTATGACAAACTGCAACTTTCTTGACTTTCAGAATTATCTTTTAAATTGACAAACATCATATGTGTGATTCAGGGCACAGTTCAGACGGAATAAAAAGATAAGTTGTCTCTCGCCATTGACTACCATACATATTTTTTCCGAAATAAGGTCCCATGAGCCAAGCGGAGGGGAGGGGCTTAGGGTCTATACCTGTAAACAGGGCCATAAATAAAACGTGCAAATACTCACCAGTAGGTTTTGTCGTGGTAGCGGAAATAGTACATGTAGCAGCCCAGAGAGGGATCTTCAGCATATTGAGATTCTCTTGCTTTGGCATCAGCGATCTCTAACAAATCCCCATGGTACTCCACTACAAACTCGTCTTTCTTAAACGCACGGTCTGCAAAAATCCCTCTTCCTTTTCCTTCAATACATTTCACCTGATTAAAAATAGCAGATGCTTAAACCAAGGAATAAAAGGTTTCACGTTACAACATTGTTAAAGTCTTACCTTGAGCCCCTCTTCCACATTATTTCTGATGAGATCATCAATGTGCTGCTGCTTTTCACACTGTTTTAAAACAACATGGCCATATTTAGCTCTTGATATGAAAAAAGTGAGTTATGACATTCTGATTGAAAAATACCAGGTCAGAAGTATATATATATATATATATATATAAATAAAAATTACAGATGGATGAATAGTTCATATGAAATTGCTATAACAAATTTTTTTTTACATTTTAAAACTTAATTCTGGAAGAATTTACCAACCTTTAACTCAGCTTTGCTTTTCCTGCAACTTCGCCTAATAGGGAAGTAATCTGTGACCTTTCGATTGAGTTCAGACTCTTTGCCTTTCAATCTGAAGAAAATAAGACAAATACACATTATAAATACACTTTTTAATAAAACGGCAACCTCGACAAACAAACAATTTATTAGACTTACTTCCTGTCTGTTGACTTTTCACCATTCATTCTTTGCCCAGATTTAGTTTGCTTCCTCGTCCCAGAATCTTTCTGAGGCGCATCAATCTGATCATTATGTGCACAATTAAGTATCTTGCCAGTGTTTTCTTGTTTCGGTGCATTGAGCTCATCAGCATCTTTGACTAGCCAAAGGGAAAAAAAAAGTAGTAAGTAAAACAACTTTGACCATCATGATAAATGTGCATCTTTAATACGATATAAACAAATACCTTCACTTTGTTTGCTCGTGTCGTCTGCAGAATTGTCTTCTAATATTGGGATGAGTGGGTTATTCCGAAGCGGCTTGTTTTGACTCAGACAACCAGGGATTGTTAGCTGAACTTGGCATGTCTGAGACACAAATAGGTATTTGATCAAATTAATTATTAAAGCAATATGCATCATTAACTTCTTTAAAGGGATAGTTCACCAAAACATGTAAATTGTCATCACTCCCCTTCATCATGTTGTTTCAAACCTGTATGAGTTTCTTATTTTTTTGTTGAACACAAAAGACGACATTTTAAAGAAGGTCGGAGATCTAACAGTTGACAAAACATTGACTTCCAAGCAGGGGGAAATAAATTGTATAGAAATCAATCAATGGCTGCCGACAACAGTCTGAATAGGGGTGAATAAATGATAACAATTTTCATTTTTGGGTGAACCATCCTTTTAAGGTGATCATAGATCGATCAGTAACGTTAAATAAAATACATTCAGAATTTCAAAACGCATCTCTCCTAACTTACCGTTGGCTTTCCGTGTTTGTTTTCTTTAGCCTGTTCAGCTTTCTCGTCCCCGGGTCTTCGTTTGGTTGACTTTTTGCCTAATGAGTAAATAAATCACGAAATATTAGGCGCATACATACTGCGACTAACGTCAGGATTCGAGCTGCAAACATTGATCGCAGGAAACGCAAATATATAACGACACAATATTAGCAACGTCATAGCGTCACTAAATAACAGATCGATTCTTCTAATTATCATCGTTTTTCACACACAAACAGGTTCGCTAAACGGACGTACGTCTGTGAGTCACATGCTAATTTTTTTAACCTTATGATTTTACCTTTTCCCATCTTGGATTCGATTTCCACCAACAAGCAGATAGGGTTATAAACAGCACAGCATGCTGAGATAAATAACTTGACGTCAGGATGCCTGGATTTTTAAATATCAATCGGTAGCGTTCATTGGTCGAACTCTTTTAGAGTAGGCGTGTGATTGGTTTAAAAAACGCGGAAGCAGTAAACTAGACGCGCCGTGCTTCCTTACGTACTTCCGGTATGATCTTTTTAATGTAATTTATTTATTCATTCATTTTTATTCAGTGCCAGAAGAACAAAAGGTATACTCGCATTATGACTTTAACATTAGCTGCCAGAAAAAATAAATAAATATATATATATACATACTTTCAAAGAACATGTTTTTGTGAATAAATATCTTTTTCAAAAAAGTTTGCTTTGAGCCCACTTCTTTTTATATATATGGTATTTTCCTAATAAAACAAATAACTGTATAATACATGTTGTTCTTTACATTCCAAATTGTCATTCTGAGTATAAAAAAGCACATCAAATACACTAATTTCTCACCCCTACGGTGATAATGTTGGATGTATAAAGCAGATGTATAAATCAGCCTTTAGGTGCTGTTCGATTCTTGTTTATTAACCAGTTTAATCTTTCAAACGTTGCGTACTCAACGACAACACCCTTAGATTTCATTTCAACAAAACAGGAACAAAAGATACATACACAAGCTTGAAAGTTTCCACTGTACACAAAGTTAAAGTTTAGTTGATATAACAGTCAACCACTGTATTCAGGTCTCCGAATCATAATAAAGCCCCCGTTTCTTAATTTACAGATTACACTGTTGAAGTGATTCTGTCCATTGTGTTTAATTCATAATAAAAAAGAAAAAAAGGATGAAATCATGTGCACCTCAGCATTTCTCATCTTCTTGAATGAATCTCAGCATTTCTCATCTTCTTGGTCTGAGCAGAGCATCTCCTTGAATCGTCTTTTTTTCTCCATGTTTTCATTTACTTTCTTCCGTTTGTCCTGTTTCCTTTGTATGGATTCCTTTTTTATTTTCAGCAGGTCACTTTCCTCACCCTTGTATGCGACCTCCAGTTTCTCACGTAAAATCTCTCGTGCTCGTTTTCTGTTCAAATCCACAGATCTGGTCTGGTGACACTGCAAGAGAATATGAGATCCTTTTATTATAATACTATTTTGGTCAGATTAGGCAATACAATGAGGTTTATTCACTGTGGGATTTGGGATAGTCAAGAAATTACAATTAGATATACACTTTTATTGATTAAATATCTTTTGAATAACTAGGGCTAAAGTTATTTCTTTCTTCTCTTCATTGATTGTATCAATTTTTATATTGATAGGCCATTTGTCAGGAATCAGGATCACCCATTGTGTGAGTTAATGAATGTTTAAGTGAATAAAAGCCCAGATTAAATCTGTTCATCATATAAAGCGATCGAGTTTCTTCAGAAAATTTAGACTAAACCACTCAATTCATATGGATTAGTTTTACGATCTCTTTATGAATTTTTTGAAGCGTCAAAGACAGTGGTAGTTGCGTAGCTGTCAATGGAGGGACAGAAAACTCTCAGATTTAATCAAAAAGATCTTCATTTGTGTTCGGAAGGTGAACGAAAGTCTAACATATGTGAAACGACATGATGGCGAGTGATTATTAATGACATTTTTTTTTTTTTTAGGTGAACTATCCCTTTAAGATCATAAACGAACTCACCTTCACGACGATACCAGTGGGAACGTGTTTAAGCACGACGCAGTTGCTGGTTTTGTTGGTGGCTTGTCCTCCAGGGCCAGATCCCCGAACAAACTGTTCCTCAAGGTCTTCCTCGTCTAAAACTGGCAGGTCAATCTGGTATTTCTTACCAGCAGCGAAAACAAACGGCCATCCTATTAATCTCCAGTGACGCTGTGGAGAAAGTAACGTTATGTGTCCCATGTTTATCATTCCCAACTTCAACTTCCAGACGGAGAAAAGCCGGTGACTGACTAAAGTCATCATCCTTCAAAGTTTCCCCTTGTAGAAACACATGGGGGACTCGCTCGACATATAAAACCCAATTAAACGTATTCAAGTAACAAACCTGAAACGAAACTACAAAAATATACAACACTGTACTGTACTAATACACAACATTACTTCTTCTTTCATTATATGATGATTCACAGACTATGTGCACACTGCCATCTACAGGCCTGTTATACAATTAATATAAGTTAATAATATAATAAGTTAATAATTGTGGTTATGTAATATTGTTGCTACATAATACTGCTTCTATTAGTGCACCAACCTGTTAATAATCAAATCAAATAGATAATGACTTCATTATTTCAATTAACATTTTATGTAACAATATATAAAAATAACAATTCATTATTTTACAAACGCAATTTGCACTTTCCCTATAGCCCTTGAACTATTAACTGAACTGCTGAAGTGGATGTGGCCAAGAAAACATCAGAAAATAAGATGCACAACTTATGCATATGGACATAAAACATTATTTCCAAGCATTTACAGTCTCTCCGATCAAGATGATGCGCATAGTATATAAGAATTTTAATGTTAATCCAATAAAGATGCGAGTATTATAAAACTTATTGTATTTGAAATTGATTAAGTTTCTGTTATTTCCTGCATAATTTCATACATACAAACTATATTTTGTTAGGTCATTGGTAGGAACACTCATCTGAACGATTTCAGACCATAAACTTTATAGACGTCTGCAGTAACAATTCATTTATAGACACTCTCAAAATGAATCCTGCATGTGCGACTTATACAGATTACGATAATGCACTTATTCCTAAACATTCAGTTTGAAATGTAGTCAGCTCTTATTTTAAAGAAAGAAAACCAACGTGCATAAAGATATTTTATTGATGTCGCAGCAGTCCTCTGGTCTCATTAAAGGTAAAACCATAAACTGATGCTGAGCTTTAATGGCAAATAATACAATCAGACAGAAAATGACATTATTTACAAATAAATAAGCCATTAAAAAAGTCTTTTGCAATTTACAGATAAAGAGAGAGACAGTCTCTTCCTGATTTGAAAGAACATCAAATATGCAAAGTGCCTTAGTTACATTGAACAGGCTTAATTAACCTCATTTGGTCATTTCCTGTCAAGACTAAGTATTATTCAACTCCTACATAGTCTGTAGTTAACCTGAAAAATGAACGTCTGAGAGCAAAATATCATTCGCACACCACATTTAGTCAAGGGAGAGAAATACAAAAGGACTAAGGAATTGTTGAATTCTTGTAGAAATGCAGAAGTCTTTGGATTGGCCAGGACTTGTCATAAAGGATTAGTTCACTTCAGGATTAAAACTTCCTGATCATTTACTCACCCCACGTCATCCAAGATGTTCACGTCTTTCTTTCTTCAGTAGAAAAGAAAATTATGTTTTTGAGGAGAAGATTCCAGGATGTTTCTCCATATAGTGACTTCAATGGGGTCCAAATTTGAGTTTCAGTGCAGCTTCAAAGTCTCGACACGATCCAGCCGAGGAATAAGAGTCTTATCTAGACAAACCAGCGGCCATTTTATACAAAAATAAACATTTATATACGTTTTAACCACAAATGCTCATCTTGCACTGGCTGTGATGCGACACACATTATAAAAACACGTTGAAAGGTCAAGCGTGACGTAGGTGTAAGTACCGACCCAGTGTTTACAAAGCGAACGTGCAAAGACTAAATCAAACTTCATTTCCAAAAAAAAAAGGTCAACCAACGATGTCGGACGATTTTGAGTGCGACCTTTCAACCTGATTACCTAATGCGTGAAGTCATGGACGTACAAGACGAGCATTTGTGGTTAAAAGGTATATAAATGTTTTTTTATTTTTACAAAATGGCCGCCGGTTTGTCTAGATAATCCTCTTATTCCTCGGCTGGGATCACGTCGAGACTTTGAAGCTGCACTGAAACTCACATTTGGACCTTCGACCCGTTGGACCCCATTGAAGTCACTATATGGAAGAAAAATCCTGGAATCTTTTCCTCAAAAAATGTATTTTCCTTTCGACTGAAGAAAGAAAGACGTGAACATCTTGCATGACGTGGAGGCGAGAGTAAAAGATTAGGAAGTTTTAATTCTGAAGTGAACTAATCCTTTATATTCGCCACTTCGCTACCTGTTGATCCCCAATCTCTTCTGGAAGGCATCACCATCGCCCTTAGTGGCTTGCTGTGTGAAAAACATCAAGACAACAATGACATGTCTCACAAATCTGCAAAAAACATAAACATAATGCTTCAGAAAGACATGCACCTTGTTGATGTCTTTGTGTCGCTCCTTGGTGACAATTTCTTCCAAAACTTCGCCATCGCCTCTTATAAGCCTGTGTTAAAAATGCATAATGTTAACGTTTAATTGTCTTGTGGATGTAGCCGGTTGATGGACACTTATACTCAATAGAGATTTAGCAGTTTAACCTGGTGCGCCCGGTCTCGGGGTCGACGACACGGCGGATGATGCTTTGCCTCGCATCGTATTCTTCCTTTGTCATCGGTCTCTTGGTGCAGAAAGTGTCCTTCTGTTCGTCAGTCATGACTACAGGACGAGAAAAAACGCATTTTATCTACAGAAAATGTTTTTTTTTTAAAACACACATTTCGGTAACAGTTTACTTAAAAGGTTTAATTTGATATTATTAGTTTACTACACAATTCGACATGAATTCATGATGGAAAAAAATTATCTTAGTCAATATAATGTTAATCTCAGCATTTACAAAAAGTTGTATCTGTTAATATTATGTAATAGACCAGAGATAAGATGGACTAACATGGTATCAGCAAGTCAGATTTAATGCTTTTAAAGACCTTTTTTAAGACCTGCACAAATAAAATTAATACTATAATGTCTATGGAAACATTAAAGTGTTAACTATATTTTTAAAACAACTTTACAGTTCAGTTTTGACAAAAAGTTCTATAAAATGATAAACCTCACATGTCAGCCTTTTTTTTTTAAAGTCCCCCTGTGGTGAAAATCCAGCTTTTAATGTTGTTTATATGTCTATGTGTTGTTTTTAATATGCTTTAAGACAAACCATGTGTAAGTTCATAAGTCGACAGCATTGCTGAGTATTTTCTGCTTAAAACTGCAGTGAACCAAAGACAGTCTCAAAAACACGGTTTGAAATCGCTGGTGTTTCTGACGTCACAAACGACCTTGTAACCAATCAGATCAACGTGTGATCGTCAACCAGTGGATCTCTGAGCTGAGTGAGTGAGTGGAGGCGGGGCTCATTTGCATATTCATAGAACCACGTATACTAAATGAGGCAAGGGTGTCGAGTTACATTCAAGCTATTTTAAGGCATGACGACTTATTGTAATATGTAATTTTGTTGATCAAAGATGAGTTTTAAGGGGTTAAATTATTGACTACAGGGGGACTTTAAGAAAAGGGATGATTCAAAAGTACAAACATGAATTTATACAGCGTAAAAATTCGAGTTGATTTTTGCATAGGTTGCGCTGACTGAAAATGCAATTTCACTCTCTGACAGTAGGTGGCGCTTATGAAACATCAGAAATATAGCGGTTACCCCAGTATAAACGTATATTATAAACACGATTTGCGCGCCGTCTGTGAAGCAGATTTCTAGAAACGTGCTTCAGATGTGTGCGCGGAATACTTCTAGTTGTATTTTTATAAATTAACGTTAAAGGGATACTCCACTTTTTTTGGAAATAGGCTCATTTTACAACTCCCCCAGAGTTAAACTGTTGAGTTTTATCGTTTTTGAATCCATTCAGCCGATTTCCGGTTCTGGCGGTACCACTTTTAGCATAGCTAAACTTTACTGCCGTACCATGAGAGCAGCAGGCGTAATGATATGACGCAGCGCCTGAAAATAGGCCACCTTCCGTCAACACAACGGAACTATTTTCAGGCGCTGTGTCATATCATTACGCCTGCTGCACTCATGGTACGGCAGTAAAGTTTCTTGATTATTACGCAGGAATGAGAGAATAGTTCCTAGCCATATCAGCCTAGAAAATCTCAAATTTACATTTTCCGTCGGTCTTAGTGCACGATGTAACTACAGAAGAGTCAAGTTTTAAATAGGAAAAATATCGAAACTCTTTGGTCATTTTTTTTTTTTGAAATGCTAATGGTCTTGTCCACTTCAATGATGTATGCTAAGCTATGCTAAAAGTGGTACCGCCAGAACCGGAGATCGGCTGAATGGATTCAAAAACGGTAAAACTCAACAGTTTAACTCTGGGGGAGTTGTAAAATGAGCCTATTTCCAAAAAAAGTGGAGTATCCCTTTAACAAAGATTAATACTGTAGCGCTCATTGTTAGTTAATGCATTGACTAGCATTAAGTAATGGGACCTTGTTGTAAAGTGTCATCATAACTTCTTATCTTTTTTTCCGTTAGGCATTGGTGTGTATGTTGCGAGCACATACCAGGGCCGGGTTCCTTGGTCTCTTCATTCAGCCAGGTCTGCAGGAACGGTGTGAGCTGTTCTTCAGAAACAGGAGTCGGTACAGAAGCCGGCACTGCTTCTCTCTCAGCTTTCAGCGCTAACTTCTTTTGCCTCTTCTTTTCCTTCTTCTCCCTTTTCTTTTCACGCTTCAGTTTCTTTTCTTCTCGCCGTTTCTTTTTCTTCTTGGCCTTTTTTTCTCTGGATGAGGAAGTGGAGCTTGAAGACGAAGAGCTGGAGCGGCTTCTCTTCATCTTTTTCTTCTCTAATTTCAGACCAGAATTTGAGGCACATGTTATACTGCGTGTACACGTCACTATTTACATATTACTATTTGTTCATCTCTCAATCCTCATTGCATTGCATTATACAGGTGAAAATCGTTCAAAAGTTCATTTATTTCAGTAATTCAACTTAAAAGGTGAAACTAATATATTATATAGACTCATTACGTGCAAAGTGAGATATTTCAAGCCTTTATTTGTTATAATTTTGATGATTATGGCTTACAGCTTATGAAAACCCCACATTCAAAATTAGAATATTGTGAAAAGGTTTTCATAAGCTTTAAGCCATAATCATCAAAATTATAACAAATAAAGGCTTGAAATATCTCACTTTGCATGTAATGAGTCTATATAATATATTAGTTTCACCTTTTAAGTTGAATTACTGAAATAAATGAACTTTTGCACGATATTCAAATTTTTCGAGTTTCACCTGTATGCTTTGAAAATACAGAGCTTTAATCATAAAACAAAATATAATTTTACTAAGACATATTATAGGAAGATACAGAATGACGATTGATATTTATATGCTTTTTTTAAAAGTACTCTGCTATACTGTAATAAAGATCTCATAAACTTACATTTCATCTTACTTTTTTGTCCATATACATATGAGCAACTGTCTATTTTTGCTCAGTTTGGGCCTCTGAATAAATTTGAGGTGTTTTTTCCCCTCTACTATATGCATATTTTTTTTATTTTGTCTAAAGGTTCAATAAACTCTTCGATTTAAAAATAAGAAAATAGATTTTTCGGACTATTACTTCATATGTCAGCCTTCAGGGTCACACAAATGACAGAATTTTCTTTTCTTTTGGTGTGTAAACTAACGCAGTCGTCAATATAGGTGTAATAAGAGCCCATTTGTTCACTTTCTCTCACCAGAGGAACGTTCATGCTTCTTCTGGAGGCTTGGACTGGGTCTCCGGGCGCTTGATGATGACAAGCTTTGGGATTTGCTCTCTTCTCCGGTTCTGATCTTAGATCTACTTTCAGCGTCACTCCCTCCCATCAGTAATAATCGACTTGCCAAGCTGTCGGGAAAGTAGAAGTCCTGATTCGTTACTGTTTTAAAGCAGTATGATCTTGTAATAAATGCAATAGCTATAAATCTGCAGGTAAAAACAAACAAACAATGCAACATATTAAGTATAGACTTTTGATAATAGGTTCAATTCGTTAACATTATCTAATGCATTAATTATCATAAACTCAAAAAAGGTAAGTAAATCTTTTTTTTTTTTAAGATTTACGCTATTTACTTAATAGTAAAATTCCATCAAATTGAATGAATGATTATTCAAATTATTCAATTAAATGACGTAAGGATTGTTCAATTCGATGGAATTTTACTATTAATTACATTGCGTAAATCTTTTAAAAGGGCGTAATTTTTTTTTTAGTGTAGGCTACAAATAATACTCATAATTACGACATTCCTAAATACTATGAGTTAAAAAATCGAGATTATGAGGAAAAAGAAATTATGACTTTCAACAATTTTTTTTTTTACTTGTGGCAGAAATTGGCTCCCACAAGTCTGTGTGCAAGCAAAGTACGATAAATGTCATAAGCAGCCACTCACATGTATTACTTACTCACAACCCAGCAAGCAATTTTGCGTCTAATAGACGTCTAATAGCCGTCAAAACACAGCCCAGACGTCTAGGCTAAAACGAGGCTGTCAGTGAAAATCTAATAGACGTCTAAACATAGCCCAAGAATAGACAGCTATTGAATGACTACATATATACGTCTAATAGACGTCTAACCATACCCCAAGAATAGACTAGTCATCAATTAGACAGCTATTAAACGACTACATATATACGTCTAATAGACAGTCAATATGGGTCTAGGCTAAAACAAGGCTAATTTTGGGCTGTCAGTGAAAATCTAATAGACGTCTAACCATAGCCCAAGAATAGACTAGTCATCAATTACACTACATATACATGTAATAGACAACAAAATGAGGCATAAGGATTCTTTTCACTCAAATACAACAGGTTCTCATAAATGAAAATCCATCCAAACTAATTGAATATAAATGATTTATTTAGAACAATTATATTAACAACTTAGACAACATTTAAACATAAAAATGAACAAATAAAAAAATAGGAAAATATGTAAAACAACTTAAGATACTAAAATTTTTAAGAATTAATTGTTAGCTTTATATCCATAACCACCACCCCCTGCTCTCCCTGGTGCTTGTTTAAAATGACCAGAAATTGCATTTTTTATTTCCCATTCAGTCGCCGAAGGAAAGTTGGTCATCACTGCGTCTGCCAAATGAGAAAAAGAAAAAAATTATTGCTCAAGAAAAGCATTGTTGACAATCATTTTAATTAGTCATTCACTTTTGCTAGGATGCACACTAGAGCTGGCCAATATAGAGTTAATGGAATATAGATTGAGACTATATAATTTATATCAATATAGACAATTTATATCCATATTATTAATAAATTAATATCAATAATTAAATTAAGGCCAAAGTGAATTTCTAATCTTCTGATTGATGCATTATGAACCATCCAGAGCTGACCTCTCAGGTCACCTGGGACAGTAGCCAGCTACTTTTAGATGCCCAAAGTCAAAACAAAACATGGAGAAGCAGCATTCAGTTTTTATGCACCATATCTGAAACAAATCCACTGAAAACTGAATGTATGCTGCATATTTTAATTATTTTAAATCAAGTTTAAAGACTTTACTGTTTGCCACTACCTTTTATTAATTGGAAAGGAAAAAATATTTTTTTTATAATTTCTTTGCATGTTGCTGTTAAGTTTTATGTAAAGTATACTTTGAAAATTTGCATTAAATCAAAACCTATTATTTCTTACTCTAATCTAAAAACAAAAATATATTGGTATCTTTAATAATAATACAAATAAAATAGTAATGATAAGTTTCATGCTTACCACCTTGAATTTAGATTCATTTTAGATTAAGGGCACACAGTTGCAATAACACGTGCAGGTAACGTTAACTTGTTGCAGAAAAATAGTAGCCTACTCTGCAATGGTAATGTTAAAATGTCACGGTTTCTACACATTATAACAACTAACTTATTTAAACAATGAACATAACACGCATACTTACAAGATCGAAGTATACATTTGAAGGTTTTCAGAGTGTCGCTCACCCGTTGCTCTCCGACAGCTGCCTCGTGTAAAATAAAATTGAAAATGGCAGAAATGTTTATCGCGAGATCTGGTTAAAGTGATACTATAGGCCAGTAGTCCCAGTAGTCATGTCTCAGTAGTGTTTCCATTGTGCCATCTAGCGGTTGAGAAATGCAATTGCATTTGATTTAATTTGAAATGATAGACAGTCATATCGTAGATTGTGTATGAATGTTATGTTTATGTGTGACAGGCAGCAAACATTAAGCTGTGTGAGCAAAAACATTTTTAAGACTAATATTCTTATACTATTTCGCTGGTATGAATCATGGCTATAGCCAAGCCGTACGTAGACCAGATTGCTTTGATTTCGCCAGTTGGGCTAAAGTAGACCGCATATAGCCCGTCCAATTCGGAGCTAAATCGTGACTACAGATCGACCATGTCGTGAAATGACACATTGAACCTTGCAGATATCATTACAAATGCGAACATGATGGAATATCAACCATTTAATGCACTGCCTGGCAAAAAACTACAATTACTCAGTTTTGACTAAAAGTGGGCTACAATAGCCGGGTCTGAATACGAGCTAAATCGTGGCTACGTACAGCCTACATATATAACATGTAAAATAAAGCAAACCAAACGCTTTGTAATCACAGTTGACTTTGCTTACATGATGGAATATCATACATCTCACAAGTTATTTTGGAAAAAAATAAATTTATCCAGATTAAATGTTATTTGGGCTAAAAGTGGGTTACACATAGCCGGACTAGATCGGGTCTATATTTAACCGAGACGTTGAAATGACGGCTATTGCTTGCTGGGAAGAAACGTATCAACAACAGTAAAGTGTGTGTACATTGTGCAAGCACACTGCATGGAGACAAACTATATTGTATAAAGCGCAAAAAGCTGATTTATATGGTCGTTATGAGGAACAATACAACTGGGGATACATCGTTATAAACTCCTCTAGTGTTTAAGTCGAGAGCATAAATAAGTCTCTATAACCGCAGAAAGTGTGTGTGTGTTGCAACAGGCCCGGAACTGCATGGCCTCTATTAATCTAATATCAAATGACGCCAGCAGCACATGCTTCACCTTAATCATAGTGACCCAATAAATAACGCACATTGATACTTACCAGCCCACCAATCCAGAGTTCCTTTACTTTCTAATAAGATATTTAAACCTGAAGCCTGTAGAGAGCCGTAATATGTGCACTCTGCAGTATCAACAACAGAATGCCGGATATCCGGTTTCGTGATGTTTCACAATTAAAGTTCCAGGCGTAAAAACTATTTACATTTATTCTATAAATTTACAAAATATCCTTAGTAATAATAATATATAAGTTTAATATTTATACACTTTTATTATTTATATGTATATATATATATATATACACACACACAACAAACTATATTATATATTCAAAAATGTTCTTTAAATTTACTTTTGTAAATGCATTTGGCTGATGGATTTATCCAAAGTGACTCATATTGCATTCAAGGTACATTTGATCAGTTCATGCATGCCGTGGGAACTAATCCTATAGCCTTTGTGTTGCTAGCACCATGAACTACATGAATATTATCAATAAACTCCATAATCATAATAGAAGTTAGAATACAACCACACTAGTTCCTACATTTTAACAAAACCCTTAAGGGATTAAAATACAAACAGGCTAATATGATTCAAATAAAACATAAGGTTGCATATGATGCTTTTAATTTCATTTCTGGAAGGCATTACATGTTAGTAGGCAAAACAGATTTCAGTAAGACGTCGGAACATACAGTTAAAAAAAAGCACCAACCGGCCAAGATTTTTCATCTCGATAGGGGGGGATAAATAAAATAAAGAAGTGATGGGTCAGTCAATTCAATCACAAATATTCCCTAGACCTTCATTACAAAGGTCATTTGGTCAGTTATCTTTCATGCTGACAGACCAGAATTAGCCATGTGACTCTTTCCACACACTCACATCTGTGCTGCAGGAACCTAAAGGTAAATGCAACAACACTGACTGCAGTTGTACTAGAACATTTCATATGCGTTTCTCATTAATAAAT
Source organism: Rhinichthys osculus (assembly GCA_029959095.1). Taxonomy (NCBI): domain Eukaryota; kingdom Metazoa; phylum Chordata; class Actinopteri; order Cypriniformes; family Leuciscidae; genus Rhinichthys; species Rhinichthys osculus. Next base: position 55,741,094 of record JARWKJ010000004.1, on the reverse strand, counting down.
ATGCTTTAAAACATTTGGCAATATCCTATTTTAATACTTAAACTTACAAAATGCTGAAAAAAAAATGCAAAACTGTAACATAAAACATAATAGGGCTGCACAATATATCGAAATATCGCAAATGTATAAATCGCAAAATGTATATCGCAACAGCGTGCAATAACTGGGGTCATGAACAAAAGCGGTTTGCTGAATAACTTTTGTAGCTTTAATAAGAATCAGTATATATTTAATTCATAGTGAAAACTAAGCAGTGTTTATTTTTACATTTGATTATTCACGTTCGGTTGTTAAATAAACCTAATGTAGGCCTTCCTGAAACCCTGAACCCCGTGGTTGTTATTATGTAAAAATAACACTAACGCTACAGTAAAACACTGTTGTTCACTTTCAGAAGTTGTAGGGATGTTTTCTTGTCAAAAAAAAAGAATGTGAAACACGTATGTAGGATATATAATTTTAAATAAAATTTAAGTTTATTTTACACACTTTAAGCATTATCGCATATCGAATATCACATTATCTAACGAGTTATCGCATTTTTCTTCAATATCGTGCAGCCCTACTAGTGCATAAACAAAAGTTCACACGTGTCTAATGCTTGGTGATGTACGGTAACAAAAAACCCCACTAAATAATATATATTTTGTTTAAAATATCTGAATGAAAAAGCACATTCGTTTTCTCAAACCCTTGAATATATATGTTTATCTAAACAAAAATAGCATTTAATAGCACTGCCTTTCCACTTGGAGATCCTCAAAATAAAGGTGGAGTGTGGAATGTGAAGTGAGACGGAGCATGTTATGAGGACGCTGCCATCCGCACGCGCTGAGGGGGGGTTAAAATCACATTTTTAGCTGCCTTGATGGTATTTTTCATCAGCATGGCTACAGTCATTGGTCCAACACCGCCTGGAACTGGAGTGATGAAGCTGGCCTTCTTTCGAACACCTGTGGAGACAAATTACAAGTCGTGTCAGAAAGCTCCTTACATGCAGATTTACAGTACAGTCAGACACGTAGGAGAACACGAGAGAAGTCGAGTTAAACACCCCTCTTCATGTTGTCCCATTAACTTATGCCTTGATTAAAATACATTCAGAAGAAGAATGGATATAACTAGATGAATGTTAAAGGAGTCATAATGTAGTATTAACTTTGATACCCACGCTCTATTATAGTCATTTCATGCACTTCTAAAAAAGAAAAATTGGAAAAAAAATAAAACAGAGAGCTCGTTTGACCCTTATTTCTGAATGCATTATTGTCTCGCGAGATCTGATGCGAGGTTTTGGCTGTCGTGGACGGTCATTTTAATAATGCAAATGAGGGGCGCGTTGATTGGTGGCAGGAAGGAGGGGGCTTGACACCGCAGGTAACTTCAGCATATCATTCCAAAAAGAGATCATGGCGCAAGTTGTTAATGAACCCGACCTGGCCGCGACCTACGGGATTCAACCGTATATGTTTGAGCCAGACTCTGAACCAGAGCTGGAAACGGAAGAGGAACAACAGTCAATTGAAGGACGTCTACATCAACATGTCTCTGAATGGTAAAGACCATTTTTTTGACTGAGACATACATTAACATCAGTAACGAGCTAAAACGTTTTTTGCTATTTTCTCCCACATAAGTTTAGCTTTAATTTAATGTAGATTACATTAACGGAGATGTAGTCTACTTCATTTTCAGCTTACAGTGGTTATAGAGATTAACGTTTGCTATAATGTGTTGTTTTTTCCTTTTTTGACGTTGTGGTTTTTTAGATATTTAATAATTTTCATCTGCAGACATGTAACGTTATGTTTTTCTTTATGTTTATTAATTCTTGACTGTTTTTTAAATGTATCTATCCTTATCTATTATATAAAAAAATCAATACAATGATATGTTGTCATTGTTATATTGTATACGATTATATTAAATAATAGCTGTATCATTTTCTAGTCTGTTTAAAGTGGAAAGATGTGGCTAGCATTCGTAGAGTCCATTACCTGTGTTTACATCACATACATTAACCAATAATTAATACATTAATTCAATTCAATTGCAAGGCAGCAAAAGGTTTAGTTTAGCTTCTGCTGCAGAAGTATTGTGACGATTTGACTTCGTGTCATGTTTATTTTGACCTGAATCAACACACCAAAAAACATGGGTTTTGCTTAGTAAAAGGTGGTTATATTGCTATATCGATATATTAACATTGCATAATACAGTATGCAGGTATTTAAATGACATAATTCCAATCAATGCAAGTCAATAGGATATTTTCAAACAAAACTTCCTTAAAGAGGAGCTATTATGCCCTTTTACAAAGTCTTGATGTTGTTTTTTGGGCTCTACTAGAACAGGTTCATGCTTGAATGTTGATTATTTTCCTCATATTCTCCTTTGTTGCGGCTCCTCTCTTCCCAGTCTGTCAGTAACGCTCTGTTTAGTTCCTGTCTCTATGAAGCCCCTCCTTCTGAAAAGCACACTGTGCTCTGATTGGTCGGCTGGAGCAGTGTGTTGTGATTGGTCAAGCGCTTCGAGTGTGTTTGGGAAATGTCCCGCTCCTTACCATAACCACCAGTTTAACACACTACTAACTAGCTCAACCAGGCCCCGCCCCTTTATTAGGCGTATGAATTATTTAAATGAGGAATAGTGACGTGGTTGTTACCGGGAGAAACTCAAGACTACAAATGGAGGCGTTTCAGGGAGTAACACCGACACTGATATAGAGAATAACTGGAGCTTTGCAGAGCAACATTACACACTAAAGAAAGATAAAATAATCACCCAAGACTGATATTATAAGATATTTACAGTTTAGAATCACTACTGTTGCCTTGCAAGTACAAAGATTAAATTAACTGAGAAAGACTGAAAAGCGTTTAGCCTATTATTTTAGCAACTACAAAAAAAACACACAAAAAAAAAAACCACAACTAGTTGCGTTTCCTTCTTACCTTCAAAGTCCACATCACCAACAAGTCTGTTTTTCCCAGTCAAGGGGTCCAATACTCTGTTGATCCCAACATCTATAACAGCTGCGCCCTCCTTTATCATATCAGCAGTGATGAGGTTAGGAATACCTGAAGGGATAATGGTGTTCGTCAGTCTGGGGTCTCTGTGAGCACCACACACAAATACATGGCGGTAAACATGCATTAAAGGGATAGTTCACCACAAAATGAAAATTCTGTCAGTAATTCCTCTCTCTCATGTTGTTCCAACCCCGTAAGACTTTCGTTCATCTTCGGAACACAAATGAAGATATTTTTGATTAAATCTGAGAGCTGGATCACTCCTCCATAGGCTTCTAAGGGATTGAAACTGGCCGGCCCAGAAAAGTTATTAAAGACATCGTTAAAATAGTCCGAGTGACTACAGTGGCTCAATCTTAAAGCAGCACTAAGTAGGAATTCCGTTTTTTGTCAAACAGCGACCCCTAGAGTCGCTGTGGAGCACTTGTACTGTCGTGAATAGCACTCACGCAGAGATGGCTCGCACTCACGGCCGGATCCCCTCCCCCTGTACACCGGTACCTGTTCAGTAGGATGGACGCTGTAACGAGTGGAAATAAGGTGTGGCCCCTTTAAGAGCTGCGCGCGCCCTGTTTAACTGTCGGCAGTCTGTATTGTATGTGCGCCTTGAACACCACATGTATACGGCGCCGGGTTATTTCTGTTTGATGCTCATTTTATCAGAATTTCATCAGATCTGTTTTTTGCCGTAAAGCAATTCGTTACCTCGCGAGACCTGATATCACACGATACGGGCGGCCCGCCGGCCCAAAGTTGAAAGGGTGGTTTTGCGGCTCAGAGGCACCAGGGGGGTGCGAGACGACCACCATTCAACACGAAATCAGTAATATAAACATTACAATGACTCCAAAGCTGTTCGGTTAAGGTAAAAAAGTTACTTAGTTCACCTTTAAGTTTATCAAGCGACGAGAATACTTTTTGTGCGCAACAAACAAACAAAAACAACCAAACAAAAATAACGACTTTATTCAACTATTCATTTCCTTCTCTGTTGGGCTCGAGATTTCACGTAGTGTAACAGCGCAGCGCTTCTGTGTTGTCCGTCACACGCATCACACACACATGACCAGCGTCGGCCAATAGTGAGCCTGCGTGTGACGTACAACACAGAAGCGCTGCGCTGTTACACTACGTGAAATCTCAAGGCCAACAGAGAAGGAAATGAATAGTTGAATAAAGTCGTTATTTTTGTTTGGTTTTTGCGCACAAAAAGTATTCTCATCGCTTGATAAACTTAAGATTGAGCCACTGTAGTCACTCGGACTATTTTAACGATGTCTTTAATAACTTTTCTGGGCCGGCCAGTTTCAATCCCTTAGAAGCCTATGGAGGAGTGATCCAGCTCTCAGATTTAATCAAAAATATCTTAATTTGTGTTCTGAAGATGAACGAAAGTCTTACGGGGTTGAACAACATGAGGGAGAGGAATTACTGACAGAGTTTTCATTTTGGGGTGACCTAACCCTTCAAAATTAATTCATTTGCAAATTGAAATTCGTACCTGCAGCAGCAACAATGATGTCCGCGATTTGTGTGTGCTGACGGAGCTGTTCTTTGGGAGTGTACCGGTGGGAGATGGTCACTGTGGCATCACCTGAAACAAAACAGGGAATTATATTAATTCCTAACCAAACCTCATCAGAAGTGGACGTGCTTTTGCTTTATTTTCTCACCTCCCGGCCGTTCGTGTTTTCCGTCTGTGTGCAACAGCATTGCGATGGGCATTCCTACGTTCTTGGAGCGACCGGCCACCAACACATTCTTACCCAGCGTCTCTATGCCTACGTGAAAAAAGATCCAGTGAACATAAGTAGCGATAATTTGCATCCAATAACAACTGATATTTTATACCATGTTTGTTCTGCCTGAATATTTGATTCTGATTGCCGGTCAAACTGTTTAATGCACAGGGAGTTCCGGTCAGTTTAATCACCGTTCTATATTAACCCTCTGGGGTCCTTCGGCCCAAATGGACCCGAAGCATTTAAATTTTTTTTTTTTTAAATTATTGCTTTATCGGAATGGTCCGAAATTTGGTGACTGTGTTGGTACTTGGCATATGAACACCCCAAAACATTGGGGACAGGATTTGAATAGTCTAAGTGGTTGTAAAAAAAAATAGTCACACTCAGGACCTTCGGGTCCAAATGGACCCGCATAGGAAATGAACGGGAAATTGGCAAAAATGTGAAAATACAGAGTTATTTTGTGCGTACAAACTACAAATCAGCCACGATCCAGAAAAAAAGCACACAGCAGTGAAGGGGTGAATCTATAAAACATCAAGAGTGCAAAACAGACACATCCACACACACATACACACACACACAAACACACTTTTATACACATACACACTAATAAATTCAGATTACATATGGGTTTTGAATTTTTAAAATGCTCAGTTTGTCCACCAGATGGCATCCATCTCATTTCAAAAATTGCTTTCATGAGGCCTAGGCTTGACTCTAAAATGAAATACAGCTTAAAAAAAAAAAAAAAAAAATATATATATATATTTTTAATTTCTATTATATTCAATGGGGAAAAAAATGGGTCATAATTATTGCATTAATATTAATTATAAATCATTTTTATTTTTGAAATTATCTCAAAACACCAAAAAAGAAAAGAAAAAATATTATAAAAAACAAGTAAAAAAAAAAAAAGATGATTTTTTTTTAATAAATATTAATCCCACCCTTCCGGCCCATTTGGACCCGAAGGTCCTGAGTGTGACTCTGAAATCAAGGACCCCAGAGGTAGCCTGGATGCCAGCCGAACTTAGCCCCGCCCACAGAATTTGAGGATGGGAAGTTCGGTCTGGACTTGATCCTTTGTGAAGCAAGTACGCCTCGAATCAAAGCTGTTCGGACCAATTAAATTGTCCGGGCGGGCTTTATACGATGATGGATAGATGATAAACAGTAACTTCACCAAAGAGCGCTTGGGTTGAGCTCGTTTACAATAAAGATGGCCGCCGCTGGAGAACTGAGAGGTGTAGATTCAGTCATCTGGACTGTTATAGAAGATGTAGACAGCGCATTTATTTTAAAAGAGGAACAGAGAACCGCGATCAAGGCATTTGTCGATCCAATTGAGTCCAGAGGCATTTTCTTTCCTGGTTCGGTTAAACACGCCCCATAATCACAGCCCAATGGAGCAGTATAAGACTCACACTCTGACTATAATCTGAGTATGACGACGTCAGGCTATATTAAAGGTGCAGTAAGCAATATCTGAGAAGCGCTGTTGTAAGTGGATTGGACCGAGCACCAAAACTCACTTGTAGCCAATCAGCAGCAAGGGGCGTGTCCACTCATGAGGGGGGAGTGGCCTGTGTTGCATAAGGCCGTGTGTCCACCGAAGCGTTGTTTCACGCGGCTGGCGTATTTTTTCAATTGTTTTCAATGGGAGAGCCGCGTTTTTAAAACGCCATGAGCGTAACGAGGCGCTGAGTAGTTTTTTCACGCTGAAGCGCTGAGAGCTCGGTGTTTTTTACAGGTCGCCGAGAGTTGAAGAATGTTCAATTTTGGGTAAAACGCAGCCCTCATCACTGTCACTTTTTACCCAGCCGTCCAATCACAGTGGAGGAGGGGCGGGGCTAAAACCACACCGACCAACTGTCACAACATTCTTTCTAGGGCTGGGTAAAAAAAATATCGATTTCTCGATATTAATCGATTCTCATTTTTACGAACCGATATCGATTCTTAAATCTCAAGAATCGATTAGTCATCCTGTTTTCATTTGATGAATGAATGGAACATTATAGCGAGCATCCCATCCAAAAAAATCGCAATAATCTTCGTGCTTTGTTACTATTGATACAAAATAAAGTCTCAAATTACGTCCATTTTCTTACGAAATTCAAAAACATAAATAGCGTTTTGGCGCTGTGGCGTGAGATCGCTCTGGCTCAGCTCAGCTCAAGAGAAGCACATGATCTCCTCTTCCGCCTTAATAATACCAGTTACAGCGCCAAATAAACATGAATGAACGTCTGAAAGTGTGTTAAAAGATTACAACTTATCGAAATCCGTATCATGTCACATGGAATCGCTCAATCAGTGTTTCAACCGTGGAAAGACGTCAGTAAAACAACTTGTAGCCTAAACAATGTCATGTGACGTCACATTTACCTCAGAAAAACCATATGTGACCATAAACTCGTTAGTCAGCTAGAAAAATTAACTCTAAAGAGGAGCATTTTGCTAAATATATGCACCATAGTACATATTCATAATAATTTTTAATGTTCTTTGATATTTAATGCATGTTTGAATAAATCTGGCCAGTTTTTATGGCAGCCACCATTTAAATGTTTATATTTCATATAACTTTATTATTATAAAAATAAATAAAAGTGTAATTTAAGTGTTTGTATAGCTACAAATCAGTTAATTTTTACCTTCAATATTATAGTAGGCTAATGAAGCCTATAGGCCACAACTGACTCCCATAGTTTACAGCATTAGTTAAGAGATTTGTTTTCCTTGAGAAAATTTGCCATGTATTGTACCTGATATCCAAAATAATCAATATTGAATCGAAATCGAATTGCAAGCTTGTGAATCCAAATCGAATCGAATTGTGAAATTTGTGTCAATACCCAGCCCTAATTCTTTCTGTACAACGACATCCACCAGCAGAGCTAACCGAACAAAATGGATGAAAATAAATTTTTTGTATGAAACAAAGTATCTGCGAAATCAGTTACAAGTAAACTGTGCAGCGGGTATTCTGTATCATAGCAACGAAGTGTCTCAACTGAAAAAATGCTACGCTGCCAAAACGCTCTCAAGCGCCCACAGCTAGGCGTCTTCAACAGAGCGGCTAGCATTTGCAGCTGGCTAACATTGCTTTGGTGGACACACGGCCTAAGGCTTGTTAGACTTCATGCGGCTCTGCGCAGACCGATCGGCGGCTGACTTAAAGTCCCACTCCGATCATATTTTGAGCTATTTTTAAACATTCCCAGTGGTCTTTAAATTATGATTATGCCATTTTTAGCCAAAATCACAAAACCTGTGCCGTTTTCTGGGACTTCGCTTCAGCAGAGCGGCAGTAGCTCATTAGCAATTCGCCTCTGCGTTGTGGGCGGAGCCGTTGTCACGGAGACGCCCCTCCCCCTGCCCGTTGCTGAGAGCTCTGTCTCTCCCGCTACCTTACACCCCCAATACCGGTGAGGCAACAGTATTATATACACGTTAATTATTATTATCCGAAGTTAATCAAAGTTATCACCGATCACCGATCATTATTTCACTCCAAGACGTCGCGTGTGGAGACGCCCAGTGGAGTTACTACGTCACAACTCCAGTCTATTTTAGCCGGCATTTTAGCGTCTGCTACTGATTCACAGCCATTTGAATGTAGAAATACTCAGAAATACAACTTTGAGCTTATTTTTCTCAAGATATGTCCTCTAACATCAGAAAAATGCCACAGGAACATGTTAACACCTAGAAAAACATTATTTTCATCTAAGTGGGTCTTTAAAGCAGTGCATACCGGTTAGAAATGTTGTCCGACTTGATACAGCGCCGACCCCATGTGACTGTGACGTATGCCATCAAAGTACCGCGAGAGCGATTCGAGAGCAGGAGGACTCTTCTCAAGAGCGACTACACGAACTGATCACGTCACAGCTGTTTCACGATTGGCCGAATCCACCACATGACAACTATCACGTGTGTTTCGTGTTTATTCTCACACCTTCAGTTCCCCTAATGCTCAAAAATCTGTTTTTTTTTATAACAGTAAAATCTCTTTTCATTTAGTCGTGATGTTATATTGTGTCATGTTTATCAAAATAAAACTGATTTAAAAAAAAGTAGACCCCACTTTATTGATATAATAGGCTTATGTTGGACTTTATTCTTGTACAAACAGACGCTGTATTAAGCAGTACATAAAGTATTGAATGAAAATGTCTCTGAAAAGTCTGTGTATTTGACAAATATTGCATTTATTTCACTTCAGCTGTGGTAAAGTATGCAAACACAGAGAGTCAAAATATTTGTCAATGTTTTTGAGTTTGCTCGCTAAAGTTGTGTGCTTTTTCGGGGGATAATTTTTCCTCCCATCATGTCCCTTTATGTTATTACTAGGGGTAAAATACAGCTTGTTAAAGAAAGCTATTTCTTTTCTACAATGTCTAAAAGCTGCTGGGGTTTAAATTACGCCGTGTGATCAATAATGTGTTTCTCACCTGTCCGTTTTATAATCTCCCAAACTCCCCAGGGAGTGGCAGGCAACATAGTGGTCTGATCCAGGCACATGCGACCAACATTGACCACATGGAAACCATCAACATCTTTTCCTGGGCAGACGGCATTACACACCAGTCGCTCGTCAATGTGATCTGTGTAAGAGAGGGAACAATTAAAAGAAATTTAGTCTGGATGAAGCGTTTATGAAACTCTAGCTCAACCTGGACTAAAAAAATAAAATAAAAACTGGTTTGAAATTACCATTAAGTCACCATTCAGCCTAATGCAATTATTTCTAAGACCCAGTTTACACCACTGACGATGTAAACGGTCCAAAGACAGCAGTCGTCATGTTTAGATGTGAAACAGCTTCACAAACAGTCTTTTTAACCACACAGTATCATTATACAATAATTCAAATTATCATAGAAGTACTGGGATAAAAGTTTAGAGATCGGATATAAACTAATGTTTACGGTAGTGATCAAAATAGAGTAAATCACCTTGACGCTTCAAATAATGATTGTATCGATTATATCGTTACACCAGTAGGTGGCGACAAGTGAACCTTGAAAAATGAGTCATTGAATAATTCACTCAAGAGATTTGTTCAAAAACACTGATTCATCCAGTAATGAAACAAGTCAAGTCTTTATGAGTGAATCATTCATTCAACCGGATTTTTTAAAGAACATTTTAAAATCGACTGCAGCAATTAACATTTTGTCAGAATCTGTAGTAAATCACTACATTACATTAAATCACTTTTTTTTTTTTTTGTTCAGCCTTATTTCAATTAACAGAAATGTGTTTAATACTTATAGTTATAGCTGAACGATTATGGTTTCTGGATTCTTCCACAATTCTGCATAGACAGCTAAACGTTATTTTGTTTAGTTGTCTATTCAGAATCGTGGAAGAATCGTGATCTCTTTTAAAAAAAAACTTAATTCTCAATGTATCCATAATCGTTCAGCTATAACTATAAGTATTAAACACATTTCTGTTAATTAAAATAAGGCTGAACTTTTTTTTGTAAAAAAAATTAGAAAATTAGAAATGTTGCCTTGGCAATAAACTGAAATAAGTTTAAGTAAAGCACTGAAATTAATTACTGGAAATAGATCAAACTGAAACTAAACTAAAACTGAAATCGCAATAAATATATTTTTTTAAAGCACATAACTAAAAAATGAAACTAAAATTAACATGAAAACTAAAAACCTAAAAAAAAAAAGCAAATACAAAATATGAATAAAACTAAAATGAACGCTGGTTATGGGCAGTTATCTTCTGTTAACCCACCAGGAAGCGGAAGCTGTACCAACAGACCATCGACTCTGTGATCAGAGTTGAGTTTCTTGATAAGGTCAAGCAGCTCCTCCTCACTGATACACGAGGGCTTCAAGATGGTCTCGCTGCTAATGCCTACAGAGAATAAAACAGAACAGAGATTCAATGCAAAGATCAAGACAAAAGGCTGGATTACACATTCATGCCTTGACGGGTCGGCTCTAGTTGCCTAAACTCAGACAACGCCTGCAGATTTTGGACATTCCCAGTTGGCACATTTCACGTGTAGTGAAAGACAGACACAGATTTTTTCAGCTTTAGACTATAATTTCATTCAGTTGGAGGAAATCAAACTTGGTGAAATTTCGAGCTGATTTTAGACACATTCAATTTCGAGTCTGAAATTAATTGCGTACTGTCTGAATAGGTACTAAATTTGAATTTACTAAAAAAAAAGTATGTTCTATAGAGAGCCTAAGCCCCTCCCCGTCCGGTCGACCACCATGGGACCTTATATCGGAAAAATATTGTATGGTAGTCAATGGCGAGAGACAACAAATATTTTGATCTCGTTTGATTTGTGCCCTGAATTACACATATGATGTTTGTCAATTTAAAAGATGCATTTTAAAGTCAAGAAAGTCGCAGTTTGATGTAAAACTGTTGAGGTATAAGACTGTGAAAATACGTAATTACAAAGACTACAAACCCCAAAGGCGCACATTTTCTCTCAATGAATGAAGCTAACTTTACTGAAGCTGACTTTACTGAAGCTAACTTTACTGAAGCTAACTTTACTGATGCTAACTTTACTGATGCTAACTTTACTGAAGCTAACTTTACTGAAGCTAACTTTACTGAAGCTGACTTTACTGAAGCTAACTTTACTGAAGCTGACTTTACTGAAGCTGACTTTACTGAAGCTGACTTTACTGAAGCTGAAGCTAACTTTACTGAAGCTAACTTTACTGAAGCTAACTTTACTGAAGCTAACTTTACTGAAGCTAACTTTACTGAAGCTAACTTTACTGAAGCTAACTTTACTGATGCTGACTTTACTGAAGCTGACTTTACTGAAGCTGACTTTACTGAAGCTAACTTTACTGAAGCTAACTTTACTGAAGCTAACTTTACTGAAGCTTACTTTACTGATGCTGACTTTACTGAAGCTGACTTTACTGAAGCTGAAGCTAACTTTACTGAAGCTAACTTTACTGAAGCTAACTTTACTGAAGCTAACTTTACTGAAGCTTACTTTACTGAAGCTTACTTTACTGATGCTGACTTTACTGAAGCTGACTTTACTGAAGCTGACTTTACTGAAGCTGAAGCTAACTTTACTGAAGCTAACTTTACTGAAGCTAACTTTACTGAAGCTAACTTTACTGAAGCTAACTTTACTGAAGCTTACTTTACTGATGCTGACTTTACTGAAGCTGACTTTACTGAAGCTGACTTTACTGAAGCTGACTTTACTGAAGCTGAAGCTAACTTTACTGAAGCTAACTTTACTGAAGCTAACTTTACTGAAGCTAACTTTACTGAAGCTTACTTTACTGATGCTGACTTTACTGAAGCTGACTTTACTGAAGCTGACTTTACTGAAGCTGAAGCTAACTTTACTGAAGCTAACTTTACTGAAGCTAACTTTACTGAAGCTAACTTTACTGATGCTAACTTTACTGATGCTAACTTTACTGAAGCTAACTTTACTGAAGCTAACTTTACTGAAGCTGACTTTACTGAAGCTGACTTTACTGAAGCTGACTTTACTGAAGCTGACTTTACTGAAGCTGGCTTTACTGAAGCTGACTTTACTGAAGCTGAAGCTAACTTTACTGAAGCTAACTTTACTGAAGCTAACTTTACTGAAGCTAACTTTACTGAAGCTAACTTTACTGAAGCTAACTTTACTGAAGCTTACTTTACTGATGCTGACTTTACTGAAGCTGACTTTACTGATGCTGACTTTACTGAAGCTGACTTTACTGAAGCTGACTTTACTGAAGCTGAAGCTAACTTTACTGAAGCTAACTTTACTGAAGCTAACTTTACTGAAGCTGACTTTACTGAAGCTGAAGCTAACTTTACTGAAGCTTACTTTACTGAAGCTGACTTTACTGAAGCTGACTTTACTGAAGCTGAAGCTAACTTTACTGAAGCTAACTTTACTGAAGCTGACTTTACTGAAGCTAACTTTACTGATGCTAACTTTACTGAAGCTAACTTTACTGAAGCTAACTTTACTGAAGCTTACTTTACTGAAGCTTACTTTACTGAAGCTTACTTTACTGAAGCTAACTTTACTGAAGCTAACTTTACTGAAGCTAACTTTACTGAAGCTTACTTTACTGAAGCTTACTTTACTGAAGCTTACTTTACTGAAGCTGACTTTACTGAAGCTGACTTTACTGAAGCTGACTTTACTGAAGCTGACTTTACTGAAGCTTACTTTACTGAAGCTTACTTTACTGAAGCTAACTTTACTGAAGCTGACTTTACTGAAGCTGACTTTACTGAAGCTAACTTTACTGAAGCTAACGTCTGTCATTGTTTCTATAGTCTTGCGTTATAATCGTAACGTTACGCCGTCATGCCTGAGTGTTTTGTACCAGACTGCACACACACGAGCAGCGGATCTCGCTAGTTGTTTCGCTTCCCGGGAGATGTAGTTCATTGAGCGATTTCCACATAAAACTAAATGTTACTCTTCTGTTTTATGACAAACTGCGACTTTCTTGACTTTCAGAATTATCTTTTAAATTGACAAACATCATATGTGTGATTCAGGGCACAGTTCAGACGGAATAAAAAGATAAGTTGTCTCTCGCCATTGACTACCATACATATTTTTTCCGAAATAAGGTCCCATGAGCCGGAAGCGGAGGGGGGGGACTTAGTATGAATGTAATCCAGATGTAGGCTACTACATCATGTGTAATACCAGCGTCAGTTGCGTCGCTTCACTCAAACTCATAAATCCTCTCCTGTGGCCTCATGGGATAGTAAAGTGTCCATCATATGCGCATTTCAGAATCTCGCCGGAAGTAGTAGGAAGTTTCGCCTTTCACATACTATAAACTATTTGATTTCGGACACAGTCAGCGATATTGTTTTCATTTGCTGCACTTCTCCTAGCATCATGTTTCTGCATGAGCTTGTGTTCAGAATGACTTAAAAGTCTGGTAGTGTGTCTTTAGTTCATGATGCACAAAGTTGCAAGTGTATGATGCCTGGTGTTTTAAAATCAGTAAAGAGTTTAAAAGTTATGTAGGGTATTCCATTCCACTGAAGAAAATGTCACGCATTTATGAGAAAATGTGGATGTACTAATGCCAATAGGGACCAATGTAAGGCCCCTCACCAGCGTGAGGACTGTAAGGAGTCATATGTACACTCAAAATAGATTTGCAAACTGTATTCAGCCAACGGGGGAAAGTGACACTCATCGCTTACATAGACATGCTACAGCAATACCGAGACTCACAGCTGCTTTTCAGATACTATCCGTTCTTATTAATCCATTAAAAAAATAAAAATTCACCCAAATAGTTCACCCAAAAATGAAATGGTTCAATAGGATAGTTCACCCAAAAATGAAAACTCTGTCATCATTTACTCACGTTGGAAACACATCTGCACTTCCTTTACCATATTTGATCTGCTCTGTCTCTTTGGAAGATTTGGATTCATATGGATTACTTTTAAAACCAATTTTATGATATTTTGGTTAGTGTGGACTTCAGTGGAGGGACAGAAGACTCTCAGGATTCATTAAAAATATCTTTATTTGTTTCAAAGATTCGATTGACATGAGGGCAAGTTTTTGGGTGAACTAACCCTTCTAGCCTTTATATCAAACGGTCCAGACTTGTAACTGGTGGTGTATATGCCTTATTTAAAGTCCCCCTGTGGTGAAAATCAAGCTTTTAATGTTGTTTATATGTCTATGCGGTGTTTTTAATATGCTTTAAGACAAACCATGTGTAAATTCATAAGTCGACAGCATTGCTAAGTATTTTCTCCTTAAAACTGCAGTGAACCAAAGACAGTCTCAAAAACACGGTTTGAAATCGCTGGTGTTTCTGACGTCACAAACGACCTTGTAACCAATCAGATCAACGTGTGATCGTCAACCAGTGGATCTCTGAGCTGAGTGAGTGAGTGGAGGCGGGGCTCATTTGCATATTCATAGAGCCGCGTATACTAAATGAGGCAAGAGTGTTGAGTTACATTCAAACTATTTTAAGGCATGACAATTTATTTTTCAAGGAAAAAACATTTAAATATGTAATTTTGGCGATCAAAGATGAGTTTTAAGGGATAAAAATACTGACTACAGGGGGACATACATTTTTTCCCACACAGATCCACGAAAACGATTAAAAACGCTGTATTCTCCTGCCAGTCCAGTAGATAGTGATGTCACTTTGTAAAGAAACACTACGCGCCTATAGACTGAACACGCATCGCATGCACATGACGTCACGGTTTCCACAAATTGGTGTTTTTGTAGTTTACACGAAGACGATAACGGTCTCAAAATCAAAAACTTGCACTTTGAAACACATTTTCAAAAGTTTGCGTTTTCAGGCCCCCAAAACGCTGTTGTCGTGTAAAAGTTTTCACTCTTAAGGGCCGTACACACCGGGACTAATATCGGCGCGCGTTATTCGCCAGCGTTTTTCAACGCGTTTTTTGTGTTCACACCCAAGCGATTTTCGCTGACGATGAGCCGAGTGAACATGCAAATTCATTCCCTGACATTAGATGGCGCTTAATGTAAAACAGAAATAGTCCTATTTTGTAGTCGCTGTCGCGTTTGTCATATAGTTCTTTATGTTCCAAGACCAGCGAGACCAGCAGCTCTACATTCATCTTGCCTTGCATCTTCCTCGTCTTATTTCTTCCCGGCAGTGTAGACGCTACTTGGCGTATATCTTCTTCGCCGTTACGTGTGTGTGCTCGGCAAGACCGTTTTGTGTTTGAGCGCCCCCAAGTTGTGTTTTATTGTGACTTCAGAAGCTCCAGACACGTGAGCAAAAGCGCCAATGTCATTGGTCGGATAGTTTTTGACACGGCGTCAAACCAAAAAAACGAACCCAAAGCGTTTTTTTTTTTTTAAATGACGTTTTTACGCTTGGCGTTTTTCGCGTCGGTGTGCACACTCACATTGGCGCCCTTTGCTTAGTCACGAGGCGTTAAACGTCGGTGAATATCGCGCGCGAAATTCGTCCCGGTGTGAACAGGCCTTTAAAGGGGTCATATAATGGTACATGCACTTTTACAAGTTGATTGTACTGAAATGTGTGTTAGCAGTGCCTGTACACAACCATCATATAATGATAAAAATCCATTCAGTGTTTTTGTTTTAATCTCCTTATATGTTTTCCCCTGCCTCAAATCGAGCCGTTCGAGCCTGTGACGTCACACGCTCGGAAGCCCCTCCCACGATTGTTGATTGACAGCAGCGATTCAACACAGACCCGCCCTCGCTCATGAGGGAGCTGTCAATCATAGTCTGCGCGGACCGATGCGCTCATTGTTGATATGCTGGAGCACTGTCTATGAGCAGAATGGCGTCTAAGCGATTGTGGTGTTCTGTTCTTGGGTGTAATAACGAACACAGTCATTTTAATGTTCCTAAATCCGAACCGCTGAAGACGCAGTGGCTGAGTTTGTTTTCGAAGGGAATATTCCCCACGAGCAACGTCAATGCTCTCATGTTTGCACGAATCATTTCTCACCAGACTGCTTATAAACGAGGGTCAGAAGCTGCTCATGAAAAAAAGATCGGTACCAGATATTCGTGTTCCTGCTGAATCTCCAGAAGAACGGAAGTGAGTGTAACGTTTTATTAAACTTTATATTAATCTTTGCAAATCGCTAGCTGCACGCTTCACAATGAATGCGTCTAAGGTTTACACTCAGGGTACATTACGGCATGTTTTCTATGTATGACGTTCTCAATATAATTCATAATCCCGAGTTTATACTGAACAACGCGTTATGGTTATTGTGTTACAAACGGTGTACGCACAGAACAGAGAGGCGGAGTCAGCAAAGCTCATTATCATTTAAAGTCATATGCATGAAACGGCGTGCTGAAAACAGAGCTGTTTTTGACCAGGTAAAATAAGTGTTTTCTTGCAATACTAATGAGAATTTTTAATTAAAGTATATTAAAAACTTTTAATTTAGACCCTAAAGAATCATATTAGCTTGTACAAAAATGGCATTATATGACCCCTTTAAGTTGAAAACGGTGTCGTGTAAACAGCCCCTTGATATCTGATTGCACCTGACGACAACCTTGTCTGGTCGAAACGTTACAGTTCATTAAAGTCTGATGGGAGCAGATAACTGGTATCTTACCCACTTCTGCTGCTGCACGGGTCTTGTTGAGAACGTACGAGTGACTGGCTGGATTGTCTCCCACCAACACTACGCTCAGGTGAGGTCTTCGGTTCCCAGCGGACACCCACTCCTCCACATCGGCACGCGCCTCGTTGCGGATCTGACGCGCCAGTTTTCTGCCCGAGATGATCACAGCATCTTGTCTGGAGAATAAAAGGAGGGCAAAATTTCAACTACAATTTTGCTTCTGATCTGAACGCTTTTTCCCCCAGGTGAAATGTATCAGTAACACTTTACAATAAGATTCATTAGTTAATGTATTAACTAACATGAACAAACCATGAGCAATACATCTGTTACTGTATTTGTTAATCTTTGCTAATGTTAGTTAATAAAAAAATACAGCTGTTCATTGTTTGTTCATGTTAGTTCAGAGTGCATTAATTAATGTTAACAAGATTTAAATGTTGAAATTAACATTAACAAAGATTAATGAATGCTGTATACGTGCAGTTCTTGTTAACTAATGTAGTTAACTAATGAACCTTACTGTAAAGTGTTACCAATTTATCTGTTCATACAATATCCTCAAACACTCCATGAAACCAGCGATTGACACTGGCAGTCGAACACTCACAGCTGTGATCTAAAGATAAGCTCTGCGCTGGTGTGATAGACTCGTCTAAATGAAGACTTATGGACAATAACTGAAGATAACAGGCCACATTGAAGAATGTCAGAGCATTCTTGCATAACTTGTAAAGAGCGACTTCTAAATTGTTAAATGTAGGAGCATTGATCCAATAGCAACAAAAATATATATATATATTAAATAATTAGTATACATAAGGCCTAATATAGCAGTCCATGGAAATGTGTTCTGCTACAGTTTTACATGATGCTTTGATAAGGCATAATTTCAATCAGAAGTCAAACTGTATGAAGAGCAAGGCACGGCAAGTTTATTTATAACATTTCATACACTATGGCAATTCAAAGTGCTTTACATAGAGAGGAATTATCAATAATCACATTATAGCAATTCATTCATAGAGTTTTGCATAGACAATAGACACAAAATAAAAGCAGGGGGAATTAAAGCAGTTATAAAAGGAATTAAAGGAGATAAATTATACAGTTATAAAATGAATTAGAGTAAAATTAATTAAAATAGTAAAACGATGATACATAGAATAAACTTCTCATCTGGCAAAACACCGGTGTATCATATTTTGACTTTCCCAATGAAAGCGATAGACATGGAGTCATGGACAATGAGTGAACTGATAAAATGCATACTTTGAAATCTATGTCGCTTTTGATAAAGGCATGTGCCGTTAAGCTGACAACCAATGGAAGATTTAAGAATCCACAAATTGTTTTCTCAAACAAAATTAGCTTTTCCCACAAATGTATTTCTTGTGATCTCGACATAAAAGTTGATTACTCGCGATTGAGTTGGTTTCGCTAGCTTTTTCTTAGTCTGTACTGGTAACAAAAGACATCATTAAGCGCAATATAAATACTGCTTCTTCTTTTTTTTTTTTACTACTTTATTTTACACAGAAAACACTTTGAAAGTTGGCATGATAGTCTTTTCTTCCCTATTGTAATGCATACACGAGTAAAACGTAGAAAACAATTAAGAAACAAAGTAGGCGGGACTTGGATCACTGTGGTTTGATATTGGTGGATCTCATGTGAGTGACATGTTGTCCCGCCCACGCGCCAGTAAACACGTCATCAGAGATGAGATGTCCTTGCAAGAGTGTTTTTTTATTTTATTTTTATTTTTTTATTCCGAGGGCACATGAACTAAAAAAAAGTGCACGGATAAATACTGATAATGGTCGAATTTGATTTCATAGTGACTTTAATTTACGCATTTATCACGTGTGTATAATTTTGTCAGCACATCTAAATTAATTCCACTAAATCACTGACGACGCGGAGCATAAATGAAAACGGGTACGTGCTCAATTTGAGCCATCATGCATAACGATCACTACAAATCATCAACACATGAGCACAGAAATTAGAAACTTGACGCCGGCTGCATGCAAGCAGTTTGTGACATTACATCAGCCGCGCGCGCTGATCGGGGGCGCGCAGATGAAGTGAACAATTAAACCGGCTTATGTTACGTAACATAACCAAACCATCGAGAGCAAGTCTCATGTGACATGCTTTTACAAATAAACCACGTGAAATAGTGAGAGAATTACAACAGAGGTAATAAAGATGTACAGTTCCGCTGTTATATATGACAACCAGTTTATCGAGAGCGGATCAACACAGTGACACTCGTATCCCTTATTCTTATTCTATAACTTATTCTATACACGAATGAGAGAGGACAGCTCTTGGACACTTACCTTGAAGATGACAAATGAAAACTACATGCCTGATGATGAAAATGCCGGCATAGTTTCCGCAACGCCCGGAGTGTAGCCATGGTGCTTAATATAAACAAATAAGAGTAAAATATTGAAAACAGCTAAGGCGTACGTATGTGACCCAAAACAGATCAGGTGGAAATAAGGCAGAAATGTGTTCAGACTATCATTTAGAGTACGTTTTTAACCCCAATGACCCTATGCGTGGCTACTGGCTATATAGCGTCACTACATGATCCCCCGATGAGAAACTAACTACCGCCCCTTGATTCGAAATGCGCATGCGCAGTTTAAATATAAGGTTTTGGCAGACGGCGAATTTTAACTTACAGTTGTACTAATAATTATGTAATTGTAGTTAAAAGTACCAAACAAAATCGTAACAATATCCGATTCCTATAGATAAGGAGTCAGCTCAGTCAGCACGTAACTTAAGCGTTTTATTTCTATGGTTTCATATCACTTAAAGGGAACCAATCGTAGACATTTCCTGAATCTGTCTACTACGCCTACTTATATCTTTCGTCTGTGAAACATCGACCTTCGAAGAGTAGGCCTACTTATAAATAGTGTTTAAAGGCCTTTGAGGATTAACTTTATCCCAGTAGACATTCGTATCGCCTTATAAAAGTTTTAAGAGGACAGAAAAGAAGCGGATATGAGTTTCTTATTGTAAGTATTTAGCCGTTGCGACTGTTTATACTTTCTTTTTCATAATCGCATATTGCTGATAATATGTAATGTGGAAGTTCACCCAGCAAAAAAATAAACCAATAAACATTTCCGATAACATTAAACTTTTAAAACTAACAACATTTCCGGTCGACATATTTGTTCCTGTGTTCGGAATATGGCGTAAACATATGCTCTGTTCAATACACAAGCATGAAAAGTTCCTTTAATTTGGATATGGAAGACTCGTGAATTTTTGCTTGGCAATCTATGATCCATCTTTTCTTTGAATGTGTATATTCGAGATGATTTGTGCCGGATATGTCTCTAACTTCATTTCTAGGCTGTAAAATTAATACAAATTGATCTGTCTAACGTCATATTCTTTTTTAAAACATTGTTTCGAAAAGTAAAACAAATTCTCATATAACTTTTTATTTTACTTGGAAAATATCACATTCATGTGACGAAATGGGCTAAACGTAACTGTGAACATTATATAAAAAAAATATGGCACTGCTTTAGATAATATTAAAAAGTCTATTTTTTTTACTCCTGGGATACTTTATTTTCCCTAATACATGTACAAATGTTTTATATTTTCTGTATTAAAAGCATGAAAGTTTCGACTCAGCGTTTTTTGAATTGCAAATCTTCTTCTTTTCAGTTCTAACCCTCGTGTTCAGTTGATATATATTGTGTAATCAATTTTAACCACATCTCTGCATTTTTCTCACTTGATGCAACATGTGACTTATTTTGTTATTATTGTAGTGGAAACCGTTCATCAAAGACATTCAAGCCCAAGAAAAATATCCCAGAAGGCTCTCACCAGTATGAACTTCTGAAACACGCAGAAGCCACTTTAGGAAGTGGTAATCTTCGAGCTGCTGTGATGTTACCGGAGGGAGAAGACCTTAATGAGTGGATTGCAGTCAATAGTGAGTGTGTATGGAAGTATTGTTGAGAAAATAATTGATTTAATCATGATTATAACATGTAATCCTTACCCATTTATTTCAGCTGTGGACTTTTTCAACCAGATCAACATGCTCTATGGCACGATCACTGAATTTTGCACAGAAACCAGTTGCTCTGTTATGTCTGCAGGACCCAGGTAAAAGAATTCAGCGTCTCTTCGATGCTTTAGTATTTTCCTTGAATGAAATAACAAATGAATAGTAGGGTGAAAAACTGGTAGCATACATGATTATGGTGCCTTGTTCATTAAAACATATATATATATATATATATATATATATATAGTTATATATATATATTTAAAGTAAGTTAGTTAAGTTAGATTTTAACCAATTATTGTAGTAAAAGATTTGTTTTAAGGTTGTTATGAGGTTGGTAAGTTTCAAAAGGCGAAAAAGGGAAATTATCTTCGATTAGAAGCACACCTTTAAGTTGCTTGGCACAAATACTGTTTTTATACAGTATATATATATATATATATATAATACTATATATATATATATATATATATATATATATATATAAAGAATAGTGTGTATATATACTGCATAATAACAGTATTTAACTTATAAAACTTATATGTATATATATATACAATATAAAACATAGTGTATATATATATATATATATATATATACTGTATAAAAACAGTATTTGTGCCAAGCAACAAAAAGGTGTGCTTCTAATCGAAGATAATTATATATATATATATTATATTATAGAACTGTCAAGTCAATTAATAGGGATTAATCACATTTACATAAATGTTTGTGTTTATATAATATATGTGTGTACATATGTGTTTTAAATACAGGGTTACCACAGGGCTGTGTATTATCCCCTCTGCTTTTCTCTGTCTATATTAACGAGCTTCGGTGTAATGCGGATGATCTCACCCTGAACAAATACACAGATGATTTGGTTTTAATCTCTTGCCAAACAGATAAGAATTGTTCTACCTATTTTGAGTGTATTGGAAAGTACAATGGTTTGACAACAGTCATCTACGGTTGAACATAGAGAAGACACAGTAACTATGCTGTGGGAATCAAAACAGGAAAGGCATAGCTGGCCCCCCATATGAACACGTTATTATAAAAGGTATAAAGATAAAGCAAGTCTCAAATTTTAAATATCTAGGTACAATCATTGATGACATGCTTTTGTTTCAGGAGAATGTGGTGGACCATACACATAAGAAAACTAGACAGCGTTTAAGTCTACTTAGGAAGCGTAGAAATGTTGGCATTGATTGGAGTTTAAAGATCTATGATCGAAAGTGTTTTAACTTATAATATTGTATCATGGTACGGAAATTTAACAATGAGACAGAAGAACAAATTAACACGAGTAATTAAAGAGGCGAATAAAATGATCGGCCAGAAACAGAGTACATTGCAAGAGCTGTTTTCAGATTTCATGGAGAAAAGGGCGCTAGCATATTCAGATCAGACTCTCCTCCTCTACTCATGCTCTGAGGTCCTTCCTTCGGGGCGTAGGCTATGTATACCGTTTGCCAAAAAGAACATTTACAAAAGATCATTTTGTTCCATTGGGGGTGACTGTTTTAAATCAAATTCTCAATTGAGGCGGGTACTATAGGTGTGTGAACATGTACATGTTGTATTCATTTTTTTTATTTATGTATGAGTGCTCAATCATTTGTTTTGTCTTGATACCAGTGTCAAAGATGAATTTCTGTCCAGTAAATCTGAACAGACAATAAAGTCAAACAAACAATATATATATACACACTCACACACACACATACAGTATATATATATATAAATATATATATACACACACACACACACACAAACATTTATGTTAGATGAGATTAATTGTTCTGAATATATTTACAGGTCGAACTCGAAAAATTAGAAAAAACTCGAAAAATTTGAATATGGTGCAAAAGTTCATTTATTTCAGTAATTCAACTTAAAAGGTGAAACTAATATATTATATAGACTCATTACATGCAAAGTGAGATATTTCAAGCCTTTATTTGTTATTATTTTGATGATTATGGCTTACAGATGTGAAAACCTTTTCACAATATTCTCATTTTGACTTTGGGGTTTTCATAAGCTGTGAGCCATAATCATCCAAATTGTAACAAATAAAGGCTTGAAATATCTCACTTTGAATGTAATGAGTCTATTTAATTTATTAGTTTCACCTTTTAAGTTGAATTACTGAAATTAATTAACTTTTGCACCATATTCTAATTTTTCGAGTTTCACCTGTATATATATATATATATATATATATATATATATACAATAAATAAAGAGTATTAATGGTATACAAAAAAATATTGTGTATAAAATATCTATGTCTTGCCTGATAAATCAATAGGTATGAATATCACTGGGCAGACGGGACCAACATCAAAAAACCCATCAAGTGTTCTGCGCCAAAGTACATTGACTACTTGATGACCTGGGTTCAGGATCAGCTGGACGACGAAACCCTCTTCCCGTCCAAGATCGGTTCGTTTGACCCAATCCATTTGTTCTGAATTTGCAGTGCAACATTTTTCATACAGGCCCGACCACATAAAGAACTTCTCAAATCAACTTTACTCCTTCCAGGCGTTCCGTTTCCCAAGAACTTCATGTCCGTGGCGAAGACTATTCTGAAGCGTCTGTTCAGGGTTTATGCTCATATTTACCACCAGCACTTTGACTCGGTCATGCAGCTTCAGGAGGAAGCTCACCTCAACACCTCCTTCAAGCATTTTATCTTCTTTGTACAGGTCAGTGCATTAACACACATCCAGTAGTTCCTATAGTTAGTTTTATTTAGAGTTTGAAAAGGCAGGATGTTATGTAAGCTTGTTTCCGCCACAGAATGAAAAATAAAAAAGGTAATTGCGACTTTTTATCTCACAATTCTGACTTTTTTTCTCACAATTGCGAGTTTACATCTTGCAATTCTGACTTTATTTCTCACAATTGCGAGATATAAAGTCAGAATTGCGTGATATAAAGTCGCAACTGCGTGTTATAAAGTCAGAATTGCGAGATATAAAGTCAGAATTGATTGATATAAAGTCGCAATTGTAGGTTATAAAGTCAGAATTGTGTGATATAAAGTCGCAACTGCGTGTTATAAAGTCAGAATTGCGAGATATAAAGTCAGAATTGATTGATATAAAGTCGCAATTGCGTGTTATAAAGTCAGAAATGCGAGATATAAAGTCAGAATTGCGAGATATAAAGACAGAATTGCGTGATATAAAGTCACAATTGCGAGATATAAAGTCACAATTGCGAGATATAAAGTCACAATTGCGAGATATAAAGTCACAATTGCGTGATATAAAGTCGCAATTGCGTGTTATAAAGTCACAATTGCAAGATATAAAGTCACAATTGCGAGATATAAAGTCACAATTGCAAGATATAAAGTCACAATTGCGAGATATAAAGTCGCAATTGCGTGTTATAAAGTCACAATTGCAAGATATAAAGTCACAATTGCGAGATATAAAGTCACAATTGCAAGATATAAAGTCACAATTGCGAGATATAAAGTCAGAATTGCGTGATATAAAGTCGCAACTGCATGTTATAAAGTCACAATTGCGTGATATAAAGTCGCAATTGCGTGTTATAAAGTCACAATTGCAAGATATAAAGTCACAATTGCGAGATATAAAGTCACAATTGCAAGATATAAAGTCACAATTGCGTGATATAAAGTCGCAATTGCGTGTTATAAAGTCACAATTGCAAGATATAAAGTCACAATTGCGAGATATAAAGTCACAATTGCAAGATATAAAGTCACAATTGCGAGATATAAAGTCAGAATTGCGTGATATAAAGTCGCAACTGCATGTTATAAAGTCAGAATTGCGAGATATAAAGTCAGAATTGCGAGATATAAAGTCAGAATTGCGAGATATAAAGTCAGAATTGATTGATATAAAGTCGCAATTGCGTGTTATAAAGTCAGAATTGCGAGATATAAAGTCAGAATTGTGAGATATAAAGTCAGAATTGCGTGTTATAAAGTCAGAATTGATTGATATAAAGTCGCAATTGCTTGTTATAAAGTCAGAATTGCGAGATATAAAGTCAGAATTGTGAGATATAAAGTCAGAATTGCGAGATATAAAGTCAAAATTGATTGATATAAAGTCGCAATTGCTTGTTATAAAGTCAGAATTGCGAGATATAAAGTCAGAATTGATTGATATAAAGTCGCAATTGCGTGTTATAAAGTCAGAATTGCGAGATATAAAGTCAGAATTGCGTGATATAAGTCACAATTGCGAGATATAAAGTCAGAATTGCGTGATATAAAGTCACAATTGCGAGCTATAAAGTCACAATTGCGAGCTATAAAGTCAGAATTGCGAGATATAAAGTCAGAATTGCGAGATATAAAGTCAGAATTGCGAGATATAAAGTCGCAATTGTAGGTTATAAAGTCAGAATTGCGAGATATAAAGTCAGAATTGCGAGATATAAAGTCAGAATTGCGAGATATAAAGTCAGAATTGATTGATATAAAGTCGCAATTGCTTGTTATAAAGTCAGAATTGCGAGATATAAAGTCAGAATTGCGAGATATAAAGTCAGAATTGTGAGATATAAAGTCAGAATTGCGAGATATAAAGTCAAAATTGATTGATATAAAGTCGCAATTGCTTGTTATAAAGTCAGAATTGCAAGATATAAAGTCAGAATTGATTGATATAAAGTCGCAATTGCGTGTTATAAAGTCAGAATTGCGAGATATAAAGTCAGAATTGCGTGATATAAGTCACAATTGCGAGATATAAAGTCAGAATTGCGTGATATAAAGTCGCAATTGCGTTCTATAAAGTCAGAATTGCGAGATATAAAGTCAGAATTGCGTGATATAAAGTCACAATTGCGTGTTATAAAGTCACAATTGCAAGATATAAAGTCACAATTGCGAGATATAAAGTCACAATTGCAAGATATAAAGTCACAATTGCGAGATATAAAGTCAGAATTGCGTGATATAAGTCAGAATTGCGAGATATAAAGTCAGAATTGCGAGATATAAAGTCAGAATTGCGTTATATAAAGTCAGAATTGCGAGATATAAAGTCAGAATTGCGTTATATAAAGTCAGAATTGCGAGATATAAAGTCAGAATTGCGAGATATAAAGTCAGAATTGCGAGATATAAAGTCGCAATTGTAGGTTATAAAGTCAGAATTGCGTGATATAAAGTCACAATTGCGAGCTATAAAGTCAGAATTGCGAGATATAAAGTCAGAATTGCGAGATATAAAGTCAGAATTGCGAGATATAAAGTCGCAATTGTAGGTTATAAAGTCAGAAT
The DNA here is from genome assembly GCA_029959095.1 of Rhinichthys osculus. Classification (NCBI taxonomy): domain Eukaryota; kingdom Metazoa; phylum Chordata; class Actinopteri; order Cypriniformes; family Leuciscidae; genus Rhinichthys; species Rhinichthys osculus. The sequence goes on along the minus strand of JARWKJ010000004.1, from coordinate 55,714,823 downwards.
TGATTGATATAAAGTCAGAATTGCGAGATATAAAGTCAGAATTGCGAGATATAAAGTCAGAATTGCGAGATATAAAGTCAGAATTGCGAGATATAAAGTCAGAATTGCGAGATATAAAGTCAGAATTGCGAGATATAAAGTCAGAATTGCGAGATATAAAGTCAGAATTGCGAGATATAAAGTCGCAATTGTAGGTTATAAAGTCAGAATTGCGTGATATAAAGTCAGAATTGCGAGATATAAAGTCGCAATTGTAGGTTATAAAGTCAGAAATTGCGAGATATAAAGTCGCAATTGTAGGTTATAAAGTCAGAATTGTGAGATATAAAGTCAGAATTGCGAGATATAAAGTCAGAATTGCGAGATATAAAGTCAGAATTGCGAGATATAAAGTCAGAATTGCGAGATATAAAGTCAGAATTGCGAGATATAAAGTCAGAATTGCGAGATATAAAGTCAGAATTGCGAGATATAAAGTCAGAATTGCGAGATATAAAGTCAGAATTGCGAGATATAAAGTCAGAATTGCGTGATATAAAGTCACAATTGCGAGATATAAAGTCAGAATTGCGTGATATAAAGTCAGAATTGCGAGATATAAAGTCAGAATTGCGAGATATAAAGTCAGAATTGCGAGATATAAAGTCAGAATTGCGTGATATAAAGTCACAATTGCGAGATATAAAGTCAGAATTGCGTGATATAAAGTCAGAATTGCGTGATATAAAGTCAGAATTGCGAGATATAAAGTCAGAATTGCGAGATATAAAGTCAGAATTGCGAGATATAAAGTCAGAATTGCGAGATATAAAGTCAGAATTGCGTGATATAAAGTCACAATTGCGAGATATAAAGTCAGAATTGCGTGATATAAAGTCAGTAAAACAGCGAGATATAAAGTCAAAATTGATTGATATAAAGTCAGAATTGATTGATATAAAGTCATAAATGCATGATATAAAGTCGCAATTGCGTGTTGTAAAGTCAGAATTGTGAGATATAAACTATTCTGAGGGGGAAAAAGTCAGTCTTTTTTTTCCTTAGAATTGGCCTGATAACTGGCAATTGTGAGTTTATATCTCACAATTCTGAGAAAAGAAGTCATCTCGAGATTTAAACTCGCAATTATGTGTTATAAAGTCAGAATTGTAAGATAAAAAGTCTCAATTCTGTCTTTTTTTCTCATAATTGCGACTTTATATCTCGCAATTGCGACTTTATTTCTCACAATTCTGACTATATATCTCGCAATTGTGAGATGAAAAAGTCGCTATTTATTTATTTTTATTCAGTGGCTGAAACAAGCTTCCATAGGATATTGAAGAACTAAACCCTGAAATGTTTCAAACACAACACATACTCAAGAGAACCTTATGTACCTAATTAAAAAGAACAACAAACAGAAACGGGGGTAGTAAAACAGATACACACAGGGGCAGGTCGCGATATGTACCTTAATTGTTTGGGCAAGACTCTTCTTGAACTGATTACTGTTTTTGATTATTCTTTTTAGGAGTTCAATCTCATCGACCGCAGAGAGCTGGCACCCCTTCAGGACCTTATTGAGAAACTAGGCAGCAAGGATAGATAGAAACTGGTATTAATACCATATTCGGCAGCCGTAATGCATTTTCCAGAGAGCCTTTCTTTTTTCCTGTTCACTTTTTGGAAACTGAAATTGCTGTTAGTGCACAGTGATGGTCTTTGCAATATCTCCGCTGTGCTTCCCCAAGTCTTTTTGAAAACTCTTGATTCATGTGTGAATTTTCTCTGGTTTTCTGTTGTCAGTATTACACTGTAGCCCTTATTTTTTACATGTATTGGTGATGGACTGGGATATAAAACCATATCAGAGTTTAGTTTTTATGGGAGTACAACTAAAACCTGCTTTTTTAGACAGTGCTTTTTACAATGTTTCGGTGGAAAAAAGAGAGAGGTTTATTTTATTTTTACTTTTTTAATTGTTTTGTACAAGTTTGAAGACAAATGTTTTTTTTATGTTTTCATTTCTTATGTGATTGCATATTCAACAGTGAAGATTATTACAAGACCTTTCCTAAGAGTTGGTAAATCTCAGAGATTTATATCCAGCAGTATTTCATGCTAAATTTTATTTTTCCTTTGTGATTTTATTTGTTGTCACAATAATGATTTTCTACCATGTTCATAATCAGATTTTCTTGAAGAGCATTTCAACTTGTTAATATTTAGAATCTAGCCAATGAAGTTGGTAAAGATTCCCAAATGCTTTTTAAATGATGAAATGGTTATTCATTAATACTTGCTGAACTTTTTAGCTTAATGTATTTTGCGTTGTTGGTATTTTAAGACATCTTACAAAAAAGTGCACTGTAACAAGTATTGTATTAAAGGATTTTTTTTGTTCTTTTAACGTTGTTGTAAGGTTGGTAAGTTTCAAACTTTTTTATTTTTGCGATTTGCCAATAAAAAAAATACTTTTATTTTGACATTTAACGTTCCTTAAAAAGGAAGAACTTTTATTTTGAAACTTACACCATTCCGTAACCGGAAGTGCGCTTTTGCTAAGTTAGTGGGCGCGAATAAAATGGTCAAAACGGTCTTGCATATGAATGATGTAAATGTTATTTTTCTGTAATATGTTAGGGTTGAGTGTGAGAAAGACAATACGTCTTTTCTCGAGCTCTTCTCTTCACCGCTTGGCGTGCAAAATGAGTACAAGCGATCAAATAAAGAGGGTCTCGATCGAAGGAAACATTGGTATGTTTTGTTTGTTTATATCGTTGTTGTTTTTTACATTATTAATGTTTATACTGGTGGTTATGAGGTACGTAATGCAATTTAGAAAGAAAAATCGTTAATGAGTGTGCTTTAGTTGTGTGATTTATTGTTACCAATGTTTTGGTAATATAAAGCCTTTTTTTTACCCTGCCAACAAAGCCTCTTGTGTGTCTTCTGAATCTCTCAAGCGGTCGGAAAGTCAACATTTGCCAGGCTGTTACAGAAAACAGAACAGGACTGGGAAGTGATAGCAGAGCCCATCAGCAAATGGCAAAATGTGGACCAAACCAACCAGGTCAGTGTTGACTAGTCATAGACGTAAACTTAAAGTGACAGTTCACCCCCAAAAATGAAATTATTTCATTAATTACTCTCCCTCATGTCGTTCCAAACCCGTAAGACTGTCGTATTTCTTCAGAACACAAATTAAGATCTTTTTGATGAAATCTGAGAGATTTCAGTCCCTCCATTGACAGCTACGCAACTACCACTTTGACTCTTCAAAAAGTTCATAAAGAGATCGTAAAACTAATCCGTATGAATTGAGTGGTTTAGGCCAAATTTTCTGAAGAGACATGATCACTTTATATGATGAATAGATTGAATTTAGGCTCTTTTTTTCACATATAAACATTCATCAACTCGCATATCAGTTGTGGTAAACGGAAGCTCATGTTCGCTTGACGTGTGAGAACCAATGAGGTTCATTCTTGTGTTACGCATCACGTTTGATCTTCAGCAAAAACCAATGAGGTTCATTCTCATGTATCAAGCAGTTTCGGTTGAGCTTCTGTTTATGTCATAAGAGAGGAGATGTCGCTGCAAGAGGGAGGGAAATATATTTTGACACAAGATTAGGAGGCACATGAATAAAACAAAGAATGATGTGTAAGGGTGGGATAATGTACATCCAGCCGGTGGTTCTCTCAAAATAACCCCCTTCAGGCTTATCAAGATCATCCTGTCGGGGGTTATTTTGAGAGAACCACCGGCTGGATGTACATTATCCCGCTTATTAAGTAAATAATTAGACACAAAATATTGATCTGAGTTGAAATATTGTATTAGGTCTTTAAACGCAAAGCTTCTGCGGAGAGAGCAGTTGCAGCGCGGCAAGTTCAAACTAAACAGACATTTAAGAGATATGGTATACAGTCATTCATATCGCTTATTACACAGTGTTTCGCCACATAAATAATTATGGGGATTCGATATATTGATTTCAGATTAAACAGTTTTAAAATCGTTCCTCTTTGTATCTCATAATCCAACCGTGTACAAAACAACAGTCACAAAATGGCGGCAGCGTTTGTATGAAACGAGAGAGCGAGTGATACTGGATGGCATAATTAAATAACTGTACACAAAATATTGATATTTGAATATTTTATTAGCTCACCAAACGCAAAACTTCCACGAAGAAAACCCGTTCCTAGCAGGCGTATATCACTGACTTCAGTGACCCGGATGAGCCTGCGTTTCTGTTTTGAGCGGTTGTTGTCTGGGAATAACGTACCACTGGATGGTGCGAACGGTGCGATTGACCAATCAGAATCAAGTATTCCACAGAGCCGTGTAATAATCACAGATAAATCATAAAATAAAAAAACGAGAATTGTCCATTTTGATTTAATGTGACCTTAAAGTGTGTTTGTGCTGTCTTGAAAATGAGTGCTTATTTTGATATTCTTCAATCTAATGTTAGGGGTAAACAGTTAAAGACCCAGAACCAGATATGATGAGTGAAGACCCGGAGTCAGAATAATAATAAATTAAAGAAAAGATTTACTGAAGATAGTTTGCAGTTTAATCAGCAGAAGTCAGCTTCAAGACTCACACAGGAGTTCGTAGGCCGCCCCGCTTACAGTTACACAGATCACAGCACGTCTAAGCTACGTCCTTGCTTCAGGTTGGAGTTTCTGATTGGCTAAGAACACAGTCGAAGTAATTTCCCACACATATACAGATAGACTGAAGCATATCTCCATAGATTATGCAGCTGACACTCGGACCCTGAAGTTAGGCACGTCGTGACCTTCCAGGCCGCAGATTTGGGTTGCTGTGCGCCAACATGTCGAAGAAAACAAGTCAGTCAATCTCCCATAATGCCAGTGGTTCCTTAACCTGCAACCAAGCAGACTAACACACACACCGACACACAGCTTTTCCAAGATTGGATTTGGCCAGGCTCTAACTATAAACAGGAGAGTCCTCTCAAAACATCAAGATAATGCGTTCTTTCTCTTAAGGAGAGCTACACTTTAGTCTAACTGGAAAGTAAGGCTTTAAAGGGGTGGTATAATGCCCTTTTCACAAGATGTAAATTAAGTCTCTGATGTCCCCAGAGTGTGTATATGAAGTATTAGCTCAAAATACCCCACAGATATTTTTATATATCGTGTTAAAATTGTCACTTTTTGAGGGTTATCAAAAACGGACCGTTTTTGTGTCTGTCCCTTTAAATGCAAATGAGCTGCTGCTCCTGGCACAGGGGGCGGAGCTTCAAGAGCTTGTGTCGTTTTACCTCACACACACACATGCACTGAAAATTTCAAAAACTTTTAGCCTTTTATATATGTTCAAACCGGAGTCAGACAATGATGGAGAGACTCAAGAAGTGGCATGTAGAAGCAACAGGACATTTCTGAATGGTTAGTGGATGAATGTATGTAGCTTATGTGTCTATCTTCTAGTCATTGATTAGCATATTCTGTCATGATAATCTATAAATCGTGTTCAGGGGGCGGGGTTTATGTAAATTTTAGGGTTGGTGATGTCACTAACCCGGGAGGAATGTTGTGTAGTTCCTACCAGCCGTAAATTACCCATTAAATTGGCTAGTTTTCATCAACAAGCTTTGTTAGCCTGGAAATTGGTTTACAACCACAACTTTTCCCCCCCATAAAACCATCTTATGGACAGAGGTGGAAAGAGTAATAAAATATTCTACTCAAGTAAAAGTAATACTACTTCAATGAAATTTTACTTAAGTACAAGTAAAAGTACCGGTCTAAAAATCTACTCAAGTAAAAGTAAAAAGTAGCTCATTTAAAATTTACTCAGAGTAAAAGTTACTGAGTTACTTTTTTAACAGCGGGGGTGGGGGAATCCCCCGTGTAGGGTTATATTAATGGTATGAGATTTTCACAGTATGAAAACGTCTCAGAAAATATCACGGTTTACAGAATTAATCAATTATTAAAGGTGCTATATGTATTTTTTAGCGGGCTCTATCGGTGATGTTTCAGATTGCAACCAATTTTTACAAGAGCGCTCGTGCTCTTGTGCGTGCTCGAACACAAGAGCGAGCACTCGTGGTACCGGCCACACTGAGACTTTCAACACACTGGAGAAAGCGTCACACAACATGCTGGAAACTCATGTAAACTCCCACTGCAACGTTACAATAATAGGCTACTTTTATCAGCTTGACGTTGAACTAATGCTCCATGCTCGTACCATGATAACGTTACATTTGTGGTGTTATCTAGCATAAGGCATTTCACTAACTATTCGTGTATCTTTCACAATCAGCAATGTCAACATAGATGAATGTGATAACGAAAACAGTTAGTGAACTAGACTGAACAATTTCGGTGTAACAGTAAGATCGTAGGAAGTAACATTACTGTACTGAACGTGTCTGGAAATGTGTATTATAAACAATATGATAGTGGGATGAGTGACGTTAGACAGTAGATCTAGTACATAAAATAAAAGTTACATCCTAAAGCACCTACTTTTTGTTATCCTGGAACAGTCTTTTGTATTAATTTCATGTCTCATGTATGTTGTAGTTTACCTTGCTATTTCATTATAGTTTAACATTGTTTCAGCATATCTGAAAACTTGTAATTTATCGCAATAAAAATAGCGGAGGTCTCTCCATAATTCAAATGCTCTGCCGATGTTGATCCGTGTTTTCGTCCTAAGTCGATCCGATTCACGTTTGGCCTGACCAGCTTCAGCAGATACATTTTTGTTTTGTTTTTTATATTTTTGTGGTGTTTGTGTTGGAGTGTGTGTTGTGCTGGAGGCAGGTCGTGTTTAGTGTTATCAGACTCAATGTGGTCAGCTGCAGTGCCGTCGCATATAAAAAGGACAGAGGCTCGGGAGCACACATGCACGTCACATCCGATGGCTTTCGCAGAAAATCCGACCCGGAGACTTCACATAGAAATAGGAATACCGGCCTTCAGAGGTAATAGCTAAACCCGACAAGTGGATCATTGTAATGTGTGATTACAACCCCTTCACACACAGGCAATAAAAAAAGGATTCATTTTAGAAGAAAAGTTACATATAGCACCTTTAAATAAATAAACGGTATTATTAAATTATGGTTATTATTATCATTAGTTAAAATGACAGTTAAATTAATGAAAACAGTTTTTTTTTTGGTTGAATAAATTTTTTTTTTTACTATAACAAACTTGAAACCATTTGTTTGTTTTGTTTATTAAAATTTCAATAAAACATGTCTAATCAATTAAATTCAATAATTGATAATGAATTAGATTAACAACTTATTTTTAACATTAATAATTTATTAAAATGTTTAAGAATAATATAGTCCTATGAAATGTATTTTATTCAGAAAATGAATGTTTCTTTTTATGATTTAATCCAAATATATTATCAAAAACGGTGGTAATCAAATGTAAATTTAAACTGTGTCCTTTTATTTTTGGGGGAAGCGCTACAAAAACAGATTTACTAAATTAAACCATGGACAAAAATATATATATTCCTTTAAATAATGTTTAAATAAAATGTATTATTGTTGTTATTATTATTTTGAGAAGTTCGTTCTATTGTATGCCCAGAATTTCTCCTTAGTAAAACCAAACTTTTATTTTGACAGGTTGTAGTGAAGACCCGTTTCAAAGTGTATTTGACAATGGTTTTTCTCAAATAAAATTATGAAAATGCTCATTAGGCGTTCTCTCAGAGCAGCTCTGGAAATGTTCATGTATTCATGTCCTCAAATTGTTTGTGAGACGCTGAAAACACCATGAACGTCACGCGTACTTGAGTATGTAACGTTAGTAGACAAAGCAGCGCAGCTCAGCAGAACAAATATGTTATATATTTACATAGCAGTATTTTTGTGCTTAAATATTCACAGACCATGTCGCGATTGGATTTATTGCACAGTTCTACTTTCCATGTATTCATCCATCCATTATTTTGCGTGTTTTACGTGACATCTGCGTTATGTGAATAATTCCATTTTCATGACTGGATTCCGGGATTCCCTCTGCATCACGTAAGTCATTCGGCCTTAGGTAGTAGTATTGACGTGCGGGCCGGGCGACACCGTGTGGTGCCTGTGTGTGTGTATACGTGCTTGCGTGCAGGCAGGTGAGCCTGCGAAATGATTCTGGATCAGAGAGAGAGGCGGTAGGATGTGTGTTTGGACGACCGACTGAAAACTCTGAAATTATCGTACATTATGGAATTTTTTTTATTATTGATCGTACATCGTACAGAGGTCAAAATTATCGTACAAATACGATAATTATCGTACATCTGGCAACACTGGCGCTTTCTGCTCAGCTGGGTCTGCGTCACCTTTCTTGCGCGTTTGTTCTCCCGCCCTTCAATCAATGCAGTAGTTTCCGGAGTGTGATTTTTTTTTTTCTCCCTTGTATTATTATTTTTTACTCAGTAACGGATATGATTTCAAATGTAGCGAAGTACAATACTTCAAACAAAACGTACTTAAGTAAAAGTACAGATTTTAAAAACTACTTAAAAAAGTAGAAGTACACAAAAAAACTACTCAATTACGTAACGCGAGTAAATGTAATTCGTTACTTTCCACCTCTGCTTATGGAATAATTCAGATGTTAAAATTAGAAATAGATCACTCTTTCTTGAGAAATGGTTTAATAAAAATATAATTTTTATTGCAGATCTATTCAACTCTAATGGTGATTTGTTATCCTATGAGAGTTTTATGAATATCTACCAATATCCTGTCCCCTTTAAAGAATTTAACTCTGTTACAAAGGCTATTCCTAGTGGTTTAATATGTCTGATGAAAGCTTTCCTTACCTATGAGGCATGTTCTAAACAATTATCCTTGTTATGTCTGGGTGGTGTTTCACTTTTAAGTAAAGATTGTAATAATAAATGTATTCGTCAACTCTCTCAATCTAGAAATCTATGTACTCCAAAAGGAAAATTCTTTTGGAATTCTATAATAGATTGTTACATACACCTTGTGATGCACTCTTGGACACATCATCAGTGATAGTACCTGGGGTCATAGGGGGTTTCGGGTCTTTCAACTTCAGACCTCCTCACCCAGGCGACCCGACCGGGAGTGATCAGTTCCCGGCCTGTGTCCAAGAAGCGTTCGCCCACAGTTTGTCCCTCCTGATCCACAGCCATCGTGAGGCTTTTTCCGCAGCCTCTGAAGCTGCACAGATGGCTCTTCTCTTGCGTGCTCCTGTGATTCCCAGGAGGCTGTAGGCCCTGCAGAGTGACTTTCCTGCAAAGCCCCTTCCCCCAACCTCGATGGGCAAGCACTGGGCACGCCACCCCCATCTCCGACACTCCTCCACCAGCTCCACATATTTCTCCCTTTTTCTTTCCTCCATCCTCTCCTCCCAGGGCACTGTTAGCTCCATCAAGATAACCTGTTTCGATGTTACTGAGAACAGAACCATGTCGGGTCTAAGGCTGGTCTCCACGATGTCTCGGGGGAACTTGAGTTGTTTTCCCAGGTCGACCCTTAGCTGCCAGTCATTCGTTGTTCCCAGCAGGCCTGTCTGAACTGTTGGTCGGGAAGGCGGAGGTTCTCCTGCTCTTAAAAAAGAAATTTTGCGCCTTAGTGGTTTTAAACGCTTGCTCTGATTGATGGCAGTAGTGATGGACTCAGCAACCACCTTCAGCACCTGGTCATGGCGCCAGCGGTAGCGACCTTCCCCAAGTGCTTTAGGACAGCTACTGAGGATGTGTTCCAGCGATCCTCTTCCCTGGCACAAGGTACATGCCGGAGTTTCAACCTTGCCCCAACAAAAGAGATTGGATGGACTGGGCAGGGTGTCATAGACAGACTGAATGAGAAATTTGATGCGATAGGGATCAGCCCTCCACAGCTCTGCCCATGAAATCTTTCTCTCCATGGCATCTTCCCATCTGGTCCATGCACCCTGTTGCCTCATTCCCACCATCTGACTTGCACGCTGCTCCTCGATCCCAGCCCTCACTTCTTTTTGGACCAGGTCCCGCCTTTCCTTACCCTTCAGTTTGTTGTAATGGGTTGTTGGAGTAATTCCCAGTCCTGCACGACCAATAGCTACAGGACCCACCAGTTCCTTATGACGCAGTCGTGATTCTGCCTGGTCCACCGCCTCATGTGCCCTCCACTTTCTGCCAGTCCTGACCTCAATACCAGCTTGAGATACTCTTAGGTCCTTGGAATCCCTGTACTGAAGCACCTCCCTTGCTCTGGTAACCATGAACTCCTCGCTAAGGCTGTTGATTGGTAGCGTTAGTTTGTTCTTTTTCCCGTAAAGGGCAATGCTGCTCAGACTTCTTGGCAAGCCCAACCACCGTCGCAGGTAGTTGCTCACCCTCCTCTCAAATCCTTCCACGGTGGAAATTGGAAATTCATACACCAACAGTGGCCACAGTATCCTGGGTAAGATTCCATGTTGGTATAACCAAGCTTTGAATTTCCCCGGTAAGCCTGACTTGTCAACTGTAGTTAGCCAGCTCTCCAGTTGTTCGTTTGTTGCCCTGATGGAAGCGGCATCCTTTAGAGAGCAGTCAAAGGTTTTCCCAAGGCTCTTCACAGGCTTCTCTGTGACTGATGGGATTTGGGTACTTCCTAAGGAGAAGTGGAACTGGTCTGTTACCTTCCCTCTCTTCAGTACCATGGATCTGGATTTTTCCAGCTTGAAACGCATCCTCGCCCAGGTGGTTAACCTCTCTAAGCCCTGAAGAATCCATCTGCATCCTGGGACTGTTACAGTTGTTACTGTCAGATCGTCCATGAATGCCCTAATGGGGGGCTGACGGATTCCGGACTTGGTTTTGGGGCCTCTGCATTCCGGCTCAGCGGATTTGACCAGCATGTTCATGGCCAAGGAAAAGAGAATCACTGAAACGGTGCATCCAGTGATAATCCCCTTTTCCAGACGGTGCCGCTCAGATGTAACTTTGCCGGAAGTGAATCTCAGATTAAAGTTGTTATAATAATCCATTATGAGGATCTTGATGCTGCTCGGAACATGATGTCTCCCCAATGCCACCTCCACTAGCTTGTGGGGTATCGAGCCATATGCATTGGCTAAGTCCAGCCATAGTACAGCCAGGTTTCCTTTCCCCTCACGAGCCTCTCTAATCAGTTGTGTCACCACTCCACTATGTTCAAGGCACCCGGGAACCCCTGGGATCCCTCCCTTTTGCACTGAGGGGTCGATGTACTGGTTCTTTAGGAGGTAGTCTGACAGCCGTTGTGAAAGGATACTAAAAAATATCTTCCCCTCGACGTTTAGCAGCGAGATGGTCCTAAACTGCTCTATGGTGGTTGACTTATCTTCCTTTGGAACCCACACCCCTTCTGCAGATCTCCATTGTTGGGCAACTTTACCCCTCCTCCAGATGGCCCTCAGGATCTTCCACAGACGATGCAAGAGCTTGGGGCACCTCTTATACACAAGATATGGCACACCATTAGGTCCTGGTGTTGAGCTGGTTCTGGCAGCCTTAACAACAGCTTGAATTTCTTTCCAACTGGGTACTCTGATGTTGAAGTCAATGGTTGGTATAGGTGGATTAATGAGGTGTCTGCATTCGCCAAGGTCAATTTCCCGTGCTGCATCGCTATAGGTGTCATGCAAATAGGCGTCTATCTCCTCTTTCGAGCAAGTGATAACATTCAGTGGAGGAAAACATGGTTACTACCATTTAAAGGAGCTGTATGTAAGATTGTGGCCAAAACTAGTACTGCAATCACTTTCAAATTACTGTAGAGCGGTGTATCCCCTCCCCCTCCTCCCTGACTCGAGGTTGCCAGATAGGCTGCAGGATCCAGCAGGAACGTGACGAGCTGCAGCTGTGGTAACTAGAGCAGAGCTGGCAACCCGGATGCCGCAACACTACTGAGTTCGTGATTGGTAGATAGGTGGAGGGTGGAGCATCAGACCAAAACACAACATGACAACATCAACATCAGTTGAGGGCTGCAACTGCACTTTTTAAATGACAATATCCTGGCCAGACTACTGTTGTTAGTGATATAAGTATTTGAAATGAACATGATTTCTTAATGTCTAGGGACATTTCAGGGCCATTTTATGATTAATTGAAATACATTTCTTACATACAGCTCCTTTAAATATTGTATACCCAATAAAATGAGAGAAGTGCATTTTAAAATTTTGCATAATATATTCCTTTGTAACGCGCATTTATCCAAATACTGTGATGTAGCTGAGGTATGCACCTTCTGTAATAATGAAGTTGAAGACGTCTGTCATTTGTTTTTTTCTTGTAATGTTTCTTCAATTTTCTGGAATGATTTAAGTGTTATTGTATTGTTAATGTGATTAGTAATCTATGCTTAAAGGATGTAATTTGTCTTTTTGAAAACTCTAACAAATCTTTAGAGTCTACTGTTAACTTTCTTATCATTGTGGCAAAATTTTACTTTCACAAGCAAAGGTTTCGTAAGAAAATTCCTTCTTTTAAAGATTTCCTTTGTGAAGTCAATTATTTAATCAAATCACTAAGAACAATCGATAATGGAAAATGTACGTCTTTTCTGAAAAAATATGATGAGATCCTTCATGTACCATGAGCTATATCTCTGCCGTTTTTTTTTTTTGTTCTTTTGTTTATTTTTTCCGTTCTGTATCCTATGATTGTGCAAATTTGACTATGTATAATAGATGCTTTTTTGGAAATGTTCTATATTTCTAAGAAATGTATATTCGCACTACTGTAAAACATTTCTTCAAAAAAAAAGAAAGAAAAAAAAGTTCCTACCAGCCGTTTGTTATAGTCCTTAAAAAGCAATTTCTTTAAAAGGAAATATCTTCCTTTGCTTTGAACTTTGAGCGTTGTAACTTTGCAGAGGTTGTTTATGCTCAAACAGCAACATTACACACTAACTAAAGTAAAAAAAATGAAACCATAGGCTAATCAACCACCCCTTTAACAAAGAAATGGTGCCTTAAACACTTTGAAGAGCTTTCTCAAACACAAAACAAGTCCCTATTTCATTTCTGGAAGCCGGGCTAAATGAGCGATATCAAGATATCAAATACAGACATTAAAGAATACATGAAAAGAACATTTCAGTAATCACACTGGTAACTTCTATAACAAAGTAAAATCTCACAAGCCTAGAGAAGTCTTCAACCCAATTTGATATTTAGAAGGAAAAATATTGATTAATACCTTGATTATAATCACTCATTCATTACATATAGTAGCTCCATTGAAGCGGCAGAGGATTCAATCCAGCCCCTTCGCTAATGAAGTGAGGCCTTTAGCATCCAAATAGCTTTTGGGACGACTGTTCAACGTGTGCTTTGTCTTGTTTTCTGTGTAACAGACCGAACACTGTCCTCCGCAGCCAACCAGTAACCTGTTACAGATGATGTATCATGATCCAAAGCGCTGGTCCTACACGTTCCAGACCTTCTCCTGCATGAGTCGCATGCGCTCGCATCTTCAGCCGGTGTCTGCCGTGTCACGTCAGTCCTCGGGCTCGCCGGTGCGTGTGTACGAGCGCTCGGTCTACAGTGACAGGTGATGAAAACACAGTTCTCACTGAGAGTCTCAGTTAAACATTAATTTCCTAACTCCACAGAAAATCCTAAAAACGGTCTTAACTTTAGGGCAACCCCAATGCTGTCCTAACTCCAAAGTTATTTTGAAAGCCAACTGTAACTTAGTGTCAGTTAAAAATTAATATTTTCTGGCAATATTGATTAACTTTTTTTTATTATATACTTTTCAGAAATTTCATTACTTCTTTTGATGATCAGATATTAATAACAATAATATATTGTTCCTGTTATTAAATGCTAAAAAGGACCATTTAGATTCTTAGAGTATTTATTAAGGTAGTAATATACTTTAAACGATTATACTTGAATGTAATATTTTTGGACACTAAGTGCAATTAAATGAAAACATGTTATAGTTTAATGTATATTGAATGCTGAACTTTAGTGTTTTTTGAGCCACTTAAGTACATATATGTAATTTTTTACGATTGTCTATTAAATATGGTTTAAGTGCACTACTGAATGTTACTGACAAGCATTTATGGTAAAATAAAATATACTTTCATCATGTCATTTCTATTGAACCTTGTTTCATGAATATAAAATATTTATTTGTAATACTAACACATTTGTATAGTTGCAATTTAGTCCATTTAAGATATATGAACTTTAAATGCAATATTGAATAAAACACTAAAGTTAAAATTATAATCAAGTACTTCACATGTGCTTTAGTATGTTAGTTGAGATCAAAATAAGTACTTTACAGCACGACAAAACATTATTAAAACAATGATTTAAGTTGTACTTTAAAGTGAAACGTTTAACTTGACATGATTACAAAGTACACTTAAGTGTGTTAAGAAACTCTTTGAGTGGCCTTTTATTTAATTGACAATATGATATTATCTGCAAGTACAGGTTTTAAAAATATACACTTTTAAGATTTGATGCACATTCAATACAGTAAAGCACAATTCTTTGACAAAGGTATATTATGATTATGATTAAGTATGTTCATTTCCAGTGTGTGTATCCTCCTCTCTCAGGTACATCTTTGCTTTAAATATGTTTGAGCTCGGCTGTATAAACTCAACAGAGTGGGCTGTGTATCAAGATTGGCACTCGTTTCTGGTGGAGCAGTTTGGTCATCGAGTTCAACTGGAAGGCATCATATATCTCCGAGCATCTCCACAGGTCTGCACTGCTTTCATCAGGTCACGGTGATGATGATGATGATGATGGTCAAATATGCACACGAGAAGTGCTGTCAGGTTTAATATGCTGTTGTTTACGATTGTTCCAGTCATGGATGCTGATTGGTCCATGCAGTGTTAAGGTCGTGCTAAAGTGTACAATATAGGCTGTGTCTGAAACCTGAAGCCTGATTGGTCAGCGAGTTCACATTCACAGATTTCAGGCTTATTATAATTAACTCAATTAAAAACCAAATGTGACCCTGGACCACAAAACCAGTCACATGGGTCAATTTTTTTAAATTGAGATTTATACATCATATAAAAGCTGAATAAATAAGCTTTCCATTGATGTGTGGTTTGTTAGGATAGGGCAATATATGGCCGAGATACAACTATTGGAAAATCTGGAATCTGAGGGTGCAAAAAAATCGAAACATTGAGAAAAATAAAAGAAAAATAGATAATTTTGACCCATACAATGGTATCGTTGGCTACTGCCACAAATACACCAATGCGACTTGTGACTGGTTTTGTGATCCAGGCTCACATGTGTTCACTTGCACTTTTAAATGCTCAACAAACTGGAGCGTTTGAGCAACCAAACACACATCTCCAATTTTGTATTGTGTGTTTACTTTTTAATGCTCAACAATATCGCGGTAAACATTAAAATAATTATTACGGACGCTGGGTCTTGTTCACTAATACTTTTGTGAATTATTTGCACTTTTTATATAACTGGTTAATCAGTGTATTATTTCTTCAATAAATTGGATAAAAAGCCAAATATTAATGTATTTTATTTAAAAAAAATGTTAATTGCAATGAGAGGATTTCAATTCAACCAATGAAAATGACTCGCACATTAACACAAAGGTCAAGGCGAAAAGATCAAAGTATCAAATATCACAGTATTTATATACACTCACCGGCCACTTTATTAGGTACCCCATGCTAGTAACGGGTTGGACCCCCTTTTGCCTTCAGAACTGCCTCAATTCTTCGTGGCATAGATTCAACAAGGTGCTGGAAGCATTCCTCAGGGAGTTTGGTCCATATTGACATGATGGCATCACACAGTTGCCGCAGATTTGTCGGCTGCACATCCATGATGCGAATCTCCCGTTCCACCACATCCCAAAGATGTTCTATTGGGTTGAGATCTGGTGACTGTGGAGGCCATTTTAGTACAGTGAACTCATTGTCATGTTCAAGAAACCAATTTGAAATGATTAGAGCTTTGTGACATGGTGGAAGTAGCCATCAGAGGATGGGTACATGGTGGCCATAAAGGGATGACATGGTCAGAAACAATGCTCAGGTAGGCCGTGGCATTTAAATGATGCCCAATTGGCACTAAGGGGCCTAAAGTGTGCCAGGAAAACATCCCCCACACCATTACACCACCACCACCAGCCTGCACAGTGGTAACAAGGCATGATGGATCCATGTTCTCATTCTGTTTACGCCAAATTCTGACTCTAACATCTGAATGTCTCAACAGAAATCGAGACTCATCAGACCAGGCAACATTTTTCCAGTCTTCAACTGTTCAATTTGGTGAGCTCTTGCAAATTGTAGCCTCTTTTTCCTATTTGTAGTGGAGATGAGTGGTACCCGGTGGAGTCTTCTGCTGTTGTAGCCCATCCGCCTCAAGGTTGTGCGTGTTGTGGCTTCACAAATGCTTTGCTGCATACCTCGGTTGTAACGAGTGGTTATTTCAGTCACTGTTGCCCTTCTATCAGCTCGAACCAGTCTGGCCATTCTCCTCTGACCTCTGGCATCAACAAGGCATTTCCGCCCACAGAACTGCCGCTCACTGGATGTTTTTTCTTTTTCGGACCATTCTCTGTAAACCCTAGAGATGGTTGTGCGTGAAAATCCCAGTAGATTAGCAGTTTCTGAAATACTCAGACCAGCCCTTCTGGCACCAACAATCATGCCACGTTCAAAGTCACTCAAATCAACTTTCTTCCCCATACTGATGCTCAGTTTGAACTGCAGGAGATTGTCTTGACCATGTCTGCATGCCTAAATGCACTGAGTTGCCGCCATGTGATTGGTTGCTTAGAAATGAAGTGTTAATGAGCAGTTGGACAGGTGTACCTAATAAAGTGGCCGGTGAGTGTACGTGTACATTTTAATCTGTGGATTATTTCTTCAGTTAATGGGGAAAAAAGCAAATATCAAAGGACCACTGACAGCTTTATATAATTTTGGCACACACAATGTTTTGTTGGATATTGCCACAAATATAACCGTGCGACTTATGACTGGTTTTGTGATCCAGGATCATAAATTATCTGAAGGATTGTGATGTTAACATGTGACTTGTTTCCTTCCAATCTGCGAAGGCTTAATTTTTCAGCTCTCGGACACAACAATGAGTCAAAACAGAAATTAAGCTTAGTTTACATGTCAGAAACATCTATTTGTATTACATAAACATGAATGGTCTGTAAGTTGCTCCAGATAAACGTGACTTCAAAATGAATAAATGTGAAGTTAATGGACTTGTTAGGATTAATTATAAAATGCTCAGCTTTACCGTTGTATTCTGCAGACCTGCATGGAGAGGCTAGGCAGAAGAGGTCGAGTGGAGGAACAGGGAATTCAGCTCGACTATCTCGAGAAACTGCACACACGACATGAAGACTGGCTCATCGACAAGACGACAAAGTGAGTACTCGTGCTCTACTTGCTCACAGAAGTACGGAGACCCTAAAGGGACATTTGTGATGGAAAAAATACATATATTTCAATATTTACCCCGAGAAACTTTTTCGAGTGAACGCAAAAGCATTGAAATAAAGATTTTTCCATCACCATGTCCCTTTAGAGGCTCCGTACCTCAGCGATAATGGAGTGAATCTTGTACATTTTGTTTCTCATTGAGACGCTTACGCTGCTCTTATATATATATATATGTGTGTGTGAACTAAATTAATAACTTTTACAACAAAAATGAACCATCTTTGAACTTACTTAAAGGGATACTCCACTTTTTTTGGAAATAGGCTAATTTTACAACTCCCCCAGAGTTAAACTGTTGAGTTTTTACCGTTTTTGAATCCATTCAGCCGATCTCCGGTTCTGGCGGTACCACTTTTAGCATAGCTTAGCATACATCATTGAAGTGGACAAGACCATTAGCATTTCTCAAAAAAAAATGACCAAAGAGTTTTGATATTTTTCCTATTTAAAACTTGACTCTTCTGTAGTTACATCGCGCACTAAGACCGACGGAAAATGTAAAGTTGAGATTTTCTAGGCTGATATGGCTAGGAACTATACTCTCATTCCTGCGTAATAATCAAGAAACTTTACTGGCGTACCATGAGTGCAGCAGGCGTAATGATATGACACAGCGCCTGAAAATAGTTCCGTTGTGTTGAAGGAAGGTAGCCTATTTTCAGGCGCTGCAGTGCACGATGTAACTACAGAAGAGTCAAGTTTTAAATAGGAAAAATATCAAAACTCTTTGGTCATTTTTCTTTAGAAATGCTAATGGTCTTGTCAACTTCAATGATGTATGCTAAAAGTGGTACCGCCAGAACCGGAGATCGGCTGAATGGATTCAAAAACGGTAAAACTCAACAGTTTAACTCTGGGGGAGTTGTAAAATAAAACTATTTCCAAAAAAAGTGGAGTATCCCTTTAAGCTGGACTGTAGCTATGTTTCCATCCACACGTTTTTATCCGCATTAAGTGATATCGAATGAAAAATGCCTTATGGAAACAGTAAAATTCGATTGAATTTCATGAATATCGACTCAAATGAAATACGATCGGTCTCATCGGATTTTATCTTGATCGATATACGGCTTATGTGATAAACGCGGATGGAAACGTTATTATGGTGCGATCCATTTTGCCTAGTAAAACTTTGTTCGCAAATGTTGGCTTGAATGTTGTGCAATTCGGTGAGAAAATGAATGGAAACACCTTAAAGGGGTCATATACCGTAAAACTTCAAATAATAGCCGAGTCCCAAATAGACGCCTGTCTCTTTTTACACGCCTGGTGTGGCTGCAGGTTTGGGTAAATAAAGGCCGGTCTCAAATAGAGGCCGGGTCTGTTTTTTAGTTTCGGGTTGTATTTAATCCTCTAAAACCGCCAGATCGCCCGCTTTTTGGCGGCCGCCAAAGCACATTTTTGTCCCTCCAAAGCCTTTTTTTGATCGATGAGTGATGTAGAATCTGCGCTTGACAGGGCGCGTAACGAGCAGAGAGAGAGAGAGAGCGCCCCGACCGCGCGCGCGCGCACTCTCCCCTCTTCAAACAACGAGCGCTGTCTTGCTCTCTCTCCCTCGCGCATATTAATCAAAATCAATTGACGCGATAGTAAAAGGTCGGACGACCGCAGTTTCACGTGGAGCATTTGGAGATTTTTAGAGATTAGAGACAGGCCTATACACTCAATGAACGACATCTCAACACTAAATTATAAAGGCCTGTCTCATATAGACGCCTGTCTCAAATACAAGCCGGTGCAGTTCGACGATTTGGGTAAATAAAAGCCCGGGCTACTATTTGAAGTTTTACGGTAATGCCATTTTTGTACAAGCTAGTATGATTCTTTAGGGTCTAAATTAAAAGTTTGTAATATACTTTAATTAAAAATTCTCATTAGTATTGTAAGAAAACACTTATTTTACCTGGTCAAAAACAGCTCTGTTTTCAGCACGCCGTTGTAAATATAAATATGTAATATAAATATTAATATAAAGGTTAATAAAACGTTACACTCACTTCAGTTCTTGGAGGTTCAGCAGGAACACGAATAGCTGGTACCGATCCTTTTTAGCAAAGCTTCTTAGCAAATCCAGCTTTATACTGACCCTCGTTTATAAAGCAGTCTGGTGTGTGAAATGATTCGCGCAAACATGAGCATTGACGTTGCTCGTGGGGAATATTCCCTTCGAAAACAAACTCAGCCACTGCGTCTTCAGCGGTTCGGATTTAGGAACATTAAAATGACTGCTGTGTTCGTTATTACACCCAAGAACAGAACACCACAATCGCTTAGAGCCATTCTGCTCATAGACAGAGCTCCAGCATATCAACAATGACCGCGCCGGTCCGCGCAGACTATGATTGACAGCTCCCTCATGAGCGAGGGCGGGTCTGTGTTGAAACGCTGCTGTCAATCAACAATCGTGGGAGGGGCTTCCGAGCGTGTGACGTCACACGGTCGAACGGCTCGATTTGAGGCAGGGGAAAACATATAAGGAGATTAAAACAAAAACACTGGATGGATTTTTATCATTATATGATGGTTGTGTACAGGCACTGCTAACACACATTTCAGTACAATCAACTTGTAAAAGTGCATGTACCATTATATGACCCTCTCATATCAATTCGATATACCAATTTGATCGCAAAACAGCATGTGACGTCATTACGCACAGGTTTTTATCCGCTTTAAAGCCGTTTGATGGAAACACACTTTCACCAGCTTTATTCGCATGAGGTTTTTTACCGAACTTCAGATAATTCGATTGACGAGTGAATGGAAACATGGCTTACACTATTTTCTTCTAGATCTGCTTTAAAGTAGAAACAAACTTTAATTATTTTCCTGTTAAAAAACGAAAGCTGCTTTGAAACAATCTGTATTGTAAAAAGCGCTGTATAAATAAATGAGACTTGACTTGAGAGTTAAATTCTGCTGTAAAAGACAACAGTATTTTATTAGTGCTCTTCTTTCTTCACACAGGGTTCATTTCGAGCACGTGGCGAAGGTGCCTGTGCTGGTTATAGATGCGGAAGTGGAGTTCGAGAAGGACCCGAAAGTGCAGGACAATCTCTTAACAAAGGTATGCCTTCCTCAGGGAAAAGACACATTTATAGCATTATTAGATTTTTTGTGCATTACATAAATGCTTGTTTGTATTCCTCATTTTTAAGTTGCTTTGAATAAAAGTGT